>OY757019.1:146300464-146620955 GCA_963580285.1 Lucinisca nassula | reverse complement strand
AATAGATTAGTGGTGGTGAGTAGATGACGTGGTTAAATTTTGGCTAAATTGAGAAAAAAACTTCATGAATTATGGCTCTTTGTAACTTTGGGTATTTGTACATTGTGAACTTAGTACATTGTGAATAGCAGATCTTCTGAGCCGTATGCCACTAGTAGTATAGGGAGTCACTTTAGCGAGATTTTATGGCAAGATTTTATAGCGAGATTTTATAGCGAGATTTTTTGGTTGTGTTTCTCGCTATAATTTCTCGCTATAATTTCTCGCCATAGTCTCTCACCAAAGGTGACACCCCTGTATCTAAGCTTGACTAGGCTAGTTTGGGGGTTCTCGCCATAATTTCTCGCTATAAATTTCTCGCTATAAAATCTCGCTATAAAATATCGATATAATTTCTCGCCATAAAATCTCGCTATAAAATCTCGCTATAAAACTCTCGCTAAAATTTCTCGCTATAATTTCTCGCCATAGTCTCTCTCCAAAGGTGACACCCCTGTATCCAAGCTTGACTAGGCTAGTTTGGGGGTTCTCGCCATAATTTCTCGCTATAAATTTCTCGCTATAAAATCTCGCTATAAAATCTCGCTATAATTTCTCGCTATAAAATCTCGCTATAATTTCTCGCTATAAAATCTCGCTACAAAATTCTCGCTATAAAATCTCGCTATAATTTCTCTCTATAAAATTCTCGCTATAAATTTCTCGCCACAATTTCTCGCCATAATTTCTCGCCATAATTTCTCGCTATAAATGTCTCGCTATAATTTGGTAATTGTTATTGGAAATGTTTGTGATAAATTTTCAAGAAGGTCAAGGGATACCACAAGATGACATTATGTTGACCTTGATAGTGCTATACATATATATTGAGGCTTTATAGTAGCAACTTCTTAGTGGAAACACCAATAGACCTTGTATCTCAAAATCTATTTTTCTGGTTTCATGAGTACTAAGAATTTTGACTATGAAGCGTCAGTGGATGTTATCTCTAGCCCTCTAAAGTTTAGATACTACTACCTCTTCGTAATGAAGAGGGCGAAAAGACAAGAAAGATTGGTGAACAGTTTTAAGTTTATTTGCCCCGCTAACTAACTTGATTACGATGAACAGAGGATTAGGGCCGGCCCTCTGTCATCGTTTACAATATGAAACCTTAACATATTTACAACATTAAATACATGGGATATTTCTTTGATAAACAATGTGTATTTCTTAAGCACTTGCAAACTTGAATTCTATGTTTGTAAAGAAACCTTGGAGTTGACATGTCACTTTGTGTCCAGATCACTTTGCCATAATTAGCACTGAACCATCTGTCAATGTCTCTGTCATTTTGGTATAAGTCTTCACCTGTGCCATACAGTTCACCATGAATGGCTTTCTTCAAATCTAGTCCTTTTTCAAATTGATGAATAATATAAATACACCACATTCCACAGTTTTTACTCCATGGACTTTGTAATGCTTCTGTATTTTGAATCCAACTTCTGGAATTTCTCCTGATGAAAGGTAGAATATAGTCTTCTTCTGGTGACATGCCATAAGAATCAAAGTAGATGGCCTGATTGCCTCTGAAGTATTCGGTAACCCAATGCTCTTCTGGTTCATCTGAATTGTCCGTGTTTATGATATAGGCTTTCATGTCTAGAGGTTTCTTCTCTGGTAAGAGATCTTTGGCACATACATCTCCATTTGCAGGCATATGGTATAGGATTTTCCTCAGTTCATGCGTGTCCATTTTTCTGGTGATGTCTCCGATGGAGTAACTTCTATTAATTTCTGTTTCCAAAAGTCTCTCCACTCGTTGTAGTCAGGCTTTCTTCCGTATCTGTTATGACTGTTTTTCAGGAACATCCAGTTTTTTATAGGCTTCGACTTTTTCAGATGGTGTTAAATGGTCCAATCCTGTCATAGCACCGTATTCTTTTCTTCTTTGTTCTAATTGTACTTCATCCAGGAGCAACTCGTCCCATTTTTGGATAACATCGTAGATATTGAGATTATTCAGGGCATGCATATGTATGGCATAGTCTGTTATCCATTCGTTTGGTTTTGTCACCAAGCACAAGTCATGGTATTTCTGACTGGGATGATTTATTCTACATCCTTGGCACTGGTGACGGGCATAGTCAAATATAGCAGTCATCAAGTTGATCTTCATGGCTCGTATAAGGGTATCTTTAATCCATTTTTGTCGTCCCAGTGTTTCATTGTCTTCTGATAATCCCTCAAATTCTTTTTGTAGCATGCTATTTCCAGATGAAGTAGAATCTGACCATAGCAGATAATCCCTCAGTTCTTCTTCAATATAGTATCCACTATGCATCTTTTGTTTTTTCAGTAGTCTGTGATTACTTCTCTGAGTCCGTTAATTTATATCAGATTATCAAATTCAGCATACACGATCACGTTGGTGGTCTTTGCGAGTGAATTGGCAAACTGAAGTTCTAGTCTCAGGTTTCCAGTTTTTATAGGGTGGAGATGAGTCTGGTCAGCAGCTTGATCATATCCCCAGAATGTCCGTCTTTGTAATCCTCGTAATCAATGTTACAATTCTGAACTTGATCTCGACTACTCAGAGCCAGATACAGTGACATGTATGATCGAAGGTACTCGTTTCTGGTGAAGTTAGGTTCAAAGGGTCTGCCATAGATATTGTGTCCATCGAGTGTGACATCCAGTTTACTAAGATTGAAAGGTTGGACGTTGAAGGCGTTGGTGGGAAAGGTGCCATTGAATGTATCATTAGGAACCATGCCAATGAACAAACGTTTTGAAAGTTGATCCTGAAACAGATGATCTTCAATTTTAGATCTGAGTCCAGTACCAATGGTAAATGTTTTCACCTCAATTCTTCTGATGGGGAATTTGGCATTATGTTGAGCAATGCTCTGATTCAAATCGTTTGTGATTGCTGGTAGAAGTTGTACATTTCTCACCGATAGTTTGGCTATATCAATTTTGAGTACCATCCTCAGCCATGATACAAAAATGAGGAGATGCTCTGTTAAGTCTGAGTTTGATTTCAACGCCATTCGGAAGATATTTGTCTTGCATGGCCAGATCTAAATGTAATCGTCCCATGAGTTCCAAAGATTTACTTTCTGCTGTAGATTAACACCGGTCTTTTACGTTTTCACAATCAAAATTCTCAAATTTCCCAGGTTCATCTTCATACCAGTGTTCTGCAGCTTTTAACTGATTGTCTTTGACATCTGCTCCAAAGGAAAATAAGTTTTCTATGTAGGCTCTGTACGGATATGTATCCTTATTACTTGTGACCAGTTTATTATTCAGGTACAAATCGATGCTACTGAACATACTGTGAAAAAAAGTTGTTGACAGGGGCAATTTTTTGTCCTCAATATTACTTCCATCTGGTTTCAGGATTCTACATTTCAGATAAAGATACGTTTGAGATAAATCTGTGAAATATTCAGTATGGGGTGGAACCACGAATTCAATGGGTGCCTGATAACTATCCAGGGAAGCGATGGGTTGATAATCAGTCCACTGAGTTTCTTGCATAGTTGTCATTGTCGGAGGAACGGATTGCATTTCCAACTCCGTTTTACTGCACTCACAAGAACCCGGTTGCATCATTTCTGACCAAAAATATCTGGGGCAAATTTAAGATTTTTTGGAATACCAAATGATTTTTTCTTTTTTTGACCCTTCTTAACACCTTGACGTTTAGTCTTAGACTGATTCTTATTGGATTTGCCTTTTGATTTTATACCCCCACTTAATTCATCCAGAGCAGATTTTCCGAGAGATTTCAAACTTTGTTTGCCTCTTTGTTTCAAAACTTTTTTGATATTTTGATCTTCCAACTTATCGCGAAGAGCACCTACTCCCTCCTTTTTTGCAACTTGTTTTGCACTTTTTATTCCTGCTTTTGATAGAGGTTTTAAAATAGGAACAACACTTCGCATTGCTGCTTTAAATATTGAACCTAGCCCATGACCATATTGTCTTGAGACACCTCGATAGACGGGAAAATCTTTAGATCCCGCATTATTGTTCTTTGTTTCTGAAGTGTAGTTTGATCAATGTCTTTCCAGTAATGAATGGAATATCATAACCTCTATCACCTTTTATACTAATGTAAACTTGGTCGATGAAAGATTTTGCCACTGGAACGTAATGCAAGTTGAGAAATTCTTGATGGAAATGAATTTCACCAGTTGTATTTGCAAACGGAACAACTCTTAAAATAGGTGCTGTTATATGTCCTATATTTGTGTAACCGGCCACATCGGAATACACAAAGAAGCGACTGTTATGAATGTTTAAGTCAACGCCATATTTGAATTTTACAGCGTCGTTACCTAATGGTACTCCGTGAAATTGTTTATCGATGCCTAAAATGATAGCTAATGGTGTTGGAAATACTATCTGAATTTGATTTGTGTAAGATGAACCAGAAGGATACTCTACTGCAACCTTGATCGATTTAATTGAGTTCTTTATTCAAGATGAATTTTAATGTCGCGTTGAGTCAAAATCTTTTGAATACGACTCGCAAGTGCATTTTTCATTTCCATTATCAAATGTTCAGGGCTAGTATAATTTCCTGTTGGAAATGTCACTTTATAATCTGAACATCTTTTTGTTTGTGTGCAAATTTCATGATCTAAGTGATCAAACTTTATGTCATTGAAAGCATTATTAGTTAATCGAAGAAAGAAAAAAAAATATTTTTATCTGTGATATTCATGATTTCATCCGGTGTTATTATTTCTGCTAAAGCTACCTCCCAATTTTGTTTGTCAATTTGAACGGGGCAATCTAATTTGACTTTGAAAGTAGATTGAGTATTTTTCGGGAAGGTATCTAAAGAACTGTCACTTAATAATGTCAAGTAAAATTCTTTCATGTTTTTTTTTCCTCAGGGAAAGAAGATGAAACTGGAGTATGTCTTTTGAATTTTAATCCTGGGGATGGTAAAATGTATCCAACAGAGCTACTGAGTAATATCAACCACAATTCTTTGTCTGGACTTCTTAAACTGATCTGTACCAGTGAGGTGATAATGATGGCGTAAACAACAAAGATTTGAGCCAAAAATGTTAAGCGATTTTTTGCTAATATTCCTTGACTACCGTCTCCAGATTGTAAAGAAGCAGTGTCACGCACGAATGAACTTTTGAAATTCATGTTCACGGTTTTTATAGAAGGTCTGATTCTAAAATCCAACTATCAAATTTAGATGGATACCCTTTCCAATGAACTTTTATTTCTTTGACCCACTTTTTACCAATTTTACGTTTTCTGTGATCTATGATAGATTCAATTTCGAAAATTTGATCTTTTTCTACACGTTGTAACTCTTGCGAGTAAAAACTGCCTTTGCCTACCTCGCCATCTAGATCTACTATTTTATAGGTAACAGGATTTTGATGTTTGTACACAGCCGAAATTTGAAATAACTCTTGTGTCCAGTTTGGTAAATAACCTTTATTAAAAGTACGTTTTGTTTTGTTAATACGAACATAATCACTGACTTTTAATTTTGGACTTTGATGTTTTTGTTTCTTTCCAAATAAATTTTCTGACACTAAAACTTCGTTTTGGCTAGTCACAGATGCAGGTGCATATTTGATACTTCGATGATATGCATGGTTGTAACCATGAACTAATTTTGGAAGTACATCGATATATCTCAGTGTACGATGATGTGTAAAATATTTCCACATGCAACTTTTCAAAGTTCTTTGAAATATTTCAACAATACTGGCTGTAGTTTCAGGATTTTCTGTCGTGAAAATATGAATCAGCATACTCTCCGTCCTTACATTGATTCTGAAATTAATCATAAACGCCATTTCTTCAAAATATCCTTCATTAATAAGGGTATGGATTTTATAGATTTGCCCAGTATCTACCGTGAGAGATCGGTGCTTTCTTCCATTCCTGCTTATTTTCAAAATACTGAAACACCTATAATTTGCTATAAATATAACAAACCTGTTAGATCTATCATTTTTAATTTCAATAAACTTGTTTCAGATCTTGATATTGATACTAATACTCCTGATTCATGTGATTGTAAAAACTCAAAGTATTGCTATCCTGCTGCTGGTCATGTAATTACTGGCAATTTGAAAATTATTCCTGATTCTAGGATAAGGAATATAATTTCTAAAGGACCGAAATATCGGTTTCCTTCTAAAATTGATTTCAGTAAATGTAGAGATGAAATCGCTGCTTCCTTGAATGAATTCGGTAATCGATGGTGTAAGCGAGAGTATGTTGAGCATAAAGCCCTTAAGGACTGGAAACTTAGCATTTTAAAACTAGTAAATAAACGCATTTCTTTCTATTCTCAAAATACTAACTTATTACCTCCTAAGCCCAAGACGTCTTTACGTCATCTTAAACTAGGTATTCAAGAATTTCATAAGAAGTTTGTTTTGGCCCCTGCAGACAAGGCCGCTAACAACGTCGTCGTTGTGTGACGGCTCCACTATGTTAACACGCTTAAGCAGGAGCTTAGTGGTACTATGGCCTATGAACTTCAGCCTTTAGCTGAAGAGAGAGCTATAGTAGATAAACATGTTTGTCTTTCAGCCACCAAGTTTGCTGTGTGTGTTAACGAAGGCCAAGACAAGCTTCCTACACTATACTGGTTACCAAAACTTCATAAAAAACCTTACAAAGCACGGTTTATTGCAAATTCTAGCTCTTGCACTACCACTGAACTTTCTAAATTATTAACTTCCTGTCTTACTGCTATTAAAACGCATGTAATTAAATATTGTGATAAAGTCTTTGAAAGATCAGGAAGAAATCTGTTTTGGTCTATAAAAAATTCGAATGAGGTTTTAAATAAATTGAAATCTAGACATTTTCGTGCTTCTAGTCTGTCTACCTACGATTTTTCCACTCTTTACACTACACTTCCTCATAATCTTATAAAAGAAAAGTTTTAATGATTTAATTGAATGGACTTTTCACAGAGAAGATTCTCTCTATCTTGCATGTAATGTCAGAAATGCATTTTTCACTTCTAAAGAGCATAAGAATTATACACTTTGGTCATGTCAGAAAGTGTGTGATGCCCTCACCTTTCTACTTGACAATATTAATATTAGATTCGTTACTAAGTTATTTAGACAAATTGTGGGTATTCCGATGGGTACTAATTGCGCGACTCTTGTGGTTGATCTGTTCTTGTATTGTTATGAAAGAGACTTCATTTTGTCGCTTACCATTGATAACCAATCTGAAATTATTGAAGCTTTTAGCTCTACTTCTAGATATTTAGATGATTTATTAAATATTGATAATACCTATTTTGATGGTTTGATCAGTCAGATTTACCCCCTAGAACTTCAGTTAAATAAAGCAAATTCTTCTGATACCGAGGCCCCGTTTTTGGATTTACATCTGTCTATTGTAGATGGATTTGTTTCGTGCAAAATTTATGATAAACGCGATGACTTTGATTTTGAGATTGTAAATTTTCCTTTTTCGGATGGTGATGTTCCTCGTGCGCCATCCTATGGCGTTTATATTTCGCAATTAATTCGATTTGCTAGAGTGTGTAGTCATGTAACTGACTTCAACACTCGTAATAAATTATTAACGGCTAAACTCCTTAATCAGGGTTATCGGTACCATAAACTACGCAAAGCCTTTTCAAAATTTTATAGACGCCATTCTGATTTAATTTAAAAATTCAATATTGGACTTAAATCTCTTCTGCAACAAGGTCTATCGGAACCCGAATTTTATGGTGACTTAGCATATAAATTCAGAAAAATATATAACCGCAATGACTTCAGCACCCAATTTCGTAAAATCATTCTTCGATATAAAAAGATTGGGTACAACATGGATATTATACGACAGACTGCATGCATGGTAGTTAACCCAATCACGGTTGGCAACTTTGCTTCCCTCTTTAATTGCACGCCGGTGGGTCAGGCCTCAGATTCTATGACGGCTCCAACGTAAAGGCTTATTGAAAATTAGAGAGATAATGTCGGTTGGTGCCTGATGCTCTGTCTCTGGTCGGGCTCATCGGAGTCTAACTGTTGGTTTTCTTTTGCTCCAGCATTTCAGTGGTTTCTTGCTGTCGAGTCCTCACCGTTGTCTCACCTCTGTGGTTCTTTGATTTTTGTGTTCACGGAGATGTTGCACTGATGAGTTAGGAGGCCTTCATGCGGACTGAACAAATTATTTGTCTAAATCGCGGCGGAAGTAAGGGCGAGGATTGTGGCCACGTAAAATCGATTTAAGCCCCCCAGTGGAAATCTTCCACTGACCGTTCCAAGGCGGCTCTTCTGTGGCGATTTATTTATGTTGTTGTTTGTTGCTTACTGTGTGTGTCACTTGTGTCTTTTGGTTTTGGATGGCCATATGGCCATTTTGTGGGAAAGTAACTGTCCTTATGGCCTTCCTTTGTTTAGGTTTCCATTATGGTCTGGTCGCTTAATGTTTGTATTTCTTTCCCTTTGGTGTCTTTTATGGGTGGAGTAAGTTAATTGTATCAATTCCTGATCTTTGTTTTACTTCTACTTTGACTTTAAAAAATTCTGATTTTTTTTATTTTTAAATTCTGTTCCTTTGTCGGACTGGAGGCTTTTTGGACTTCCTTTTTTCAAGATCAATTTGAATGCTTTGATCAAAGTTTTACCCATCTTGTCTTTGATGGGAACAACCCAGGCGAATTTGGAAAATACATCAATGACACAGAGCAAGTATCGGTGTTTGTCATTGAACTTAGACATACTGGACTCATCTGCTAAATCTGCTTGCCATTGATAATCGATTCCTGCAACTACAGTTTTTCGGCGCTTGAATTTTCTTCGAATAGGTTTATGCAAAGTGTACGCCTTTTGTTTCCTCAACCAATCCCTGACATCTTTAAGTTTTACTTTTTTAGAAGTTTTTCTAGCTAACTGGAATAAAGCTTGTTCTCCGGCATATGCAGCAGGACTTTTGGGATCATAATATAATTTTTCAAACTTCATTGTTCATCATATGTTAACCATTTAGGTATGAAAGGACCTTCCATTTCTTCTTCTTTTATATGTTTTCTCGCTAATCGCCTTACGTGTTTTTGACTGATGGCAGATCATATTTACGCTGTTTTGTATAGGGAGTTCCTGTTTTATGACGCTTTGTTTTTGGAGGAGTTACAAAGACATCCTCTGGTAATTGTTCGGGAGGAGGAAGCTGATGTTCATGCATCCATTCCCATCTTTCTCTATTACTTACTACATCTTGAGGAATATTCAATTCTCTCAGTCCTTGTGCAAACGCTTGCCAGCCCGTGGGCTCAATGCCAGTCCTATGTCTGATCACATCATTTACCAAGTCGATAATGTTAGAACCAAGAATAGGCTTTCCATACATCTTGACTGTACCATCATCATCCCAAGCTATGTTTTTATTTTCTTGCAAAATAGAAAGCAAAATCTGAGCTTTTCTTTTCATGGTTGAAGGAACGCTGTCAATAATGTGCTGATCAATTTTCTTAGGTTGTAGAACAGGCTGAGAGAGGGAAACTGAAGGTGCTTTCAATGCTTTTTTATGAGCCGTCTTAAATTTATGCAAAGTTTCACCAAACAACTGAGACTTTTCTGATTCCGAGATTTCATTATTAGTCATAACAGAAGATAAGTCGTTTTGAAGATTAGCAGTAGCCGAAACCTCAGGATCAGGTGGTAATCTAGGTTTCTGAATTTGTTCCTCTTTCCAACGTTTCATATCTTCCCAAAGTTTGAATGGGACAATAGCCATTTTACGCCCTTCCATGATTTGGATTAAGAAGGCCACCAAGGACAGATCCTATGAGTGGGGCAATCAACGGTTTGAGTAGCAATCCTAGTAAAGCCCCGCCTTTCTGATTAATGATTTTCTTTTTTGCCGCAACAGGGACCTGTTTTGTACTCAGCCAACGAACATGCTGTTTTCTAGATTGTAAGTGTTGTTTCTGAGCTTTAGTTAGATGTACATTGCCTTTTATAATGTTTAAGCAACATTCCCCTACACAATCGATAACTTCTTTGGGGGAATCGTTGATTATTTTTTGACGAAATTTTGGAGGTAACTGACAAAGTCCTTCTAAGAAAGGACCATATTTTTTAATCAAAGAAGTTTTCTTTTTTCTCTGAGTTTTCCTTTTACGCACGAACGTCATGATTGTCGGGATATACTATGAAGACAGATTATGTTAACATGCCTTTTTATATTGTGCGTCTCGTAAGTTTCAAGTTCGGACCTCTGTTATTGATTCTAAAAGGTTGATTATACATTTTCTTCCCCTGCATAGCTTTTTCGCGCATTGCAGCTTCAAATCCAAACTGTCTTGCAGTTTGAAAAACATGTGGTTCTCCGGCATAAAGTGGTTGAAATCTAGCAACATTTGGTGAAATGAGTTTTCGACGGGCTACAGATAGAGCATTTTCAGTGGGAGACCGCATCCCAAGACTTTGCCATGATGTTACAGGACGTTTTCTCACGGTAATAAACTTTACATTAATTTTTCTAGTATGTTTCTTCTTTTTCCTCTTTTCCGAAGTATTTTGTTTTTGAAAACCGTCGCAATATTTTATTACCATCCCATCGAATTAGTGTTCTGATAACAACGCCGCCCAAGAAACCACTTCCACCAGGTTTCACTCTGTCTCTGGTCGGGCTCATCGGAGTCTAACTGTTGGTTTTCTATTGCTCCAGCATTTCAGTGGTTTCTTGCTGTCGAGTCCTCACTGTTGTCTCACCTCTGTGGTTCTTTGATTTTTGTGTTCACAGAGATGTTGCACTGATGAGTTAGGAGGCCTTCATGCGGACTGAACAAATCATTTGTATAAATCGCGACGGAAGTAAGGGCGAGGATTGTGGCCACGTAAAATCGATTTAAGCCCCCCAGTGGAAATCTTCCACTGACCGTTCCAAGGCGGCTCTTCTGTGGCGATTTATTTATGTTGTTGTTTGTTACTTACTGTCTGTATCACTTATGTATTTTGATTTTGGATGGCCATATGGCCATTTTGTTGGAAAGTAACTGTCCTTATGGCCTTCCTTTGTTTAGGTTTCCATTATGGTCTGGTCGCTTAATGTTTGTATTTCTTTCCCTTTGGTGTCTTTTATGGGTGGAGTAAGTTAATTGTATCAATTCCTGATCTTTGTTTTACTTCTACTTCAAAATGATGTTACCTTTAACATCACTATTGAGCATGGTACTTGTTAATTTTCTCAGATCATCTTTATGCTTTTCCATAAATTTCTGTGTCTGCTTGGGTAATTTCATTTACCCTCGACGATTTCTTGCAGCCAGAGAAAACCATTTTATCATTTCAAGTAATCCTTCATTGAGCAACTGTTTGCGTTTCGCAGTATTGGATTCTCTACTCAAATTGTAGAGTGCCCTAATCAAGTTAGCTGATGTTCGTTTCGAAACCATAATGTCTTATGATCGATTTTCAAATCAGTCACACACTTTTATACGTTTGGGAAATAAACAACTGGTCCTTGATGATTTGGTTTTGTAAACCAGTTTTGAAAAATATTTGTTCTGAATCTCAACAGATCTGGTGTATCTGGTTTCAAATCGATCAGTAAGTATCCATGTGGCTTGGATGTGGCATCATTGAAAGCATACATCAAATGTGCTGATTGAAGTTGTTTTGCCAAAACTTTGACTTGCATTTTATCACGAGGACTTTGAAACAAAATGAGATAATGCGCATTCAAACTGATAGTTCGACTAGCTTTACTTTGGTGAAATAAATTTTGTGTGACGTATATCACCCTTGCATTTCGATGATGCCCTTTCCTGGTAAACCACAATTTGATTTTTTCTTCATCTTTGTCTCCTAACATATCGTCAAAGACTATCAAGTGAGACAAAGTCGTATCGCTGACGATGTCATCACCGTCATTGGGGATTCCGGAAAGGAAGGTGATGTTGGATCCTTCACGTTCTTGCAAGATATTATAAGTTGATTGCCATTCTTTATAGCACCACACGATGCGTTGGGGTTGAATATCAAACAAATCGTGTTTGTATGCGATTACTTTCCTTACAAACTCCGTTTTTCCAGACCCGCTCGGACCCGATATAAAGAGATTGGCAGGATGTTTGAAAAACAAACTGTTAATATCTTGCAACACTGGTGTCTGAATGCTTGACATGATGAGTAATGAGAAAGAACAACGAACAACATGTATATTTATATAGTTTTAATTATCTACTATATTCTTTATTCATAACCATATGGCACAGTGTAGCCATTTTTCAAAATCACGCGTTTGTCATAGGTAAATCTATAAATCTTTGAAAGTTTTTCAGTGGTTACTTTTCTGTTTGGGCGTTTTCTGATTTTATGCTGATACTGCACAGTTTCACGGAAATGTCTATCTTTGGATTTGGCCCAGTTTAACATCTTTTCAAATGTATGAATTGAGAAGTGTTAAAATCCAAAGTCAGTCATTTTACTTTACAAGTAGATTTTCTATCACCATTCTTTTCAACATACCCGTAACCATAGTTCTTTGGACCCATACCAACAAATTTTGTGAGTTTTGCATTGGGCATCTCATCAGTCCATTCCCCAAGTCGATTATTCACAATGGTCGGATTCCATAGTTTGGGATTGTGGACATAGATGACCGAGTCAGTGTCAAAGTAAAGGATGCGTGTATCAAGTTTGTGTAACACACTGTACAATTTCAATCTGGCTTGTGCTGTGACAAAAGATGCTACCACCACATTACTGCAACTATGAGGTTCAATGATAGTGTCCGTCTCTTCCCAGTTGACATGTAAAAATTGTTCACCATAGACATCAACATACTTGACTTTTTTCATGGGATTATTGACCAATTCAAAGTATGTCGATGGTTCTGAGATGTATTCAGTGGCGAGGATTGTGGCCACGTAAAATCGATTTAAGCCCCCCAGTGGAAATCTTCCACTGACCGTTCCAAGGCGGCTCTTCTGTGGCGATTTATTTATGTGGTTGTTTGTTACTTAGTGTGTGTATCACTTGTGTCTTTTGGTTTTGGATGGCCATATGGCCATTTTGTGGGAAAGTAACTGTCCTTATGACCTTCCTTTGTTTCCTTAGTCATATTATCTCTTTGAGCCAATTTTCCCCACAAGTTATTCAACTCTGTCTTTGCAGTGGCCCTACGACCATTATTCTTTTCAATATGATCAAATCTAATTCCCTCTGCCTCAAAGTAGTCCTGTTTGAACTTTTCTTTGTTGCCTCAGTTTTACACCAATCAGGGTACCCACTCGCTTCTTGCTTTATTTTCAGGAATGTGTCAATATACCCAGCAAAGATTCCACCTTGACCAGTTTCTCTATCATACTGTGTGGTCTCGGGGAAATGCCAAACCTCATAAATTTCTGTAAGTCGATAACCAAGTTTCAAAGCTTCGAACAATTCTATACTGACCCAAGTTCCAACTAATTCTCTATCTTCTGCTTTAGTATGGTTACAAAGTTTAGAGTTGTCAGACTTTTCAGCACATGTTCTACAAAGTGGAAACAGAAGTTTATTGTTACATTTATAAGGGAGTATTGGATGATACAAGTTTCTTGGTGGAAGACATTTACATTTGATCAGGCCACAGTATTGCTTAATATTGTCTTTATAAATTTCTTCTTGAGAGTAGATCTCTGGATGACCTAGGGGGAAAACACCGTATTTACAGATGTATGGGTACAGAGAACAGACATCAATGTACTTGATTTCTTGATCTGAACGTTCATTGATTTCATGGTACAATTTGGTAGCATTAGTCCTACCCCCGAACAAAGCATCTCTGGGTTTCAAAGGATCAAAGTTAGTAAATTCAGACTCCGCCAAAGTTTTGAATTCTTTGTCTTCTCTACATTGTTTGTCAAAATCGCGTTCCCAACATTCTATGACCTCATACCCTGCAGCTTTTAGAGTTTCAATCTTTCTCAAAGTGGACATATAAAGAGTGTCCATCTTCAAAGAGTTGTATCTATTGATTGTATGTTTGTCAGGATAACATCTTTGACAACCATGCCAATAACACCCTTGAAATTTTTAGAGTTTCTTATTTTCTTGGTCAAATGCATCAACATAAAACTCACCAATTTTCTGTTCCCCACCATTCAATGCATGTCGAATGTGTGTGTTCGTTTTCTAAGCCATTACTTGCAACCATCTTACAGCCTTGATCGAATGTTTCTTTTGGTTTGGATAGCATTCAGGAGGGATGATAGCTACTGAATTTTTTGGCATATGATCCTTTCTCCAAACGAGTGAACACGTTTGGGCCACCGTACATGCTACTTTAAACGGGTCAATTCCACTAGTTTCCATCAACTGCTGCCTAAAGCAAGCACAACCTCTCCTCAAGATATCGACATCACTCCGACAATACTCTTCCATGTCTTGCATGAAGTTAAAGATATCATTGGATTCAACTTTAGACTTGTGCCATTGCAAGCAGTCGTCTCTGTCTTTGCTGGACATCTGGCCTGGGTTATACATTTCAGCAGGAAAGTATGGGCCTACATAATTTTGGTTAGTTTCAGTATTTGCCAAATGAGGAAAATAACCTTTCTTCATTTCTTTAAGTCCGAAGGTATCAGGGAAACTAGCCAAACGTATGTGCAGGAATTGGTAAGAATCTTTGAACTCAAGTTTTCCAGCTTTCATGGTAATGATGGTATGCCCATTCATAATCACATCTGGTTTGTAAGTTCCATTCTCTAAGAGATATCTCAAAATGAACTGACCATTATAACCACCAAAGTTGTGTGCAATACAAATTGAGCCTTCATTATAGGGTTGGAATAACAAAGTACAAAATTCGTGTAAAGTACACGGACCTTCAAAGATCATTTCTCTCGGAAACTTGCTGCAATTTTGACAGTTTTCGTTGATAGGTAAATGGATACACTGGTCGCAGGCTCTATGTACTACACAGAAATTAACTTTATGTTCTCCAGTATTTTGTGAAGATTCAAAATCAAAGAAAATGTACTTGGATAAGGAGGAACTTGTTTCTTCTTCATCATCAGATTCATAGTCTGCATCCGTCTTACAAACATAAGGTTGTATGAAACACTGATGATTTGCACCCACGATCTCTTTACAGAATCTACATTTTCGATTTCCTGGACAAACATGATTTTTCTTACTCCAAATGACTCTGGTTAAACAATTTCCACAATTATTCACTAACTGACACATTGACTTTTTCTGTCCAGGTTTGATTTTTTTATGGTTAGTAAAACATTGAGGACTGTAAAATTTTCTCTTACAATCGCCACAAAAACAAGTTACTCCTTTTTCACATAATGTCTCATTGTAACATTTGTCACATCCATGGGGACACATATGATCACCTCTCTGTTTATATCCTTTGTCACAAAGTTCACAGAAGTATATACATCCTAAGAATCCAGTTATACTGGTGATAGTGTCATAATGGTTTTCGCCATCATAGTAGATATGTATCACTTTAGTCTGTCTTGTCATCTCGATTTCAGGTTTAAAGAGAAGTCCATCTTTCGCATGCTGCGAATGCACTTTGATCAGGTAGTCAGGAGCTAGGACAGCTTGGATCTTCTTGTATTCGTCTATTCCACACGGTTTGGTATGTGGAACTTGAGCTCGATCCAATAGTCTTTTAGCCTCACTGGCCTGAAATTTCCATCTTGAATCGGAGATATGTTTCCATGTTTTCTTCCAGTTCTGAGAATCGTCTTTGTCGGCATGACATTTGCCGACAACCACAGCCCTAGCTAAACACATGGAGTCGTCAGTATTGTTGATAGTAATACTACTCTTCTTCATCTTTCTCATGTTTTTAGAATCGAAGTAGAGTCCATAGTGTAATGGGTTTCTACCACTTCCTCCAGGGAGCCTTGTATGGGTAACTTCCATGGACATCTGACCATCATCAATTCTGAAGTCTTCGTTTGATTGTAAAGTAGAAGTAAAACAAAGATCCGGAATTGATACAATAAACTTTCTCCACCCATAAAAGACACCAAAGGGAAAAAAAATACAAACACTAGAATTTGTTTTTCTACAAAAACACAGATGTCTCCCCCGTTTTTGACTGCTAAGTATAACCTTGACATTGGAGGTATTGAGCTGGGTCTTGTGTGCCACACATCATCTAATGAAGATGAACATTTCTGCATAGTAACTTTAAAAATGTTCATAGAAAAATAAAAAAGTTATTGGCCGTAAACAAAAAAAGCACTTTTTTACCTTTGACCTCTAAGTATGGCCTTGACCTTTGCGGTACAACACATCGTCACATGATGGTTAACATTTCTGCCAAGTAATTTCATAATCCATCAAAGATTAAGGAAGTTATTGACTGTCCTTTTTTTTTACCTTTGACCTCTAGGTATGACCTTGACATTGGAGGTATGGACCTTGGTCTTGCACATGACTCATGGTCCAACTTTCAAGCCTCTAGCTCCAACAGTGTTTGAGCTATCTTGCTGACAAGATTTTATTAAAAAAAATTCAAAGGGCAATTACTCTTGAAAGGGGCATAATCCGGATGAGAAAAAAATACGTGTCAGCTTATTTTCCATTAGGAATGCATATATGAAATTTCTAAACCATAGAATACACAGTTCTAAAGTTATGCTATGCATCACTTTTAGGATTCATTACAATGGGCACAAATTACCAAAATGACAAAGGGCCATAACTCGCAAAGTATTTTTCGGAATTTTGTCAAAAGTTAATCAGTTCATATACTCACCACCACCAATATACTCAACAACTTTCAAGGCTCTAGCTCCAATAGTGTTTGAGATATTTTGCTGACAAGATTTTATTAAAAAAATTTCAAAGGGCAATAACTCTTGAAAGGGGCATATTCCGGACGAGAAAAAAAATACGTGTCAGCTAATTTTTCATAAGGAACCCATATATGAAATTTCAAAACCCTAGCATACGCGGTTCTAAAGTTATGCTATGCATCACTTTTAGCATACATTACAATGGGCACAAATTACCAAAATGACAAAGGGCCATAACTCACAAAGTATTTTTTGGAATTTTGTCAAAAGTTAATCAGTTCATCTTCTCATCACCACCAATATATTCACCAACTTTCAAGCCTCTAGCTCCAATAGTTTTTGAGATATCTTGCTGACAAGATTTTATTAAAAAAAATTCAAAGGGCAATTACTCTTGAAAGGGGCATAATCCTGACGAGAAAAAAATATGCGCCAGCTTATTTTCCATCAGCAATGCATATATGAAATTTCAAAATTATAGCATACACCGTTCTAAAGTTATGCTATGCATCACTTTTAGCATACATTACAATGGGCACAAATTACCAAAATGACAAAGGGCCATAACTCACAAAGTATTTTTCGGAATTTTGTCATAAGTTAATCAGTTCATCTACTCATCACCAACAATCTATTCACCAACTTTCAAGGCTCTAGCTCCAATAGTTTTTGAGATATCTTGCTGACAAGATTTTATTAAAGAAATTTCAAAGGGCAATAACTCTTGAAAGGGGCATATTCCGGACGAGAAAAAAAATACGCGTCAGCTAATTTTCCATGAGGAATCCATATATGAAATTTCAAAACCCTAGCATACATGGTTCTAAAGTTATGCTATGCATCACTTTTAGCATACATTACAATGGGCACAAATTACCAAAATGACAAAGGGCCATAACTCACAAAGTATTTTTCCGAATTTTGTCAAAAGTTAATCAGTTCATCTACTCATCACCATCAATATAATCACCAACTTTCAAGGCTCTAGCTCCAATAGTTTTTGAGATAGCTTGCTGACAAGATTTTATTAAAAAAAAAATTCAAAGGGCAATAACTCTTGAAGGGGGCATAATCCGGACGAGAAAAAAAATACGCGTCAGCTAATTTTCCATGAGGAATCCATATATGAAATTTCAAAACTCTAGCATACACGGTTCTTTAGTTATGCTATGCATCAAAAGCGTAATGGACGGACGAACGAACCAGAACCAATATGCCCCTCAAACTGTTTCAAAGTTGGGGGCATAATAAGAAAGTTATTGACAGAACACAAAAAAGGCCCTTTTTTTACCTTTAACCTCTATGTATGACCTTGACCTTTCAGGTATTACACTGGGTCATGCGTGCAACACATCATGTCATGGTGGTTAACATTTCTGCCTAGCAATTTCAAAATCCATCTAAAAATAAGCAATTTATTGACCAAACACGAAAAAAGGCCCCTTTTTTACCTTTGACCTCTATGTATGACCTTGACATTTTAGGTACCAAACTGAATCATGCATGCAACACATCATCCCATGATAGTTAACATGTTTGCCAAGTAACTTCAAATTCTATTTAAAAATAGGCAAGTTATTGACAAAACCCGAAAAAAGGCCCCTTATTTTACCTTTGACCTCTAAGTATGACCTTGACCTTTGAGGTACCAACCTGGGTCATGCGCGCAACACATCGCCTTATATTGGTTCACATTTCTGCCATGTGATTTCAAAATCCATCTCAAAATAAGAAAGTTATTGACCAAATACGAAAAAAAGGCCCACTTTTTGACCTTTGACCTCTAAGTATGACCTTGACCTTTGAGCTACCGACCTGCCTCATGTGCACCACACATCGTCTCATGATTGCTAATAATTATGCCAAGTAATTTTAAAATCCATCTCAAAATTAGAAAGTTATTGACCAAATACGAAAAAAGGCCCCTTTTTTGACCTTTGACCTCTAAGTATGACCTTGACCTTTGAGAAACCGACCTTCCTCATGCGCACCACACATTGTCTTATGGTTGTTAATAATTATGCCAAGTAATTTTAAAATTCATCTCAAAATAAGAAAGTTATTGACCAAATACGAAAAAAAGGCCCCTTTTTTACCTTTGACCTCTAAATATGACCTTGACCTTTGAGGTACCGACCTGCCTCATGCGCACCACACATCGTCTTATGGTTGTTAATATTTCTGCCGAGTAATTTTAAAATCCATCAAAAAATAAGAAAGTTATTGACCGGATACGATTTGCCCATACATATATACATACCAACAAACTTCCAAGGGAGATCATTCAAAAAGTATAAATGCGAGAGTTATGGTTCTTGCGCACTGCACGTCGTCTAATGCTGATTAATATTTATACGAAGTTTCGTGACGATAGCTCTAACGGTTTTCAAGTTACAGAGCGGACACGAAAGTGTGACAGACGGACAGACGGACAGACAGACAGACGGACAGACGGACAGACAGACGCCTGGGGGAAAAACAATATGTCTCTCCGAAAAAAAATTTTTCGGGGGAGACATAATTAAGCGACCAGACCATAATGGAAACCTAAACAAAGGAAGGCCATAAGGACAGTTACTTTCCCACAAAATGGCCATATGGTCATCCAAAACCAAAAGACACAAGTGATACACACAGTAAGTAACAAACAACAACATAAATAAATCGCCACAGAAGAGCCGCCTTGGAACGGTCAGTGGAAGATTTCCACTGGTGGGGGGGGGGGGGTCTTAAATCGATTTTACGTGGCCACAATCCTCGCCCTTACTTCCGTCGCGATTTAGACAAATAATTTGTTCAGTCCGCATGAAGTCCTCCTAACTCATCAGTGCAACATCTCCGTGAACACAAAAATCAAAGAACCACAGAGATGAGACAACGGTGAGGACTCGACAGCAAGAAACCACTGAAATGCTGGAGCAAAAGAAAACCAACAGTTAGACTCCGATGAGCCCGACCAGACAGAGAGACTTTCTCAATTTCTTGTGACAAAGCTTCTCCAGTTAACGAGGACACGTCTGTGAAAGGTATAAAGACACCGAGTTTAAGTCTAGGATGGTAGACATAACTCGTATTCTGTCATTGCCCTGTCCCCCAGTATGTCTCTTGATATCATCCACCAATTGTTGAAACAAGCGTGGAACAAATTCTAGTGGCGATGTCTTTTCGGGAAATTTTTTCATGTCCACGCTGTACACATTGGCTCTTGTTCTAAAGCGTCTCGACTCCCTCTGTCTCACTGCTTTTATTTCATAATACTGTTCATAATCTTCATCTTCATCTTCTGTATCAGAATAATCTACAAGCTTAGGTCTCTTGGGTATCGTCTCATCATCCGAACTGGGTGGAGTTCTTATTCGTTTCCAATGTTTCTTTGGCATGTTTGCTGTTCAAAAGAGAATTATGATATTTTAACATGAAACACTCCACTTATATATCTATATACATTTTTTATATTTTTAGAATTGGGGAAAAACCCAATAATGCTTATAACTTTTGAATTTCAAAATTCTTGTTTCAGATTAATAATGAATCATCTGCCCTTGGAAATAGCGGAGATAATTTTTACATACAACATGCACAACTGCCGCAAAGGCGAAGAATTCACAGCGTTCATTCAAGACAGTTGGTTTGCAATGAGAATGAAGATTCTGAAAAACGCCATTGACACTGGTTCTCAAATTACTTTTCAAGAAGAAATGATTCGTTTACTGCTGCTCATAGATGAACTTCCAAATGTGTGTGATAAAAAACGATTAGAGTTTCATAGACAGATTACCTATTTTGACATTTATCAACTACCTATACTCAAGGAAGCAAAAATATGGTTGATCACATTCGATAAGTTTACCCCACGGGACTTGGTATATATGTCTGAGAATTTTCATCAACACTTTCTACATGGTAATATTTCATCTGACAATCTATATGGTACCAGGTTTTTGGGATATCTGATACTGAACGAGGAATACACCAAAGCTCAAGTCAAACAATTATTCTGTAATCGGAACCATCCAAATCTTTACATATTTCCATCGCAATGTTTGATTTTCGCTGATTGTTGGCCAGAATATATAAATAGCAAAGAAGGATATAAAGTGATATTAGGAAACGATTAATTGAGACAAGAACATAATATCGTATTGAAGTTCCCAACTTAATATTCTACCTGGGTACTTGACTAAAACAGACCATGATTAAGACCATCACAAGAAGTCTACCAGTGTGTTTAGATCAAATTCTTAACTTCGACATCTACAGACTTGAACAAACTTTGTCACTAGAACCGGATAATGTAGATTTCTTAAATACTAAAGATGGTATTCAGATGTGGCTGAGAAGATACGATACATTTATGTCTTTTCGACGCGAGATGAAAAGAATTGCTTGGCTCATGCGAAGTATACTGGACGATACACCCGTGAAACTGGATAAGTGGCTTTTGCATGTAGCTCACAACGAGGAGGTGATCAGCTACATTTTCAACATGATGATGGATATTGAAAGAGCTTTTACAGAACAACCGATGGACTGCTCTGAATGCCGTCAGGAGGAACCGATGGAAACTGAGATCGACGATTTGATCAAACAGACGGATTCCTTGACGATATAAATTGACCCGATTTATACGCAGCTCATTATTGTTCCAACACAAAAGTAATGGAGAAGAAGTGGTTTGAAGTACCTCTGACACAAGCGATAAAATTCAAACCTTACAGAAGGTTACTACTTTGCATTTACATACTATTCTCTCATGAAGATATTTCTATGGACGAAATACAAAAGAAATTGAACGAAGAAGAAACTTTTGAAGATTTCAAGAAATTGTGGTGGACTTGTGCTAAGTACAGACTCTTAGAAGATTCCGTCATCACATTTGAGAACTGGAAAAATTCTGTAGCTAACAATCCAAAGGTGATCGAGTTTCTACATTCGAAGACTAGAGGCAAAGAAGATATAAAAGGAACCGAATTTGAATAGAAAAATCATTCTACTTCTGACTTTCTCAGCGAAAACATCAAAAATCTTTAACAAGATGGAATTCAACAGAGTAATGCGACTACACACTGGTCACGAGATTGTACATCGGGCTTCAAGCCACCATACGGACAGTGTTACATATGCGGACTTCCAGACCATTGGGCACCCGAATGTCCAGTTAACCAGTTGATGCGTGATGAGATGGACATACCACCCGCATTGCGTACTGAAGAAAATTCATCTGACAATCATGAGGAAAAACAGTCTTCTACTGAGGAGAAACAGACTTCTACGGAGGAGAAACAATCCGAGACTAGTGATAAGATATCCAGAAACAGAAAGCGAACAATTTCTATCACTCGTGGAGTTAAGAAACCAAAGACGAAATAGACATTTTAATAAAACATAGACATTAGTTATAGTTATAGTTAAGAAAACATAGTATTGTGTTAAGACATTTTTAAAACGCATTAAAACTGTAAACCCCTACCAGTCTTTGGTTTATTATAAAAGGTTATTCTTTAACGAAATCCGTGGGTTAGCCCTAAACAGGACTGTTCTATGTACCTAGTAACTTCAACAGTTACTAGACACGGAATGGTTCTACTATAGCGATCGGTTTAATAGTAACCGATCCCACTCTCCTTCTAGCCAGAAACTGCTGAAAAGCCAGTCCGCTTTGCAGTCTCTCCACTTTCTTCCAGTACTCTTCTTCAGTACATGGTTGTTGTCTTTCCACCTCAGGACGTTTCCTTCAGTGGAATACAGCACGTAACTTCTTTAACCAAGTCATACTGGAAACATATGGAGAGAACTCAAAGGCGGAAAGGCTTTTTATACAGGCTGAGTGGACTGACCTACTTTAAACGAAAAACCAATCAAACTGGCTAACGAAATAGCCAATCGTGATCATCCTCAGAGAATTCTTCGTCTTCGGTGTAGTAATGATGGTCTATGTTTTGCAAGAAAGGAAACATAAATCATTATAGCAAATGCCAGACTTAGGAATCTTTTGTATGATCTAACAACAGGTACTCTTTCGAGAATAAATGGCGGCCCTGAAAAGGGCCATTTGGTCTAGAGAACCATCAGAGTTTCAGTTTTTGTTCTAGACACTCATCGCATATAGACAAAGTGTCATCTTCAAAGAATCCATCGTCAGAGTCAGGGCAGTTGTGCTCCTCTCCAACATACCTTAGAATGCAGTAGCACTTACCACATTCAAGATAAGTTGGAGCATCACACTCACTGTAAATACCGGACTTTGGATATTCATCCATGGTTATGAAGTATTCAATATTAATGAATGATATATATATATATATATATATATATATATATATATATATATATATATATATATATATATATATATATATATATATGATTGACCTACTTAAACCAATGAACCAATCAAATAGCCAATCATCCTAAGATATTGTTTGATTTAGTGTAGCAATGATGCTCCATTTTAACATCATAGCAAATACAAGGCTTAGAAATCTCGTGTATGATCTAACAATATCAAAGGTTTTCATTCAGGAATAAATAAAGCGACCCCAATGGCACTAAAAAGGGCCATTGGGGTTTTTTTAGTATTGTATAACTAACATTGGCTGCATGTTCTCCCACCACATGCGGGACATCTGGTTGTCCAGGACTCATACGTTATCCTGGACCCCGTGGACAAGTAGAACGGGGGTTCTGTAGCTTCATTCCCCCAGTCTTCCGTCTGTGTGGCAGCAGAGGGCCCAGGCACCACACCATTCATCTATTGTCCATGGGCCAACTCCGCTGCTTCTTTTGTTACTGAAATCATCTTCTCCATATTGTCCAGTGAGGAAAATAATCCTTCAGCTTCTCGCTTGACTATATCAAACGAGAACATCAACTCTCTAACGCCACTCTTCAGTGACTCCGTCTGCTCCTCCAAAACTTTACTGTTGTGAGCCATATTCAATTGTACACAGAAGAGCGAGGAAGGAGGCCATTATTTCAATATTTATACAGTGAACACGGACGTGAAGGAAAGCGTTTATTGCAAGTAGGTCAATCCCTCTCCAGAGTATAAAAACGACTTGACCTACTTCAGATTTCTAGAAAAAACAACAAAAAAAACAATGGAACAGTCAATATCATTCGATGATCTCTTGCAAAATCCAGATCTTTTGACAACCGCTGTCAACGAATGTTTTGGTAGCGATGCTATTTTACAACAACAAAAGCAATATACGACATTACCATCTAATCAACTGATCTATGCACAGCCACCTTTAGTTCAACAATCTAAACCAAAACCAGGAGTTGTTGATGTCTTACTGAAGGAAATCAATGACCTAAAGAATAGAGTCAAACAGTTAGAAGATCGCCCACAACAATTATCTTCACTGGAAATGAATCCTATTAAGATTCCAGTCTACTTCAGGGAGCTTACCACTAAATATTTTCCATAGACGACAATAGTAACATTTTTCCATCTCCAACAAAAACTGTACATGCAACATATTTCAAACCTTGGTGGTTTGTAGAGCAACTCTAGCTGAATAAATCCCAAAGAAAAAATCCACATGTAGCCCGTCTCCTTTTTGAGCTATTGTCCGCCATATTGTTGATGTGTAGCGCCGCAGTGAATAACAGGGCAATTTTTTCTCAAAGGGGTGACCATGAAAATGTGGCAGCAATATTTTTGGGCTTGCAGATATAATTGCAAAGCATCTATTATTTTGTTTTGCTATAAGTACCCTTTTCTTAAAATGAAATAAATCCAGCCTATATAACCAATGAAATGCACAGCTGGTATTTGATCCTCTATCAAATCTTCTGTCCCAAAGTGCTGGTTCCCCGGCTCAGCAATATTTAGTGTTAAGCTACCTTCAATGTTGTCACAAATGAAGAGGAACAAATGCCGCAACCTTCGTTGAGCACAACGGCTACGGGCCTTGGAGCAGCGACCAAATCCATACGAAAAAAGAAAGCCAAATAACCTCTACGATGGACATTCAAAAACTATAATAGTCCTTTTTAGGGCTACAAGTTCTTTAGAAAAAATACCTTCATATTTTGTAAATGAAAGATATATCCCATGGTGTTAAAGATGACAGTTGTACCCCGCCCATAGGAGCTTGAAGAAATAGATGGGGTGCTTCCACGCAGAGCTGAATCCGGCCCACACGCTTAGAGGATCTTAGCCCAGGCGAAGCGGTGCTAGAGTCGGACCGTCCATGCTTATAAACTCATTTCATTGGGCGACAGAACTTGAGATGTCATTTCCTCTCAATGTCGCTTAAAAGTCTCACAAAATTGGAAGTAACGTCTTCAAAATGATCTTTACAGTGTTGACGGGGACGTTAAACCACAATAAAGATGACAGTGGGGTCGTCCCGTTCATCGTTAACAAATTAGTTAGCGGGGCAAATAAAATTATTTAAAAATATTCATCAATCTTTATTATCTTTCCATCACCTCTTCTCGACTTATCTATAGCACTGAAAAGCAGTACGTGGCCTTCAATTATTATTTACATTTTTGCGATACACAGACTGAATGAAATATTTACTTACCTGAGTCAGTGTTAAAAATATCCAACTATGTTGAACAAAAAATAAATCCAATCTCTGAAAAATCGATAATCCAACTTTACTGAACAAAATACACACTATATATATTTTTCTGTGAATAAATCCGATACCATTAGAGAAATAATTTATTTTCTCTGAAAAATCTATAATCTAAAAAAAACAACACAATATATATTTTGTACACTGAATAAATCCAATACCGTAAGACAAATAACTTGTTTTCTGTGAAAAATCTTTTTATAGGTAAACAAGGGAATTTCCTTTTGATACTCTGCCAAGAAAAAAAAACTCGAAACCTTACCTTTTGAAATTGCAGCGAGGAAAAAAAAAATCGAAATTTTGTTCCCGTTAGCACTCAGTTACCTTTCCGATTTGCACTCTGTCACCTTTGTGAAATTGAGTACAGATAATCCAAGAAAAAACACTATTATCCCATAAAAAAAACCTGAAAAATTATAGCGAGAAATTTGTATCGAGATTTTATGGCGAGAAATTATAGCGAGATTTTATAGCGAGATTTTATGGCGAGAAATTATAGCGAGATTTTATAGCGAGAATTTTATAGCGAGAAATTATGGCGAGAACCCCCAAACTAACCTAGTCAAGCTTAGATACAGGGGTGTCACCTTTGGCGAGAGACTATGGCGAGAAATTATAGCGAGAAATTATAGCGAGAACCCCCAAAACTAGCCTAGTCAAGCTTAGATACAGGGGTGTCACCTTTGGCGAGAGACTATGGCGAGAAATTATAGCGAGAAATTATAGCGAGAAACACAACCAAAAAATCACGCTATAAAATCTTGCTATAAAATCTTGCTATAAAATCTCGCCAAAGTGACCCCCTATACTACTGCCATTGTAGTGGATAGACTGGTGGACTGCGAATCAATTTGTGGACAAGGAATCTGAGGGGAGGACTGGATTTTTTTCTTCTTTAATTTCTTTTAGCTAACCTGTCACGTGGTGACAAGATGAGCTTTTGTGATCACATTGTGTCCGTCGTCCGTCATGCATGCGTGCGTGCATGCGTGCGTCCGAAAACAATTTCAAATAAGTATATCTCTAATACCCCACGGCCAATCTTGATCAAATTTCAGAAGAAGCATCGACAGGTAGGGGAAAAGGCTGCATAAGGTTTTTGGGCTGATCAGATTGGAATTCTGGTTGCCATGGAAACAAAAACGTTCCATAGACTTATAATGGGGAAAACGACGTCTCCACTTTTTCTCGGCCATTTCTGATCCGATCTTCATCAAACTTGCAGATAACCAGGAGGGGCTTACCGTCTACAACTAGTTCGAATTTGGGCTGCACGGGACAAACAGATTTGGAGTCACCTGCCCTTGAGCATAAATATAAGTGAAAAAATGTGTCTCCAGCTTTTCTCAGCCGTGTATGATCTGATCTTTTTATAACTTTTCATAAACGAGGACAAGCATAAAAGCTCGGATAAGTTCGAATTTGGTTTGCATCTGGTAAGCGGTTTTCCAGTTACGTCCCCTTGAGCGTGAAAAATTTTCCCATAGACTTACAATGGGGAAAATGGCGTCTCCACTTTTTGTTAGCCATTTCTTATCCGACTTTCATCAAACTTGCAGATAACCAGGAGGGGCTTACAGTCTACGTCGAGTTCGAATTTGGGCTGCACGGGACAAACAGGTTTGGAGTTACCTGCCATTGAGCATAAATATAAGTGAAAAATGGTGTCTCCAGCTTTTCTCAGCCGTTTATGATCTGATCTTTTTGTAACTTTTCATAAACGAGGACAAGCATAAAATCTCGGATAAGTTTGAATTTGGTTTGAATCTGACCAGCGGTTTTCCAGTTACGTTCCCTTAACGTGAAAAATTCTCCCATAGACTTATAATGGGGAAAACGACGTCTCCTCTTTTTCTCAGCCATTTCTGATCCGACTTTCATCAAACTTGCAGATAACCAGGCGGGGCTTACAGTCTACGTCGAGTTCGAATTTGGGCTGCACGGGACAAACAGGTTTGGAGTAAACTGCCCTTGAGCATAAATATAAGTGAAAAATGGTGTCTCCAGCTTTTCTCCGCCGTTTATGATCTGATCTTTTTGTAACTTTTCATAAACGAGGACAAGCATAAAATCTCGGATAAGTTCGAATTTGGTTTGAATCTGACCAGCGCTTTTCCAGTTACGTCCCCTTGAGCGTGAAACATTCTCCCATAGACTTATAATGGGGAAAACGACGTCTCCACTTTTTCTTAGCCAGTTCTGATCCGATCTTCATCAAACTTGCAGATAACCAGGAGGAGCTTACAGTCTACGTCGATTTTTAATTTGGGCTGCACGGATCAAACATGTTTGGAGTTATCTGCCCTTGAGCATAAATACAAGTGAAAAATGGTGTCTCCAGCATTTCTCAGCCGTTTGTGATCTGATCTTTTTGTAACTTTTCATAAACAAGGACAAGCATAAAAACATTAAAATTTTGCAATCTGCGGAAGCAAGGTAGTTTCTGCAAAATAGAAGTGGATGCAATGGTCAGGAATATATACAATTAACCCACAGCTCCCATCAGAGACACCAAATGGAAAGAAACACAAACATGAAACAACAGACCATAATGGAAACACCAACAGCTTTCCCACAAAATGGCCAATAGGTTTTCCAAAATAAAATAATATTAGCGGCTCGATTTACACTGGGGGGATTAAATCGATTTTACCTGGCCACAATGCTCGCCCTTCCGTCGCGATTAAGACAAATGACACGTTCAGTTCACATGAAGGCATCCTAACTCATCAGTGCAACATCACAGTGAATACAAAAATCAAATATCCACAGAGATGAAACAACGGCGAGGACTCGACAGCAAGAAACCACTGAAATGCTGGAGCAAAAAAAAAAAAAAAAAGACCAACAGTTAGACTCCGATGGGCCCAACCAGAGACAGAGCATCAGGTATCAACCAACATAAGCCTTTACGCTGGAACCGTCATAGAATCTGAGGCCTGACCCACCGGCGTGCAATTAAAGAGGGAAGCAAAGTTGTCAACCGTGATTGGGTTAACTATCATGCATGCAGTTTGTCGTATAACATTTATGTTGTACCCGATCATTTTATATCAAAGAATGATTTTACGAAATAGGGTGCTGAAGTCATTGCGGTTATATATTTTTCTGAAATTATATACTAAGTCACCATACAATTCGGGTTCCGATAAACCTTGTTGCAGAAGAGATTCTGCCCAGGCACAGCGGTGTGAGTGTCGGACAGTCCATGCTTATAAACCCTATTGGTTCCATTCGGCGACAGGGCTTGAGAAGTCATTTCATCTCAATGTCGGGTAAAAGTCCCACAAAATTGGAAGCAATGTTTCCAAAATGACCTTTACAGTCTGGACGGGGACGTTAAACCTCAAACAAACATACATACATACTTGATACATACATACATACATACATACATACATACATGTAGTGTGTGTGTGTGTGTGTGTGTGTGTGTGTGTGTGTGTGTGTGTGTGTGTGTGTGTGAATTCGGGTTTAACGTCGCTTTCAACAATTTTTCAGTCATATCACGAGGGGGTCTGGTTGCGACAGGGAGCTCAATGCTCACTTTTATTGTGCTGCCTCACTGAAGTATCACGTCCCGGACACATTACATGATACCACATCCAGTCATATTATCCTGATACTGGGTCGACCAGTCCTAGTTCTACCTGAGTGCCAAGCGAGGAGCAGCTAGTACCGTTTTTAACGACTTTGGTATGTCGCAGCCCGGGATCGAACCCGTGACCTCCCGTTCCCCGGAGAGGACACTATACCAACGGAGCTATCGGGGCCGGTACATACATGTACGAGTAGACTTATGCATGTATGCATGCATGCAAAAACATGCACACATGCACTCATGCATAGTACACATGCATACATGCACACACTCTCACACTCATGCATGTAAACACACTCCTGCAGGCATGCATGCGTGCATGCACTCAGGCATGCATGCACACACACATACACTCATGCATGCATGCGCACACGCATACATGCATGCATGAACACACATTCATGCAAGCTTGAATGCACACATACATGCTCGCATGCTCTCACACATGCATATATACATGCACACATGCAAGTATGCATGCACACACACACACACACACACTCATGCATTCATGTATACATGCATGCACAAACATGCTTGCATGCACTCATTGCTGATTCAAATACTTGCATGCACATACATGTGCTAGCACTCATGCATGTACACCCTCTATAGCAAACACTCACACATGCGAACATACTTGCATGCACACATTAACTCATTCAAGGACACACATATGAATGCATAGCTGCACATACACACTCATGTAGGCACGCATGCACACATGCATGAATACATGCACACTCATACATACATGTTCACACACTAATGCACGCACATATGCGTGCACTACTCCTTATGAGTGTGTGTGCATACATGCATGAACACGCACTAATGCAGGTATGCATGCACTCATACATGCATGCGTGCACTCACAAATGCATGCATGCATACATGCATACATATACATGTATGTGCACAATCACACACTTGCATATGCACACATGCACTCATGCATGCACATACATGTACGTGCACTCATGCATGTATGCACACACTAATGCATAAATGCTCACACTCACACATGCATGCATGCACACACTAATGCATGCACACATACACTCATGCATGCATGCACACAAGCATACCTGCATGTACACACACACTCACACAGGCATGCATGCACACCTGCATGCATGCACTCACATATACATGCATGCATTAATGAAGTCGGTAATCCGGGTATCCTCGATAGTCACGTGACTTTCTGCATAGCAACCAAAACCGGAGGTGAAAAGCTACGCCATTTTGAGTTTTCTTTTAATTGAATAGGAACGATATTCACACGTAAAATTCTGAGAGACAGAAAAGAAAATGCCTAAAATATGCAGTGCAGGTGGTTATACAAATCACCATCTACTACAGGATAAACAGTTGTCCTCATACAATTTTCCGAATCGGGAGAAATACCCTGACAGACGATCGAAGCGGATCAGGGCCTGCAATCACCTCATTATATATAGCCGAATCCATTTCAAAATTTAGGGGTGTATGGCTGTGTTTTCTTCAAAATTTATTTGGAAAATGGCTGAACTTAATGCAACCAGTGGAGGCCCTGATCAGACGCCGCCTTCTCCGGCGTCTGATCTGGGTCTGCACAGTTTGCCAGGGTAATTGGTAAACACTTAAGAGAACCCTAACGTAATTACATGGTTACATCACATTCGCCGAGTCTATCCATTTATTATTAGTATGTAGCCAAAAGCCATTTTTTTATAATTAATTTTCACATTCAACTATCAATCAGTATTAACGAAGCTTTATGAACATGGAAATATGTTCCAGGCATTTGATTTACTTGTCAAGATCAATGTCAAGTTTCCTTGACACTTGGGGTATTCTGTCCGTTGTCATGTCACTTCTGAATACACAAGACCTGACACTTTCACCTGTTCACTTTCGCCGCTAAAATTATCATTTTTTTTATAATTACTTACAAACTTATGCTAATTTTAATTAGTATAACGGTAAATTTTACAAAAACAAACTTGAAAAGTACATTCAAGCTTTAAAAAAGCGATAGGATACCTCGGGATGACCTTCACTATAGCCGATGTAATTATTATTTTTCATCATTTTTTATATATAATTACGTAAAACGTTAAACTAATTTAATTATTATAACGGTAAATTTTACAGTAACAAACTTGAAAGATACATGCAAGCTAAAAATACCGATAGCGTACCTCGGGGTGACGTTCACTATCGTCGCTGAAATTATCATTTTTATTATTTTTCATCATTTTTATTTTTTTTATAGATCTCTAATTACTAACAACAGTTAAAATAATTTAATTAGTATAACGGTAAATTTTACAATAGCAAACTTGAAAGATACATTCAAGCTAAAAAAAACAAAAACGATAGCATGTAATGGAATATTACCGGTTGTTAGGCAAACGGTTTCACCTCGAAATATGGCAGCCGTTTGGTCGGGAAGTGACGTCATCCCGAGTTACTTTATCCATGATCACATGGTTGCATGCACACATACACTCATACATGCATGTACATATGCAGGCACACACACGCTTACATGCATACATGCCAGCACTTAGATGCATGTGCATACACTCATGCATCCATGCACACATACATATACATAAATGCAATTACTCACACATGCTTGCATTGCAAGCACACATGCATACACACATACACTCATGTACACATGCATGATGCATGCAACTCACATATACAGACCAGCTATCGGTAAAAACCCATATTTATTTTTTCGCCGCGGTATTAGGCTTTTTTCTCGGAGAACAAGCAAAAAATTTCTCCGCGAAAATCGCTTTTTCTCGGAGAAAGACAATTAGTACAGGTGAAGACGTTCATAGTGTTTCTCCGCGAAATCTGCCTATACCTACAAGTATATTTGCTCATATGCATGTATTTTTTTCATCCATTCAAATTTCGTACAGAAAGTTTGAAGCATATGACGAAATGCATGTTTTTTTGTACAAAGAGCGACAACTCTAGCGATCGTAAAGTATGATTTTGATCCGGTCAGAATCATAATGATTTGCATCTTACAACACAGTATGAACACAATGAATCTTTTCAGAACAAAGGAATACAGAAAAAGAATAACACAAATGTAGAGTGAGATGAGCGCCTAAACATACATGTGTAAGCAGGATTGATAGTTTGTGTTCTCCGTTATTATATACATTGAGTTTGATTGTTCTAAAGGCTTTACTTGAGAAAAAAAACTAAAGTAATCCAAATATGGTGAACTGATAGAAATCAAGAGTGTTCAATTTATGAGCCACTCTACATTTTTGTTATTCTTTTTCTTACAATGCGAGTAATTAAACATCATTGATGCTTACACTTAAGCCCACATGTGGCTCAAGTGAGAGATCTAATGTTTAAGAGTAGGCCACGGAGGCCCGCTTGTGTTTCTTGCCTTTACAATTCATCAGGTCATTAGGTCTCGCCGCTGTGGTTTGCGCCTCGCTCGGGCCACATGTGAGACGCCATGATCAGCAACGGAAGGTGGTCTTACTCCGGATTTAACTCATCTCTGATTAGCGGTCCGCTCGAAATAGGTGAAAGCGCTGCAAATCCGCCGGATACCCAAAGGATAACGGACACCCTTGTCCTTATGGGAAAAGGCACTGACACTTAGTTATTTGGACTCTTACCGCTATAGTTCGCACCTTGTTCGGTTCAAGTTCTGCAACGTTGCGAGCTGAGCACGGTCGGCTCGAAATAAGTTAATTTGTCCTGACATCGTCAAAACACGCCTATATAATTTTGACCCCCTTGAATCCTACTTTATATAGAAAAACTGGGGTTTACAGAGGCAAACATTTTTTCCTATTTCTGATCTAAATTAAATATTGTGGGAAATCGTTACAACCGCCTAGGCGAGGCGGTTCTATCGAGCCCCCACAATCTCTATTTTGAGCAGAAATAAGAAAAATATCATATTTTTTTTTATCTTAAAATTTCATTTTTTTCGGCGATAAAGTTAATTCTTTATTTGTATAGGCGTGTTTTCGTAATGACGGGTAGTACATCCACTATACATCCCGAAGATAATAGGCCACGTGTTTTAAAGGGTAAGAACGCTGACACTTAATCATTAACCTCTCACCGCAGTATGCACCCGGTTTTAGCCCATCTCTTTTTAACGACCAGCGTATAATTATAGAAATAATCTTGAAAGGACCGTAAATTCAAATCACCTCTCAAACCGAGGAACAAGACGATGATGTCGGGCAAAAGTGTAGGGTAAAGTGCCACAAAATTCGAAGCAACGTCTCCAGAATGACCTTAATATTGTTGACTGGGACGTTACACCTCAACTTAAAGGTCAATTATCACGGTCTGGTTTTTGTTGGATTTCGGTAGGACTTTGTATAAACAGGGATGTTCAAAGAAAAAAAAAAGAGAAAAATGCTTACTCATTAATTAATTAAGCAATCAATTAAACTTTGGTCATACAGTGTTACTTCGGTTATCTCCCTTTGCGAGTGTATTTCCCTTACCGGAAATGACGTCACAGTTGTAGCCGGTCATTTCTGTTTAAGGTCATTTATTAGCCATGGGCCATTGCGTCGGGATGGTTTTTGAAGTTGATAGCGATTTAGACAGCGCATCAGAAATAGAAGTAAATGAAGATTTTACCTTTCGGCCATATCAATATAAATGATAATAAACAACCACAATACTAGTGCCAGGAATGAGGAAAGTGACGAAGAGAGCAACTTCTTTTCAAGCGAGGATGAACAGGATGTCGGCGATGTTTCAACATGTTTAGAGATCGCTGCTTTGGCCTCTTTATTAATATGTCTACTGTTTTGGGACAAACGCTCATTTGACATTACTTCTAACAAAAAATCAGTGTAAAAGACACTTGTGAGAATTAATGGAGGGAGTCAGACGATCTATCATGAAACAAGCATAAAACAACCATACAGTTTTCTGCCCGAGAAGCCTGTTGCATATACTTTGAAACCAGGAGTAAAAAAAAAAGTGCATTTGAATCGTGATTTCCCTTCTTTCGTAATAAAAGTGGGTGGGGTACATGGACATGTCGTGATGCAGCACCAGGGTCAAGGTGTTTCATAACATTGTGTCATTATCGCTTTTAATGAAACAATTAGGGAGAGCCTTTATGACAAGGTCTATCTAACCTAACTATCTATCTATCTATACTGAGTCTGTCAATTCTGGCAATTACCCACCATATTCATTTTTAGTATTAAAGAAATTATCCCAAATGGAAAATTTGGGTTTAGGTTTAACTGTGATTGTTGCCCGCCTCGGTAGCTCAGTTTGGTCCGCGTCTGACTGGTGATCAGGAGGATGCGGGTTCGATACCTGCCAAGGTAGGCAACATTCTTTCGTGGAGATTGATCATGGAATATTTTCTGCGGTCATTTCTTCAAGAAGGGCAGTTGGCAATTTCTGGCGAAAGAGTGTGCATTTCATCTCAATGTCGGGTAAAAGATTGATCATGAAATATTTTCTACGGTCATTTCTTCAAGAAGGGCAATTGTCAATTTCTGGCTTAAGAATGTGCACTCTACTGGTTAACCGGTTACATAATAGGCCTGCCCAGGAAAAAGTGATGATAGGTAAACTGACCAGCTCACAAATGACCTAAAATAGTGTTGTCTGGGCCATCAAACTCCAATACAAACACAAAAACTGTGATTGTTGATATATATTGCTGGAGCTTGCTTCTGAGCATTATCTATAATCAATAATATAAGTACATGTAGCTCCGTAGGAAAAGGATTTTCAGTGTATACCACTATGGGCGAGGGCCTCAAAATATGTAACTAGTCACAAATACAGGGCATACAGAATCCTTCACTGAATAAAAACTGAGCATTTTATACATGTACATTGGAAGCGACATCTTCAAAATGACCTATATAGTGTTAATGGGACGGTCATTTCATCTCAATGTCGGGTCTTCCCGTAAAAGTCCCACAAAAATGACCTTCGCAGTGTTGATTGGGACATTAAACATCAAACAAAACAACACTGAACTAATTTGCTCACTCATCAGGGCTTGGAGAAATAGACCAGGCTGTGTGGTGCTTCCATGCAGAGCTCAGATCGACTGCGTAAGTACTGATAAATGACTTAGAATGACTCGGCCTGCATAGACAAAGTGGTGTGAGTCAGATGACAGGGCTTTTCATTTCATTTCAAAGCCAGGAAAAAGTAAAGGAAGATGAAAGCAATATCTCTGGAATGACCTACATAGTGTTGACTTGACATTTAATCTCAGCTGAAACAAAACCATCACTGACAGCTGGCCATTGAACATAACATCATGGGCATATGTTGGGCTACTGAAGAGGAAAATTCAACAAATTATCAGCTTAAACTTTTATTGTACATGTATACATACTGAAAAAAAAGCAAAATTGTGAACCAGGTACACCTGCTGTAATGGATACCTTGTGATTATCTCTGTGTTAAAGGTATAAGTTGTGAAATTTAAAGCCATGTCTCTGGCATGACCTCAACAGTGTTGATACTGGGTTGAAAAACAAAGCCGGCGTCGTTAGCTCAGTCAAATACACATCTGACTGGTGATCAGGAGGATGCAGTTGTCGGCAACAGTCTTTTGTGGCGATTGATCGTGAAACCTATTCTATTGATATTACCTAAAAAGGGTTGAATGGGCCGAAAAACTCTGAAACAAACAAAAAACCCACAACATGTATCAAGTACATGTATGCGTATTTACAGTTTCGTTTAAAACAAACACTGACTTATGGTGAATGGATGAATAATGTTGGGTACTTGTTTGACCTGCCTCACAGAGGCAATTTTAACAAATACCCACAACATAAGAACCACTTTCATATAAGCCCGAAAAGGAAAAGTGTTGATAGGTGAACTGGCCAGCTCAATATGACCTAACTAGTGTTGATTGTGTTGATAATTTCCATAACAATCTAACATTATGGTGAATATACCAACAAAACATGTGACAAGCCAAATAATATTTACATTTCATGACTAGTAAAGAGAGCACTGATTTATGGTTAATTGATGCACTTTCTCTGTTAATAATGCTGTGGGTACTCATTTGAACTGTTCTGACAAGTACCCACAACATGTGACACATGTCCCATACTCCTCAATCATCATTAATCCTGCCTCAAACATAAATTTGTCAAATATAAAGTGATCATGAACGTTTGTTTTCCTGAAATATATATGTATATTAGCCCCTGCCCATCGGGGCTTGGAGAAATATAAATGTAGATGGACTGCATGATGCTTTCACGCAGAACTGAAACTGACCCCCGCACGAGTACTGCTAAACTGCTTTAAGCCTTAGTGGATGTAAGCGGTGTGTGTCGGACCGTCCATACTTTTAAACCCTATTTGTTTGATTTGTGGTTTAACATCCCCGTCAACATTGCAAAGGTCATTTGTGAGACGTTGCTTCCAATTTTGTGGGATGTTTACCCGACATTGAGATGAAATGATTTCTCAAGCCCTGTCACCCAATGAAACCAATATGGTTTATTGGCATGGACGGTCTGCCTTGCACCGCAGTTACGAGACAGGCTTAGATCCTCTAAGCAGTTTACCAGTACTAGTGTGCGGGGCGGATTCAGCTCTTATAAACCCTATTGGTTTCATTGGGTGACAGGGCTTGAGATGTCATTTCAGCTCAATTTGGGTAAAACTCCCAAAATTGGGAGCAGTGTCTCAAAAATGACCTTTACAGTGTTGACGGGGACATTATACCGCAAATCAATCAAACAAACAAATACATGTTTATAAGAAAACTTTAGGTGATAGGACTTGGGATGTCATTTCATCTCAATGTCGGGCGGAAGTAATGGCTCCAAAATGACATACAAATATATAGGAAGAATTGTTTAATTTGAGGTTAAAGTCCCCGTCAACACTTTATAGGTCATTTTGGAGACGTTGCTTCCAGTTTTGTGGGTCTTTTACCCACGATCGAGATGAAATGACATCCCAAGCCCTGTCACCCAGTGAAACCAATAGGGTTTATAAGCATGGACAGTTGAACTCGCACTGCTTGGCCTGGACAGACTTAGATCCTCTAAGCTGTTTACCAGTACTCATGTGCGACCAGTTTCAGCTCTGCGCGAAAGTATCATGCAGCCCATCTATTTCTTCAAGCCCCAACAGGTGGAGGTCATATAAAGGAAGAATAGCATAGTTGATACTATAGATCTACATGTTTTGCAAATTTGCAATTAAAAGAAAAACATTGCATAAATGTTTTTGCCATACCAAAGCCTTAACCTGCTGAATAAATTAATTAAGCCACACCCATTTTAGACTAGCATCCAATCAAATTACTTGACTTTTTCAGTGTACTAACTGCATAACAGTGTAGGCCCTGATCAGATGGCTTCTATTTTTCTCATAATCTGTGCATTTTTAGGATCTTTCTTGAAACTTTGTCGTATCCAAAACCGTGTTATAACGGGACAGTGTTATAAATTATGAGGTTCTGGCGTAATACCTTTTGGATGAAAAAAGCGCCTTAGATGGAGCTATGTTATCATATATAAATCTACATGAACGTGACAGTGTAGCACAGCAATTCATTTTTGGTTAACAGCCCTTTCAAGATTATTTCACTTTTACCAAGCTGATTGTTAATCACAGATGGGTGAGAAATGCAGCACCAGGAGAAAAACGTCATTTTATCTGCTGAACCTGGTGATCAGAGTCTGAACCACAGCTGCCTTACTAGGCCTGGCAGGTGTGCTCTGTTACATGTGGGTTTACGGCGTCCCTCAAACCCCCATGCTGACAAGACAACCGAGCGTGATCTCTGACAGGTGTACGGGCAGCTGTGGGGTAAGGCACAAGAAAGATATTAGATGAATGACATGAATTATTTACAGTATCTATATACAACACTTACTAACACAAAACATCACAATTTGTTGCTTCTGTAGCCAACTCACGACGTCTGCTCCGAAGGCAAAACAATGTTCTGTGCTCGGAACGGGTGACGTGAATACCTACAGAAGCAAACAACCAAAACAACAACAAAAACAAAAAAAAGAAACAACACAAGACGCGACTGGCCAGTTTATAACTTAGGGTGAATCCCCCTCTCGCGTGAATTTTCCTCTCGCGAACTAGTGCAAACTAGTCTATCGACATTGTTGCCGATCACAGGTTTAGCTGTATTATTACGCGATCGTACTACTCTGATTCGACTGAATCACCTGGAGGTATTTAGTTGACCTCTTCCATTTGGATGGTCTCACATTTGTTCACAAGACAATGGTATGCGCTGATTCTGGTGGTCTGTCCGCCCTTGCAGGACCCTAACCCCCAGCGTCGTACCAGTACCTGCTGCTATATTGCATGGAGCAGCAGGTCACCACACATTGTTGTGCCTGCAAATTACGATAACTGGACTAAGACACGGTTTACAAAACACACATGCTATATCATGATCCCCCTTCCGGAGAAGTAAGAATATATTCATGCATATACCGTTATTGCGCATGCGCCGACCAGACACACAGGCTGATTAGTGCATGCGACAAATAACTGTACAGCAGAACTCAACTTGACTGTGCATCAAATCATCAGCACCCAGCGCTTGACACAATAATACTCAAAGTTCATGTTTCCTTACTGAGCACTACAGGAATCAATTAATGCTCATTACTACTGAGCATAATACTCATCAAATTTGTGCTCACTACATTATCACAAGTAAGAGGCAATCGAACAGACCACGCCTTTGCGCTACCTGGTCAGCCGCCAATTACAGGAAACATAACAATCTCTTTTTCATATCCTTCTCCGCGACACGGCTCACAAATATAGCTATTCACAAAATCATTACATTAACAACAGATAGAAACTACAAACAGAAGATTTTCATCTATAATCCACAACATTTGTTAGTGTCTCATAAGGGCCAACACTGTTTGCCGTAAATTCTCTCTGTATTTGGTAGGCACCCCGTCACAACCGTCCTCGCGACGCCGATGACGCAGCTGACGTCATCACCGCCGCTCAGGCCGTTATGACGTGTGGCGACCAAATACTCCCACTTATCATCATCACGTTCTTTATATGTACATACATGCACAAACTGAGTTATCAGACAAAAACGGCATCATTACAAAATGAACTTATAATTCTTCTGGAACAAAATTATTTCTACTCAAAGTGAACACGCTTGTTAAATAAAATTCATTACGGTTCATCATCACGGATAACCCGACAGGCTCTCGTAAGAGTTTGCCCTGATGATGAAGATATGGTTAAACCCGTCTTAATTTTACGTCCCCTCTACACCTAATAACATATAGAGACGGATCCACTGTTTTCTAACCACAGCTAGTCAAAAGTCATGGGTCAAACAAGTGACCCGGCGTTTATTAATTACAGTCTACAAAAGGGGTCTAAAAGCCGAAATGAATCTAGAATGAGCGGGTGTCCAAACTTTACGTCTCACCAACATCTAGGGTCAGAATGAGACAGGACCTCACTTAGAAAGACTCATTCTACTACTGGAGAAGCCTGGGATCGATCCTGCGACGTCTAGCTGGCAAAGCTAATAGCCTAATCACTACAGGCTTCAACAGTGAATTCAGAATAGGCTTCAGAAAGTTGGGGTATACTAGAAGTAAACCCCTCCAAAACCTACAAGAATGATCATACAAAAATAATACTAAACATAGATTTAACATACCTTGCAATATAATTTCTATTTCCCGACACAATGTTGTAGGTACTCGTTACAACTTGACCTGCTGCTAAAGTGTTCGTTTTTCTCAGGGTTTATATATCTATGAATACTACCGGAAAATCATGCATACTCATATTAGCTTGCTAAGATCGTGGCGAGGTGGAGATACCGTCCACAAATGAAGCTAGATAGCAAAAATCGAGTAGATAATGGATTTGCGTTCAAATAGTATATTTCCTATAGGAAAAATTGATGAAACGACCCTATAAATCAATGCCATGACTCCTGTCAAAACGAACACCCACACAACACGTGACGGGAATGAAAATCATATATGGCACAATTTGGCGGTTGGCGATTTTTAGGCAAATTTTATAGAACTCAGCCTTATAGCGGCCCCCTGTATTGTAAAAACAGATCTCCATAAACCACTCATGCATACATCGTATGATATGTGCATGACCTGTTCATGGAGCAGCGCATTTTGCCTACCATATTTCACCTAAAATATTTCACTCGCACCGCCCTACCATATATCTACTAAAATAATTTAGATGTGCATAAGCACCAGAGAGGTTTCCTATTCCATCTTGTAACATGCTCTGAGAAATAGGCAGGGATCTATCTGGGTTTGTTTCTCGCCTGGATTGTCTGCCAACCAAAAGGTTTTGTTCACATCAGGGAGTAGCTACACTTCATACATCAGCCGCAAGAAGAGAGAACCTTATAACAGACAAAGATATCTACAGCAGGATCTTGGGGAAAATGAAGCTGTTCATGATGATGAATGAATAAAGCAAACTCATAAATAGTTCGTAACCTCTTTTTATCATATGGCTTTGTTGAAAAGCAGTGGATAATGTTGTGTAATAAAAATCTTGACCACACATGTAATAAAACGTGGGCAGGATTAAAGAAATGTCTTGAAGACATCCATGTCAACAATGTTCTTTTTGAGGAAAAATGTCAGGTTAGAAGGCGATAAAATCAAAGTAGTTAAAGTGGTCATATGATGAACAGAATCTTACACTCATGGTCATTTCATGTGATATTTATGAAATTTGCCGTAGGCCCGTTTCAGAAATATCCCATGAAATGACCACTAGTGCAAGATCATCTATATAACATTTGATGTTATTATACTTTTGGGGATGTAATATGATTTAAAGCTGGATCCAAAAATGTTGGAAGCAATGTCTCCAAAATGACCTAAACAATGTTGACGGAGACGTTAAATTTCAAATCAAACAAGCAAAGTGTAGTTCAATGTTTTCTTGGCCTCTGGGATCATTGATTCCAATGTAGAATTTTGAAAACATTCGAGGGTCACTGATGAGGCCTAATTGGCTGAAACTGGCTAGTCTGGTACAGAAAACCTAGTACACACTATACTTTTCAATTCTGTGGTGTATTCCTAGCAAACACAGTCTGTGAACTGAAAGTGAGTCTTTATTCTGAGTCAAATTCGACTCAATGTCAGTGGAAAGAATTAATGTACAGGGATCATAACAGTGGACCAAGAACAGTCCCTTGTTGGATCCCAGACAAAACTGGATTTCTGTAGCAAAGAACAATGAAGAAAGGAATCCATCAATTTGGGAATCTGCCCATCCACCATTCGAAAGATTCCATAACCAAATTTGGGAGTTAAGAAGTTCATGAGTCTGAGACGGGGTGCCAAATGCTTTCTAGTCTGAAGTCCATGTCAGTTCCTGTGGGTCCTTTCGTCCAGCATCCTTTTGTCCGTGGGTCATTTTGCCCTGATTTGATGGGTCGTTTCGCCCATGTTTTTCCCAGCCCTATGGAGAGAGGTAAGGTATGCTTTTAGTATAAACAGGGGTCGAGGGGGTATATGGAGTCCCAAAAGATATTGTAAAATCCTCGGTTGGTGAAGCTGGACGGCATACTGACGACTTGTACGTTAGGTTTGGGCCACTGAGCTCAAGAAAAATAATGTATATGTGAAACCGACTCATTTCCATATCAAACCTGTGCAACAAAGTGTATTTATTTTCACATCTCCAAAATGGCTACCTCTCTCAAGAAAATCTGTGACATTTTTCTTATTAATACTGCAAATACAGCTTGTGTGTGGGGCCTTGTGTGTGCTTGTTAGAACCGCCTGATTGAGGCTGTTCTAACGAGTACCCACAACATATGCTTTTGAGCAGAAATAAAGAAAATAATGTATATCCCCGTAAACCCAGGTTTTCTCAATATTAATTGGGGTTTAGAGGGATGTTCATTTAACGGGTCTATCTATCTCTCTAACTTTTCAGTCTGTCTGTACATTATCCATCCACTACCCACGCAACAAGCACCACTCCATTCATGCCTGCCTGTTTTGTTACCCATCCTTTCCTTTTGTCACTCCCATAAAAATATGATTGCGAAATGACTCAGGGGCGAAACGATCCACCCCGGAATCGGGGCAAAACGACCCGGATTCATGATTTTTTTTTACTGATACTGCGCCGGTCACATTTTGACCATTACTGCAGGTGTACATTGCATACACTACATGTTTGCTGGATGAAAGCCTGCACAATAAAAAAGGTGATTTAACCTGTAAAGGGGGTGGTTCTCTCAGAATCAGAATTGTTTACTGGTGACCGACATGTCTTTAGACAATCCGTCACCAGGAGGGCCTCCAGTTAACGCCCCGATCCAAAGAACGGTACGCTTTATAACATTCATCCAGGGCCGCAAATGATGCATGTTCGGACACTCGCTGCTGATGGGGATCGAACCCGGGACCTCTAGCATCAGAGGCAAGTGCACTAACCACTGAGCTATCACGCTCCTAAAGGTGTCCACCTGTTCAGAATCAGAATTGTTACTGGTGACACGTCAAAAGACATTCATACACCAGGACCTGTGAAGTGGGGAGTTAGTCCCTAGCTCTAACCAAAGAGGTAAATTTAGCTACACAATCATCAGCAACTTCAGCTGTCGAAATAATCGAATCAAGAAGGGCATTCCAATCTCTAATGGTTCTGGGCAAGAACGACTCTTTATAAATGTCAGTTCTTGCAGTAAGGGTCTGTTCCCTTCAACAATGTGAAAGACCTTTTATCCCTGGTGCTAAGTTCAAGTTTCTACCCAGGAACACCAGATTCTTATTTCAATGATCACAGTTCAATAATAATGAAAAATAATTACAGTAGTCTACCTCTAGCTTCAACTTTTTCTCTCGGATTTTTTGGCTGACTGACGCTCCCTTGTTGCCCGGACCCATCAGTCCCAGGTTGTTGGTCGTTTCTCCGGTCTTTGACGGGACTGTGTCGTCCTTCAAGAGAAGTCTGAACGATGAGTCATAACAGATGTTCTTGGTCAATTCGGGGCTTATTTTGAATTGGTCATCCGTAAAATGTTTAGATGAACAGAGGGCTCGGCTGTCTTCCCCTCTGTTAGTTTCTCAATCCACAGCTTTTTTAACTTCTTATCTTTGGGAAATTGAAAGAAACTGACTCCTGGGTATGTTTCACACTTTTCATTACACCCAAAAGCAACATAAAGCACCATTTTAACTCCTTATCTTTTGAAAAACACGAGCACTTATTTAATCCGCCATGTTGTCTCAAGGACACTTCTACAACTCTGACGTCACGCCGATATGCCCGCATATCATTATCTGCCAAGGGACATAACCATTTCCAAGAACGATAAGCGAGGTCGGTCACCGGAAAGACCGTAATCACCGAAATCTATCGAAATCACCGAAATCACCACAGAAATCGCCGAAATCACCACAAAAATCACCCTGGGTAGCTCATAAATCACCATTGTATGATTGGATAGGGTTGTGAAAGACATGATAGGGTAGGGTTTTGTTGGATTTGGTCTGGTTGGCTTTGGTAGGGATGGGATTGGCAGGGGTAATCGCCATGGAAATCACCACATAAATCATCTTTCAATATTAGTCGCTAGGTTAAACTGGACAGTCTCGCGTATATGTCACCCTGGGATGGTAAAAAATTACCATTGTATGATTGGTAGGATTGGGAAAGACATGGAAGGGTATGGTTTTGTTGGATTTGGTCAGGTTGGGTTTGGTAGGGACGGGTTTGGTCGGGGATTCGCCATGGAAATCCCCGAAATCACCATGGTTTTAGTTCGCGGTACCAAACTAAAGTTTGACTGTACTGTGCGATAATTGTGAATAAAAGGAGCTCCAGACAGTCAGCTGAGAAAGAAAGAAAGCTGCTGGACATTGCTGTCGATTAAAGTTATTATCACAATTTTGCGCATATCTTCTCAAATTTAGTTGTTGATTGGTTTATAGGTGCATTATTGAGCTACCGGGTCTCAGTTTTTTTTTCTGTTTTTTTTTTTTTATCTTCAATGTATACTCCTTTGTCATGTGTACACTTTTGGAGCCGAATACAGCTTCAGAACTTTGTGAAAGTGATCGTTTTCATTCGTGTTTACCCTTCGCTCTGAACATGTGTTCGGAATTTCTGTTCTAAAAATAAATCAGTCACTTTACACATACATGGCGATAGTATCGTCTCTGACTGGTGTCGTTACTTATGGCATGATTTTTAGCGTCAATTTTTTCCCGATTCATGCATGGCCTAAGCAAACAAGGCCAAAAATGAACGTCGCATAAAGTCATGTATGGGGATTCTAATTTTGTCACGAACTACAAATAGATCTAAGTAGTGTTCGGAACCTAGTTAGGGAATCCCTCTCAAACTCGTTTACCTGTCATCATAATTGTTCGCATTTTTGCATAAAATGCATCCATTTGTATTGTTTTAAAGAAAAATACCGGCTATATGTATTTTATTTTTGGAAGCATTTTTACCGATAGCTCAATAATGCACCCTTAAAGTTATTATAATGTATAATAATAATACTTTGATTAGTTGTTTCTTTTTTTAAAAATATATCGCTAGCATATATGCATACAGCTTATGTTTGTATTTGAGTTTAACGGCCCACTCAACACTATTTAGGTTATTTTTGAGCCGGTCAGTTTACCTATCCACATTTTTCTGGGCAGGCTTGTACGTAAGCGATTAATTAGTACAGTGCACATTCTTTCACCAGAAACTGACAACTGCCTTCTTCAACCAGCGGAAGGGAGAAAATGACCATAGAAAAGAGTTCATGATCAATCTCCACGAAAGAATGTTGCCGACTCCGGCAGGTATCGAACCCGCGTCCTTCTGATCACCAGTCAGACGCGCATCTAACTGAGCTTCAGAGGCCGGCCAAAAATAAATCTTTTCTAACGAATGCCCACAATCTATGTTTTGAGTAGGAGTAAGAAAACGATCACAATTTTCATCGCAAAATATTCCATTAAATTCTATTATATTGATTAATCATGTTATTATTATTATTTTTATTATGATTAAAATAAATAAACTCAAACTCAGATCAAGTGATTAAAGTATAAATCGTTAATTAACACGATTATTGATGAATGGATTATCTAGATATGTTTACCGAGTATGCCATATGTACCACTGACACTCTTTAAGTGTTTTAAAATTCCACGAAGTTAACAAGCCTATGCGATGAAGACGTAGAACGGGGAAAAGTAGGGTTTGCAGGGTGTACATCTTTCATATTGCAGCTTATAACATATATCGGGCCTACGTCATCATTAGAAGCTCCTCATTAAGGCGATTATAACGAGTATCCACAATCTATGTTTTAAGAATAACTAAGAAAATGATGTTTTTACATAGGAGTGATACGGATAACTCGTTTACCATGTCTAATTCAATTTCGTTCATCAGGAAAATTGGGGTTTGCAGGGGTTTATATTTTTTTCTTATTTCTGTTCAGAATGTACATTGCGGATACCCTATTCAAATATAATGAAAATTTTGCACCCAAAATATAATATGAAATTTCTTTCTGAAAAGTCGTGTAAAATAGGCCATTCTTTCGTATCTATAAAAGGTAACTTTTCTGTAGAAAATTGCACGACCCGCAGAAAAAGAGACCGACTGAAGTCGGTTGATTTTCTAAGAGTGCCCTAAAATCACCATGTCATTCTCTCAGTCTGTCAGTCTGTCTGTCCATCCGTAACCCGTTTGTGAAAATTGGTGATAGTGACTTAACCGCTTGGAATATTTCAACAATTTTTGCCATACTGATAGATATCAATGGGATCTAACCAATGAACTTGCGAAATATTACATTCCATTTAGTATAGCCTCGCCGAGGCGAAAAATGTGAAAATTTTCGAACTGCTTCTCCTCGGAAACCGTTGGGCCGATTGAAGTCAAATTTCATATGGAGCCTCTATGGGATGGGGGAACCAAAATTTGATCATGGGGTCCAGGTCACATGACCAAAATGGCCGCCAAGCCATATATGGTCTGTCTGCCTGTCCGTCTGTAACCCGTTTGTGAAAATTGGTGATAGTGACTTAACCGCTTGGAATATTTAAACAATTTTTGCCATACTGATAGATATGAGATCTAACCAATGAACTTGCGAAATATTACATTCCATTTAGTATAGCCTCGCCGAGGCGAAAAATGTGAAAATTTTGAAAATTTTCGAACTGCTTCTCCTCGGAAAACGTTGGGCCGATGGAAGTCAAATTTCATATGGGATGGGGGAAACCAAAATTTGCTCATGGGGTCCAGGTCACATGACCAATCCATATATGGTAAAAACCCTTCAAAAATAGTCTTCTCCAGAACCACTGGGTAGATTTCCACGAAACTTGATAAATAGTATCTGGGACGTAGGCCCATCATAAATTGCTAAAATGGTGACCCTGGGTTGACCTTGACCTTCTTTGTGCCTAGGTCAAACTTTGACACATATGCTTTTGTATTGGAAAAGTGAGTATGCATTTTATCCTGCAAACGATTCAGAATACAGTACTAAAGTATAAGATATACTTTTTAGGTCCAGGTCACATGACCAAAATGGCCGCCATACCCATATATGGTAACACTCATAAAGCTAAAAGCATCCGGCGGGTCGTGCACTTCAGCTGAAGCACTGGTTATTGGTACTTTTCTTATTTTTACGCCAAACATAGTTTGTGAGTGCAACATAGGTTGTGGGTGCTAGTTAAAAGCGCCTCTTTGAGCCGATTCCAACGAGTACCCACAACCTATCTCTTGGAGCAGAAATAAGAGACACAATGTATACCCGTAAACCCACGTTTTATCTATATAAAGTTGGGTTTAGGGGTGGCGATACACATACTCAAAGACATACCATAACAAAATAAACCACGACAAAAATAAGGCATTAAAACGATCAGTGAAACAAATTCCACTTGGATGCGGGTGTGCGGTGTGGGGGGGGGGGGGGGCTTTAATTGATTTTACGCGGCCGCAATCCTCGCAATTGCCTCACTCGCGATTTGGACAAATAATTTGTTCAGTCCGCATTAAGGCCTCCAAACTAATCGTTGCAAAATCTCAGAGAACACAAAAATCAAGCAGACACAGAGATAAAACAACGGTAATGACTCAACAGCAAGAAACCTCTGAAATGCTGGAGCAAAAGAACACCAACAGTTAAGACTCCGATGGGCCCGACCAAAGTCAGAGCATCAGGCACCAACCAACATTACATAAAATTAAATTCTAATTCAATTCTCAGCAAGCATTTACGCTGGAACCGTCACAGAATCTGAGGCCTGACCCACCGGCGTGCAATTAAAGAGGGAATCAAAGTTGACAACCTTAATTTGGTTAACTACCATGCATGCAGTCTATCGTATAACATTTATGTTGTACCCAATCTTTTTATATCGAAGAATGATTTTACAAAATAGGGTGACGAAGTCATTGCGAGTATATATTTTTCTGAATTTATATACTAAATCAATATAATTAAGTTATTCTTTAGTAATCATACATACTGCCAATGTTTAGTGTGATTTCAGCGACTTTGATTTGCATACTTAATAAACTGACGATTATTGTTTATGCTAGAGTTAAATAATAAAAGAAATAAAAACAATATTTTTTAACTAGACAATTTAACGGATTATAACAATCTTAGTCTAATTTGTATATACCTTAATTAAATTACAATGATAATTTTGGTAACGTATCCTACGCAACTTTGGTGATTTCGGTGATTTCCATGGCGATTCCCTGGCCTAACCCGTCCCTACCAAATCCAACCTGACCAAATCCAACAAAACCCTACCCTAGCATGTCTTTCCCAACCCTATCCAATCATCCAATGGCGATTTCTGATCTTCCCAGGGTGATTTTGGTGGTGATTTCTGTGGTGATTTCGATGGATTTCGGTGATTTCGGTCTTTCCGGTGGCCCAGCGAGGTTACTATTTTATTGAGTCGGCCAAAAATTGGAGTTAATTGGTGATTTATGGGTAAATGCGACAATTGCAACCCCAAAAAATACTTTTATACACATTTCAGTAAACGTTGACAGTTTCATATGGCAACTTTCAGATTTCATGATAATTGACCTTTAAACAAACAGACGAAAAACAGACAGCAGTTGTTGTGACTGATGTCTCAAGTCCCTCAAAATTGGAGGCAACAGAAGTGACACAAAATGTGTTGACGGGTACATGTACATGTCCATTTAGATAGTCCCGGTATGAGACTAAACCATCTACAATAGTTGGAATTGTGATCTCACTGATGCTGTTGCCAAGCATGTCTGTGGCGTAGTCAGGGAAGCCACTGCTGTCATCAACTTGTCCTTCTGCCTCAGAAGCCCCCGTGGTGTAGTGGTTATGCTACTTGCCCTGTAAACGAGGGGTCGCAGGATCGATCCCGGGCTTCTCCAGACTTTCGGATGAGTCTTTAAACCGAGGTCCCGTCTCCGCATGACCTTAACTGTTGGTGTGACGTAAACCTCAAACACTCACTCACTCCTTCTGCCTCAATACACTGCAGTTGATTACCGGCCGCACACGAGTATTCGTAGACCGCTTAGAGGATCTAAGCCTGCCCAGGCAAAGCGATGCGAGTCGGACCGTCCATGCATATAAACCCTATTGATTTCATTGGGCGACAGGGCTTGAGATGTCATTTCATATCAGTGCCGAGTAAAAGTCCCACAAAATTGGAAGCAATGTCTCCAAAATTACCTATACAGTGTTGACGGGGACGTTAAACTTCAAGCAACAAAACAAATATTACACATATAGGGCGACATGATGCTTCCAGAGCTGAAACACGCTGCACATGAGTACTTGTAAACCATTTAGGAGGTCTATGCTTGCACATCCAAAGTGGTGCGAGTTGGACCATCCATGCATATAAACCCTATTGAGTTTATTTTGCGGCAGGGCTCGAGATTTCATTTGAGCTCAGTGTCGGTTAGAGTCCCAAACAATTGGAAGCAATATCTCCAAAATGACCTAAATAATATCGAAGGGGACGTTAATCCTCGAATCCAAAAACAAGCCGAGTTTCCACATTTTAAATTTGCGGACTAAAAGGGTCCTGGTTTCAAACGGTGCTCATTTGACAGCACTTGTACATATTAGTATTCGGGGTTCGGTCATGACTCTTTACTATATGTAGAAGAACGGCGTTGTTTCTTTCCTGTATGTTTACTGTTTATATAATTTTTAAAACGGAATATTCTTAGTACACACCACGATAACACACCCATATGAAATCATTCATACCTAAAAACGGGTATTTACTGAAGCTATTTTTCCTATTGAACTCCATAAGAAACGTGTAGGCTCTCATTAGACTCGTCTCACTGAGGCAGTTGTAACGAGTACCCACATCCTGCATTATACGTCTAGGAACAGAATAAGGAAAAAATGTGTACCTTGTAAACTCCAGTTCTCTTTTTATACTGTACATGCAAAATGGGGAATAGTGGATTCTTCATTACATGGGCTTTATTATATGTTGATGCACCACCTGTTTGCTCCAATTAGGAGTAGTTATTAGCTTGGGGTGGGTGAGGGGTCCGGGAAGGGGACTTGGTGGCGCAAATAATGAGTGTTCAAAAATGCGTGCGAATGCAAAGCAGCATGTCATTTTTCACGCGACTGCATGGAGCATGGCGCGATATAGGAATCGGGTTTAGCGTCCTTTCCTCCGCGACATAGGCCTAGCCTGCGGTGGAATTCTTGTGTTCCTCGTAAACTGGTCACTAACTTTTCTGTATCAATTAGACAGTTTGTAAGCATAAATGATTGGAGCGAATCTGAGCTTTTGGTAAATGTCGCGCATCAATATGGTGTTAAATACCTACATGAACGACTCATTATGAAAACTCGCTTATTCAAATATATTAACAATTTTATTATAAAAAGCGGAAAATTTTCAGATAAAAATTCTGACATTTTTCATATTTCTGCTCAAGATTGTGGACACTCTTTAGAACGAGGCGAGACGGTTCTAATTAGTACCCACAATCTGTTTTGAAGCAGAAATAAGATAAGTAATGTATACCCCTGTACACCCCAGTTTTACTATATAAACGTGGGGTTTAAGTGGGTAAAATATAAATAGGCGTATTTTCGTGATGTAATAAAATGTTGTCGCACATTACTATGGCGTTGTCCATCATTAATTTCGGTTTCAGAACTTTGGGGTTGAGACACTCTGATAAGGATTAAATACCAGAAAGGCCTCTGGTATAAAATTTGGTATTATTGCGCCTTAATTGCCACCACGCGGTCGGTATCTCTGCTGGTGGATGATTCGTTCGTCCCCGAGGGTATCATCAGCCCCGTATCAGTTCCTTAGTGCCGAGGTGTTGACTTCAGTACTCAAGAACTGATTTAAATAACTATATTATATCTTTAATTTGTGCAGTATAAAATTCTAATTTTTCTAAAACTAAGACTGACTTGTCAGGTGAGACATGTATCTTAGCGGATTTGGTTGCCACCTTTTGTTATAGTTTTAAATTTGTAAGTCTTGCTACTTTGGATATCTCCTTCCTGATGCCCGGGACTTCCGTGGAGTGTGGGCCATGTTTGCTGATGTTGGCTCGGTGGGGGGCGCCTATAAGTCCTAGGGTAGGCGCCTCTTGCCTGTTGCCTCCAGCTACTCCTAGGGAAGGCGCCTCTTGCCTGTTGTCTCATGAGCTACGTCGGTCGGTGTGTGCTCTGAGGGGGATGTGCTGTGTTTGCAGGGTCTTGTCCATCATCCGTTTTGGTTTCAGAACTTTGGGGTTGAGACACACTGATGAAGATGAAATATCAGAAAGGCCTCTTTGTTACTAAATTTGGTATAGTTACGCCTTAATTGTCATGACACATTTGAAAGGAATAATACAATGGAGAAATAAATTATTAAACTGTAATTGTCTAACATAAAAAAATATTTGATCATAATTTAACAATGACTACCACCGCCTTCGTTTACAAAATCAACGAGAAACAAACGAAGAAATAATAATAAGCCGAAAGTTGACTTTTGCATTCCCGTAAGCCCAGGGGTTGTTTTGCCGCGCCTGCTATTAGCATGGCGCGATATAGGCGTCCGGTTTTCCATCCGTTCGTCCGTTCGTTCGTCCGTTCGTCCGCCCGTTCGTTCGTCCGTCCGTTCGTCAAGGCGTCAACATTTTTGACCACCCTAGCGTTCACCCTAATGGTCAAGTTTATTTCTCAAGAACTATAAGAGCTTCATTAATGATACTTGGTACAAACTTGTGTCTGGGGATGATAACTTACCTGCAAGCATCCATATTTGACCTTGACCTACATTTCATGGTTCACTGACTTTGTAAAATATTGCGACCACCCTAGCGTTCACCCTATTGGATAAGTTTATTTCTCAAGAACTATTAGAGCTTCATTAATGATACTTCATACAAACTTGTGTCTGGGGATGGCAACTTACATGCAAGCATCCATATTTCACCTTGACCTACATTTCATGGTTCACTGACTTTGTAAAATATTGCGACCACCCTAGCGTTCACCCTAATGGTCAAGTTTATTTCTCAAGAACTATAGAAGCTTCTTTAATGATATTTGGTACAAACTTGAATCTCTGGATGGCAACTAACATGCAAGCATCCATATTTGACCTTGACCTAAATTTCATGGTTCAATGACTTTGTAAAATATTGCGACCACCCTAGCGTTCACCCTACTGGTCAAGTTAATTCCACAAGAACCATAAGAGCTTCATTAATGATACTTGGTACAAATTATATCTCGGGATGGCAACTTCAATGCAAGCATCCATATTTGACCTTGACTTACATTTCATGGTTCACTGACTTTGTAAAATATTGACACCACCCTAGCGTTCACCCTAATGGTTAAGTTCATTTCTCAAGAATTATTTGAACTTCATTAATGATACTTAGTACAAGCCTTCTATGCAAGCATCTATGTTTGATCTTGGCCTAGATGTCATGGTTCGGTGACTTTGCGCCCCCACAGGCGCGACATAGCCTTCGGCGGAAGTCTTGTTTTTTCTCCGCGAAACGCGGGTAAATCCATTCTCAATAAAAGCAATCGGCCAATTTTCCCCTCGCGGGAGAAAATTTCCGTTCTCGCTCAGTTTATATTTTCTCGCGGATTCGAGGAGAAAATAGCCGATTTCGCGTTAGTCGGTTTCTCCGAGAAACAGAAAAAAATGGGGGTTTACCGTTGGCTGGTCTGAATACATGCACATGCATGTGCATGCACAACTCATGCATGCATGCACACAATTATGCATAAATGTGCACACCCAAGCATGCATGCATGCAAACACACATGTATGCACACGTACACTCATGCATGCATACACACACACATGCATGCATGTACACATGCATTTATGCTGGCATGCATGTACACATACGTGTATGCAGTCACACATTCATGCATACATGCACACAAACACACTCATGTATGCATGCACTGACGTATTTATGCATAAACACACACACACATGCATGCATGCACGCACACACACACGCATGCCTTTGTTTATGGCCCTTGGAAAATTGGGCACTAAGGGGCAAGTATATGGTTATGGGCATTGTGTGATACAAACACCATTTCTAGTTACCATGCAATTTTACGTTGTAATTATGTTATTTACAGATGGCCCTGATGAAGTGAGTCTACAACCAGCTAAGCAGCTCTATACCAAGAATGAACAGGAAACACTAAACAATATAAACTGCACAGCCGATTGTTACCCAGAATGTAGTATCAAGTGGATTAAAAACAACAGTTTATATCAAAACAACAACATCCTATCTTTGGGAGAATTGGATGAACTAGATGCTGGCAATTATTCATGCGTAGCTACAAACACACGAAAGCAAGGGGCTGCTCACAAAACAGTTTCAGTCAATGTCAGATGTAAGTCATTTTGTTTACTGTATTTTTGTCCTGGATTTTAACAACCAAACTTATGAGATAAGGTCGCTCTGAAAAAGGCCGCAATCTAACAACGCAGCCGTCTCAAGTGACATGGAGGCAAACACAAAAACAGACGAAATATGAACCGTCGACACAAAGCCAAATAACAAATAAGACACTACAAAAGAACGACCGCCTTCGGAAGGTCAGTAGTAAAACTACTGGCGAGCGGGGGTAAACCCTTGCATGGTAAACTCCGGAGTTTATAAAATTTCCACCCTCGCCCTCAGTTCCTGTACAGTATCAAACAAAATAACAATAACAAATCGATTCGCATGGAGACTTTCTAGCTCAACAGTGAGTCGCGTGGTAAACAAAGTCGAGATTATTCTTGAGAATCCTATTTTGTTCTGTATCCTTTACTTTTCTTAGTTTTTCGATTTTCAAATACCGCAGTTTCCTATTCGTGAATCGGTTAATAGTGAGTTTTGAGAAACGCACTCAATACCTTTCTTATTTCTGGATGAATTTTGCAATTACCTGCATAAATATAAGTCATCATGAGACGATGTTCGCATACAAAACCCACGTTCGTACCTCCAAGGTTAAGGTCGTACTTATAAAGGTAAAAACGGGTCCGAAACTTAAACACGGCCAATAACTTTCTTATTTCTGGATGGATTTTGCAATTACTTGGCAGAAATGTTAACCATCCTGAGACGATATGTCGCGCGCAAAACCCAGGTCCGTACTTCCAAGGCCAAGATAGTACTTAGAGGCCAAAACTACAAAACATATTCCAAAACTTGAACACGGTAAATTACTTTCTTTTTATACCCCAACTTCTTAACATATTGCTTTTACCTTGTTCGTCCGTCCTTCCGTCCGTCCCGCTTTTTAGCTCATCTGGGCCGCCGTCCGTCGACCGTGGTCCGTCGTCTGTCCGTCACCAGCTTTGGCCAGTTATATCTCTGCAGCCTGCAGGCTGATCTAAATCATTTCTTATCGGCAGCATGCCTTTGGTGGGGCAACGAAGAATTAAGCTTTTTATCAAAATAGAATGAAAACTTTGGTTGCTAAGGCAATCCCCATTTCCCATAGACTTACAATGGGAAAATGCTTGTCATCACCGTAGCACCTTCAGTTTTAATTGGATCTTTCTGAAACTTATATGTAAGGTGACTGGGGATAAAATCTCGGACGAGTTCGAAAACCGGCCAAGTCGGACAATTAATCATAGAGTTACGTCTCTTTGATTGCTGAAAATGCCGATTTTTGACCTTTTCATCACAATAGCCCCTTCAATTTTGATCGGCTCTTTCTGAAACTTATATGTAAGGTGACTGGGGATAAAACCTCGGATGAGTTCGAAAACCGGCCAAGTTGGACTATTTATCATAGAATTACGTCCCTTTGTTTGCTGAAAATGCAGATATTTGACCTTGTCATCACCGTAGCTCCTTTAGTTTTGTTTGGATCTTTCCGAAACTTATCTGTAATGTCGCTGTGTATAAAAACTTGGATGAGGTCGAAAACCGGCGAAGTCGACCCATTTGTAATAGAGTAACGTCCCTTTGATTGCTAAAACTGCCGATTTTTGACCTTGTCATCAGTGTAGCCCCTTCAGTTTTGATCGGATCTTTCTGAAACTTATATGTAAGATGGGTCTGGAGAAAAACTCGGAGGAGGTCAAAAACCGGCCAAGTCGGCCCATTTATCATAGGGTTACGTCCCTGTGATTGCTGAAAATGCAGATATTTGACCTTTTCATCACAATAGCCCCTTCAGTTTTGATCGGATCTTTTTGAAACTTATATGTAAGGTGGCTGAGGATAAAATCTCGGATGAGTTCGAAAATCGGCCAAGTCGGACCATTAATCATAGAGTTACGGCCCTTTGATTGCTGAAAATGCCGATTTTTGACCTTTTCATCACAATAGCTCCTTCAGTTTTGATCGGATCTTTCTGAGACTTATATGTTAGATGACTGGGGATAAAATCTCGGATTAATTCGAAAACTGGCCAAGTCGGATTTTTTATCATAGAGTTACGTCCCTTTGATTGCTGAAAATGCAGATATTTGACCTTGTCATCACCGTAGCGTCTTTTGTTTTGTTTGGATCTTTCCGAAACTTATATGTTATGTGGCTGTGGATAAAAACTTGGATGAGGTCGAAAACCGGCCAAGTCGACCCATTTATCATAGAGTAACGTTCCTTTGATTGCTAAAAATGCCTATTTGTGACGTTGTCATCACTGTAACCCCTTCAGTTTTGATCGGATCTTTTCTTAAGTTAATCGTATCGATTCCTGATATTTGTTTTACTTCTTCTTTATATGTAAGATGGCTCTGGAGAAAAACTCGGACGAGGTCGAAAACCGGCCAAGTCGGCCCATTTATCATAGCGTTACGTCCCTTTGATTGCTGAACATGCAGATAGTTGACCTTTGCATCACTGTTGGTCCTTCAGTTTTGATCAGATCTGTCTTAAACTTATTTGTTAGGTTGCTTGGGATAAAACCTCGAATGAGTTCGAAAACAAGTCAAGTCGGCCAATTTATCATAGCGTTACGTCCCTTTGATTGCTAAAAATACCGATTTAGGATATTGTCAGCACTGAAGCCCCTTCAGCTTTTATCGAATCTATCTGAAACTTATAAGAAAGGTATCTAGGCATAAAAACTCAGACGAGTTTAAAAACCGACCAAGTCGGCCCATTTATTATAGAGTAGCGTCCCTTTGATTGCTGAAAATGTCGATTTTTGACTTTGTCATCACCATAGCCCTTTCAGTTTTGATCGAATCTTTCTGAAACTCATATGTAAGGTAGCTGGGGATAAAAACTCGTAGGAATTTGAAAACCGACCAAGTCAGCCCATTTATTATAGAGTTACGTCCCTTTGATTTCTGAAAATACTGATTTTTGACATTTCATCACCGTAGCCCCTTCAGTTTTGATCGGATCTTTCTGAAACTTATTTGTAAGGTAGCTGGGGATAAAAGCTCGCACGAGTTTGAACAAGGGCCAAACTGGCCCATTTATCATAGAGGTACGTCCCTTTGATTGCTGAAAATGCCGATTTTTGACCTTGTCATCACCGTAGCCCCTTCAGTTTTGATTGGATCTTTCTGAAACTTATATATAAGGTGGGTCAGGATAAAACTAGGGATTAGCTCGAAAACCGGCCATGTCGGTCCATTTATCATAGAGTTACATCCCTTTGATTGCTTAAAATGCTGATTTTTGACCTTGTCATCACCGTTGCCCCTTCAGTTTTGATCGGATTTTTTCTGAACTTTTTATGTAAGGTGACTGAGGATAAAATCTTGGATGTGTTCGAAAACCGGCCAAGTCTGCCCATTTATCAACGAGTTACATCCTTTGATTGCTGAAAAATGCCGATTTTTGACCTTGTCATCACTGTAGGCCCTTTAGTTTTGATCGGATCTTTCTGAAACTTATATGTAATGTGGCTTGGGTTGGAACCTTGGATGAGGTCGGGTGAGGACCAAGTCGGCCCATTTATCACAGAGTTACGTCCATTTGATTGCTGAAAATGCCGATTTTTGACCTTGTCATCTCCGTAGCCCCTTCAGTTTTGATCAGATCTTGTTATCTATATGTAGGGTGGCTGGTGATAAAAGCTTGGATGAGTTTGAAAACTGGCCAAGTCGGCCCATTTATTAAAGAGTTACATCCCTTTGATTGTTGAAAATGCCGATTTTAGACCTGTCATCACCGTAGCCCCTTCAGTTTTGATCGGATCTTTCCGAAACTTATATGTAAGATGGTTTTGAATAAAAACTTGGATGAGTTCGAATAAAATTCAAAAATGAGTTCCTTTAAGAGCAATAAAAACATTCATAAGAAAGAAGATGGGTCATACTACGTAGTTTCGGCTAATAAAGCCTCATCAGTGACCCTGTAATGATCCGGCAAAGAAAGCCGGAGGAAACATACTGCAATTTTGCGAATTTCGAATAGGCAGTCGATTCAAAGACTGATTTAAATCAAAATGGGGTCCAAATAATTAAAAACCTGTCTAGAATATGAGTCTAAACCAATAATTAATTTCTGATTTCTCAGAATATGCACGCTGTTCTCAAAGGACCAAAAGTAAAATACAAACTACACTATGGTTGATGTACGGGGAGACGTTTTACGGCCGCCACACGGCATAACACCAGCTGCAGTGAAGGCAAATAAAATTCAAAAATGAGTTCCTTTAAGAGCAATGAAAACATTCATAAGAGAGAAAACCGGCTAAGTTGGCCCATTTATCATTAAATTACATCCCTTTGATTGACGAAAATGCCGATTTTCGACCTTGTCATCTACGTAGCTCCTTCCGTTTTGATTCGAACTTCCTGAAACTTAAGTACAAGAAAGTCCAGGTTAAAAGCTTGGATGAGTTTGCAAACTAGCGATGTGGGGCGATTACTGACAGAGTGATGTCGCCTCTTTTGCTGAAAATGCTTATTTTTGACCTTGTCATGACCGTAGCCCCTTCAGTTTTTATCGGATCTTCTTGAAACTTACAAACAAGTAAGTAAGGGATAAAAGCAAGGATGATTTAAAATACTGATGAGGTCGGCTAATCTATTGTAGAGTTACATCACCTTTACTGCTGAAAATGCCTATTTTTGACGTTGTCATCACCATAGCCCCTTCTGTTTTCATCGGATCTTTTTGTAACTTACATGTTAGTAAGTAAAGGATAAAACCTTGGCTGAGTTAAAAAAATTGGTGAGGCCGGCTTATATTTCGGAGAGTTATGTCCCCCTTGATTATAGTTGATTATAGAAAATGCCATTTTTTTGACGTTGTCATCACCATAGCCCCTTCAGTTTTGATCAGATCTTCCTGAAACTTACATACAAAGAAGTTGTGGGTAAAAGCTTGGATAAGTTTGAAAATTAGGGATGTAGGTCGGTTACTCATGGAGTTATGTCCCCTACTTTGCTGAATATGCTTAGTTTAGACCTTTTCATCACCTTAGCCCCTTCAGTTTTGATTAGATCTTCTTGAAACTACCAAACAAGATAGTCAGGGAAAGCTCGAATGAGTTGAAAACTGACGAGGTTGGCTTATTTAAAGTAGAATTGTGCCCCTTTTACTGCTTAAAATGCCTATTTTTGAACTTGTCATCACCAAAGTCCCCTTCAGTTTTCATCGGATCATCTTGAATCTTACATGTGAGTAAGTAACGGATAAAACCTCGGCTGAGTTGAAAAATTGGTGAGGTCAGCGTGTATTTCATTGAGTCATGTCCCCTCGATTACAGAAAATGCCTGCTATTTTATCTTGTCATTACTATTGCTCCTTCAGAATTATTGGATCTTCTTGAAACTTACATGTTAGTAAGTTAGGGATAAAATGGATGAGTTCGTGAACTGATGAGGTCAACCTATTTATCATAGAGTTACACCCCTTGGATTGCAGAAAAAAACCTCTTTTTGGCTGTAACTCCTTCATTTTTCAAGGATCTTCTTGAAACGTTTGTAAGTTAGGGATAAAAGCTCAGACAAGGTTGAAAACTAGCAATGCCAGTCAATTAATCATGGAGTTATGTCCCCTGCTTGGCAGAAAATAGAAAATGCTTATTTTCGACCTTGTCATCACTGCCACCCCTTCAGTTTTGATGGGATCTTCATGAAACTTAAAAACAAGTAAGTCAGGCAGAAAAGCTCGGAGGAGGTTGAAAACTGGTGAGTAAGCATGTATCATACAGTTACATCCCTTTGATTGCAGCAAATAATTGCTTATTTTTGACCTTGTCATCACCATAGCCCCACTAATTTATGTTGGATCTTCTTGAAAGTTACATATAAACAAGTCAGGGATACTTGTTTGATAAGTTTGAAAACCGGTGAGGTCAGCCTATTCATCATAGAGTTACATTCTACTTGATTGCAGAAAATGCTTAACTTGTCATCACCTTGTCCTTGCTTAAATCTTTCAGTAAAGGTTGGCACTTCCTGAAACTTTGAATCAGTTAGCTCAGGTGAGCGATATAGGACCAGCTTGGGTCTCTTATTTAGCTCACCTGTCACGTATTGACGACGTGAGCTTATTTGATTTCATGTTCAGCCATCGTCCGTGCGTGCGTCCGTTCGTAAACAATTTCTTCAAACGACATCTCCTCCTTAACCACTGATCGGATTTTGACCAAACTTCACAGGAATGTTCCCTTTTAAAATTGTTCAAATGGTTCCGGTCCATTGTACTTCGTGTACACAGGAGCCAACAATAGATTTTTTAATGAAAACTTAAAAAAATCTTCTTATCTGAAACCGCAAGGCTCAGTGTAACAGAACCAGCACATGCTTTTGCGCGTGATCTATAGTTTTTGTCTACTACTCTTATTGTTAATACTTCGCGTTTTGTTTTTGTTTTCCCTTAATAAAAGACTAAGTCCATTTCTTCAAGTTTCTATCTTTATTTGCAACCCATATCTACAGTTAGTATTCAGAGCCATGACCAACGCTTTGAATCCCAATGAATATCCACGAAGTGGACTCTATGAAATCGTAAACTAAAACCAACCAACATGACCAGAGGCTCAGTATTTATACAGAACAGTAAAATGTCAGCAGACACCTGCATTCCTAACTAATAATAAACTCTGATGTAACTGCACTTTCCTTATGTCAAATATGCCAGAAAACAAGTTAACATTGGTTTATATTCGCTTTCCCATGCATTCCTTGAATGTCAAGCGGTCTGCACTCTCAATGTACCATATGGTTAATTGACATAATAATAAATAAACGCTTCTACTGGTAAACACATCCCTACATGATTGACATGATTGCTAAACAGTATGTTATATAATTTCACTGGAAATATCAATTGCACTAATTGCGCATAGTTATGTAACCATTCTGATGATAAGCCAAAATAATGTTATTATAACCTTATGTTTTGAAATACTGCCAAGTTACATGTAAGCCCAAACTAGAGTACATACTTGCATTTTTTGTTATAAAAATGCTATGTCCGAGTATTGAAATGAAGGTTTCTTGCTGTCGAGTCCTCACCGTTGTCTCACCTCTGTGGTTCTTTGATTTTTGTGTTCACGGAGATGTTGCACTGATTAGTTAGGAGGCCTTCATGCGGACTGAACAAATTATTTGTCTAAATCGCGACGGAAGTAAGGGCGAGGATTGTGGCCACGTAAAATCGATTTAAGCCCCCCAGTGGAAATCTTCCACTGACCGTTCCAAGGCGGCTCTTCTGTGGCGATTTATTTATGTTATTGTTTGTTACTTACTGTGTGTATCACTTGCGTCTTTTAATTTTGGATGACCATATGGCCATTTTGTGGGAGAGTAACTGTCCTTATGGCCTTCCTTTGTTTAGATTTCCATTATGGTCTGGTCGCTTAATGTTTGTATCTCTTTCCCTTTGGTGTCTTTTATGGTTGGAGTAAGTTAATTGTATCAATTCCTGATCTTTGTTTTACTTCTACTTTGATATAAAACAGCTTCAACTACCAATGTTTCTCCAATATTTACGGCCTCATCAATACTATTTGATCATACCGAATTTCTAAACTTATGATCCATACAATAGCTTTTCGGTCATACCGTTCATGTATAAACCTGACTATGTTACACACCTCCCTTTCTTAAAATGAATCAATTAACCCTTTAGTTGATTTACTCAATCAATATACCGGCACCTTCTGATCATGTTCTCCTAAACATAATTATAATCATACACGTAATTCAATAATGTCAATACATTATAAACCTGCACATCATTAATAAATATTTTCATTATTACACAGTGACTAGGATTTCATTACCCTAATTAAAATGTGACCAGGATATATTAATGTCTGAAACTTAAATGTGACTAGGATTTTTCACTTAAGATTTAACAAGTTCCTGACCAAGATTTCAACAAGTTCATAAGGCCACTGTAATGTTCTGTCACTAAAACTAATGGAAATGTCACTTGTTTGTCTCATCCGCATTGTTTCTTCCGTCAGACGTCGTCGTTGTATGTGGACTGAAGTTAAACTTTAAGTCTACAACCTGGGTTGGGTTTGGTATCCCCATTTCCGGAACTCTCTCTTTCGCATTGATCTTATAAGAATTGATCCTCCTCCATCGACGGCGTGTGTTGACTGTTCCTTATCACAAACGATGGGTAAGTGTTACCTATGGGACGACTCCCATACCCGCTTCTCAGAGCATTAATATCATCTGCTTGAAACAAAGAAAACGTCACTGTATGTAATAATCTTCACATAAGCAAAACATTCAGGGTCTTACTTAGGACTTTAAATACTAAAAGTAGAAGAAAAAACAAAGATCAGGAATCGATACAATTAACTAACTCCACCCATCAAGGAAACCAAAGGGAAAACAACACGAACATTAATCGACCAGACCATAATGGAAACCTAAACAAAAGAATGCCATAAGGACAGTTACTTTCCCACAAAATGGCCATATGGCCATCCAAAATAAAAAGACACAAGTAATACACAAAGTAAGTAACAAACAACAACATAAATAATTCGCTACAGAAGAACCGCCTTGGAACGGTCAGTGGAAAGATCTCCACTGGGGTTTCCACTGGGGGGGCTTAAATCGATTTTACGTGGCCACAATCCTCGCCCTTACTTCCTTCGCGATTTAGACAAATAATTTGTTCAGTCCGCATGAAGGCCTCCTAACTCATCAGTGCAAAGTCTTATTACTTCTTCTTCGTCCAAGCATGGTCGCCAGGATCATACAAGGCAAATATATAATTAACAGTTCAATAAATGAGTATTTACATAATGGGTTGTACTGTTCTACTTTAACAATAACTTAAGCGTTTATAATTCTCATTGTATTCATCTGTGCACAATAATAATTAGATCATTTCCCGAAGCAAAGCTTCAATTCTGTGTCCACGCCTTTGTGGCATCTGTCCGCCTGAAGGAATTCTTTTGACCTTCAGTAGTGTTATCGACACCCCTTTCGTCAGTAAGGACGGATAGTTCTACGTCCTCACCACTTGTCGGTGACTGTTTTACATTTACTCTCTAATGGTCATGCACATTAGTCAATCTTTTACCAATTATCTGGGTCAAACAACATTTACTTTTTCTTAAGCATAGCCAGATAATTGCGATTAACAACAGAACGAATGCAACATTGCCTACTATAACAAATGTCACATCGATATTATTCGGTTTATCATCAATGTTCACCTTCGTATATAGCCTTGCTTCATGACAGAAACGTTGTAAAGGAATCTCCCGTAAACCGGACAAATGAGATGGCAACTTAATTCCTCTAAGTTTCCCCCCGTTGTGTCTTGGAATCGTTCCAGATGGTAAAGTGTGAAATATTACGCAGATTCTCAAGTGCTTGTAATGGGTCTGACCTTTCGAAGTAACTACGTTTGCCAAAATATTCAGGCAATTGTAAATATTTATTCGATGCTTTACATGTGTTACTAAGCTTAATAATGCCAAATGGTGGTGTAATTTTAATGTCACCATTCCTAAGTTCATGTGACTGACAATTTAATGTAAATGTCAAAGCTTTATCAGTGACAATTATCCAAATACCATGTTGTAACTACCTAGTTACTGGTAATTTCTCATCTAAAACAATTACTTGTTTACAAAACCTTTTAATGTCATGTGGGTTTTGCATGAACATCGCAATAACACAGAGTTTATTAACGTTGGTCTGACCGAACGCTTGACCTGGATTACAAAATTGAAAATGGTAGCTGTTGCACATTTGGAAAAAACTTTCATCCAAGAGCGAAAATTTTGCTCTAACTTTTGATACCATTAACATTTCAGTTTCAAGTCTATATTTTACTGACACATCGGTTTGATTACCGGAAATAACTGGTAATGGTGAGTTATATATTTGATACACTTCATATTCTTCCCGTGTATTTATCAATGGAATCTTAAGAACAATCCTAATTGCATTATACTCTAAATATGTTATACATGTCAAAGTTTTATAGAAGTACCATATGTCTTCTCGAGGATTTTTTGGTAGTTCAAAATTATTCGGTAATTTTGAATCAACTTCAATCAAAAGTGCTTTAAGATCTTGTGGTGAAAAAGTGCTTGTCGATAAATGATTCATCGATAACGTTCATTCAGAATTCAAACTTTCTAAATAAAATATTGCATCATGCGCAGTGAGTCTGATTTCAGCAAATATCATTTGAACTTGAAGGTACGTGTGAATAAATTGTTCTAACATTAAGAACTTCTGTTCAAAAACTTGCTCTACCTTATAAATCTTTCTGTTATGTCTTTGAAAGACGCTTTTCAAATCCATTGATGTTGATCTTCTATTTTCCATTACTTGCACCCTTGTCAGATTTAATACTGACAAACTAACATCTTTGTCATGTATAATCTGTTTTTGATTACTCGCCAATGCTTTAATGTTTCTATTTATGTTTCCAAGATCATTTTTTAAACAGTGCCAACTAATATACTCATTAATTGACCTATTATGGGTATCAGTGATCTTTTATATTTACGACCTTGTTCTGCAAGTAATTTGTATTCAGTAAAGTCATTATTTACTGAATCATATGTATCAGACAATAAATCACTTCCAGTGTGTAAAATTTCAAATGTTTCCACATATCCAATAATATTGCACCTTTTGTAGTAATCCGTTATTGCTCTTACAATTCCATCTGTACGTACATGTTCATCATAAGTTTTAGTTATTAAGTTTTCGAACGGCCTTAAATCATGGACAAATGTCACAGACCAGTATGCATCATTTATGAAGACTTGATTTGCCTTCTGAAACACTACGTTTTCGGATGTAAAGAGTGCAAATACATGACTGAATGACAATGACCACAAGATAAATGTAATATGCATCACATCCATCTGAAATGAAAAAAAAAATAAAAATAAAAATAAAACAAACTATTACTCTATGTAATACGTGGTATTAAATTATACATTATTTACCTCTTACATTAATAAGCGGAGGTCATTTTTACAACATATTAGAAATTAACGTCAATAGTTGTTTCACATCCCCCTTATTACGAAGCGAAGAAATATTTACACTTTCTATACTGTGATATCTCAACCATGAGGCAATCTAATTAAATAAGATATACCTCATAGAGATACACAACGAAGAAATTTACCGTTACTTCAAGTCATACATATAAGGAGGTTTGTCTACGACATATGTACCTCAACATATACATATACATACAATAAAAACAGTTTGAACATTCCAGGGATTCGCCTGAAGAATGCTACCGATTCCAGAGTGTACCAAATGAGCATGCCAAATCATCAATCATGCTCGAAAGTCGGTAAACAAAATCATTATATGTTAATCCAATCCAAATAGGAACAGCCTTCATGAGTCCTGCTTTCAGGAACACACCTTTAAAACAATAAGTTCGGCGTAGCTATGTCTACCTTTGCTCAAAGTTTAAATCCTTATTTAGAGATAAAACAACATATGGTTTCATAGTAACACTAAAGAGTAGCCCAAACATATATAGTAAATACATGGTTAGTGTCTTAAATAATAAACTATAATCGGTGAGCTTTAGACAACTGTTTAGGGGCGAGCTCCAGCGAGCCCCTTTAAAATTGTCGCGGCGAACCGATTATATTGTATTATTAAAGACACTAATCATGTATTGGGTTTATACCGCAATTCAAAACACCCATGGTTTTTGCAATAATTTAGCAAATTTAAGCAAAAAAGACCAACAACGGAGAGGCATCTAAAACGACATTCATTGCGCGCACACGTAGTACAACGTGACGTCAAGGAGTGCAAAGTTTATGACATCACCGCCCCACATAGGCGTTGGAATCAACATGGACGATGGAAAAAAAGTTTCTCAGCGCTTTCCATTCTGTACGCAAAGCAGCAAATAAATAGCTTATTTTAGCTTTAGAATTTATTTTCGAGGTTGAGACGCAACCGCAGTAGCAGTGCGCAATTATTCCAACGGACCATTCAAATCAGGAAAGCCCGACAAGGTAAGACTTTAGCTGAAATTTAAGAAAATCTGTTTAAATAAATACTGTAAAGATTATAACTTGCAGTTTCGTTGTTTTATCCGTTTACAAAATGTTGCATGTTATTGTTTACACTTGCAAATTAGGGATCTGAAAAATATGTCCGGTCTATAAACGGTCACTAGACGTATTATAGCTCAGTAGAATGTATTATGGGTCACTTCCAATAATAGCGTGCAGTTATTCGACCCCCCCCCCCCCTTTAGTAGGTTACTGGAATGCCTGATTACGGTATAAAATACCAATTCTTTATCCTAATCATAGCCGCAAAGCGAACAATAAAACACTTTAAACACCATCCTTAGAAGTCTAACTTTATTTCACCGACCTGACAAGCTGTCAAACATTATGACCCTTCTTCGTCCTGAACAGACTGACCTTAAGAAGAATGTTCAAGTGTTACAATAGTCATCAAGTCCAACATTGACCATGACTTGGTCAGAATTCCTACAATATTACACACATTAACAGAGGGGCTATAATACTTGGAGATACTAACACTTAAATTTATTTCACTGCCTATTCTGTAGGTATATAATAGGCACATCATCATCAGAACCGTAGCCTTGTAAATAAACCCGCTTTCAACCGATTCTATAAGCCAATTCACTCAACGATAATTCTTCAGAATCACTATCCATCGTGAATTCTTCAAAAGTTTTAAAACTTTCCACATTTACTTGGGGAATAATACTAGATGATAATGAACACTTTTCAACGCGTTTTTGTATTGTTTCTACCCTAGTTTCATTAAGTTTCGACAACTTGACATTTATGGGAAGACCCAAATATTTCACTTCAGAAGTTTTCTTTGTCATTCTTAACCTAATTTCAAATCAAAAACACTTAATAGATGCTAACTAAAAGATTCAAATTATTACCACTCTTCCACTGAAATTTAGCTTTAATACTTACTGAGGCGGAATGACTACTACGTTTTAGCAGTTGGCAGACATACACACATACTGCATTTTCTTTTAATTTATCAAACCAATCAGAAAATTCTCGGCCATTTTCATAATACCATCTTACAAGTTCAATTGTTATATTATGCCTCTGTATATGTTCCTGTACAGTAAGCATTTCTTGAAATACTTCTTCAGATATGTGTTCCATTAAATCTAGGAATCAAGATTGACCCTGTTCAGACATTATGGAAGAGTTGTAACAGTTGCTTACTCGTATAATCTTTTGCTCGCCTTACGCAAGTAAGGGGGAGCTATTGCCATACCCCCGGGAGTCCGGCGTCGGCGTCAGCGTCGGCGTCCGCATTTGGTTAAAGTTTACCTGCAAGCTCTTATATTCGATGTTTTACAAGTTTATTTTGAATATATGATTAACAATTGGTAAAAACAATATTTAACATTATCATTGTACTTCATTTTTCAGGGTTTTTTTGGCTTAAATTGGACTTTTGAGAAGTTAATATTTCCTCTGTATTACCTCCCTTATTTCCCTGTGTTAAAGTTTACCTGCAAGCTGCGTGAGTTCAAATCCCGGGGGAGGCATGTTTTTTTTTCTGTTTAAAAATATAGCGGGTCTGGTGCTTAAGGTCAAGGTCACTTTGGCTATTTTAAGAAAACAATATCATCACTCTAGCGCCTTCATTTATTGATGGTGTCTTTTATGGATGGAGTAAGTTAATTGTATCAATTCCTGATCTTTGTTTTACTTCTACTTTTAATATAACTTCACCCAAATGTTGGGTATAATGATACCTCGAGTGACTTTGATTTTCTGGGTCCGGGGCTTAAGCGCAAGGTCACTACTTTCAGGGTCACGGGGTCAAGGTCACTGTGGCTATTTTTAGAAAAAAAAAACATTGTCATAGCTCTTGCACCTTAATTTATTTATGGATTTTAATATACAGACCAGCTACCGGTAATAACCCATATTTTTTTCTCCGCGGTAATAGGCTCTTTTTCTCGGAGAACAAGCGAGAAATGTCTCCGAGAAGAAAAAAATAACGCGTTTTCTCGGAAAAAGCCAATTAGTACAGGTGAAGTCGTTCACGGTGTTTATCCGCGAAATCTGCCTATACCTACATGTATATTTTGTTCATGTGCATGTATTTGTTCATGCATTAAAATTGGTACACAAAGTTTGAAGCATATGACGAAAAGCATCGTAAAGAATGACTTTGATCCGGTTGGAATCATAATTATTTGCATCTTATGCACTTTACAACGCAGTATGAACACAATGTATGTTTTCTGTGTTCCGTTTTTTACTGTTGTGTAAACGCTTCATAAATTGAAAACTGTTGATTTTCTATATGTTCTCCATATTGGGAGTACTTTATTTTTTTCTCAAGTAAATACTTTAGAAAAATCAAACTCAATGTATATAATAACGGGGATCCTGCTTGTACATGTATGTGTGGGCGCTGATCTCACTCTACATTTCGGTTGATCATTTTCTTACACTGCGAGTAATTAAACATCACTGATGCTTACACTTAAGCTCACAGGTAGCCCGGGTGAGAGATCAGATGTTTAAGAGTAGGCCACGGAAGCCCGCTTGTGTTTCTTGCCTTTACAATCAAATTTTGCTCATACATGTATATTTACCCATTTCAGACCCTAAACGGGTACCGTGGCAAACAGTGCAGGCCCAGATCAGACGCCGCAGAACGCGGCGTCTGATCAGGGCCTACTCTGTTTGCAAAAAGTTCGGCCATTTTTTTCTAATTTTGAAGAAAACACAACCTGAAACCCCTAAATTTTTAAATGGACGGATGCTATATATAAGGAGGAAGATTCCATTTGGTACAAAAAGGGTAAATATGGGGAAATTGCGCGGCAAGCATTCCAAGGCTGCATATAAGTCAGATCTCTAACTTGGAGCAGAACTACAAAATTCTCAAAGATAATCAGCGAAGTTTGTACAGACATGCAACGTGGGTATCTTGTTAAGTCTACTTAAGTCTACTGTTCACCCCGAAGGTAACTGGCCCCCGTGTCCAAATGGGTAAGAGCGCTGACTCTTTACCAATTCAGTACAAGAAACTCCTAAAGGGGTACCTTGGCAAACAGAGTAGGCCCTGATCAGACACCGCAGAACGCGGCGTCCGATCAGGGCCTACACTGTTTGCAAAACGTTAAGCCATTTCCCGAACTGAATTTTTAAGAAAAAACAACCTGAAACCCTTAGGTTTCAAAATGGACTCCTGCATATATAAGGAGGAATATTCCATCTGGTACAAAAAGGGTAAATCATCGGGTCATTAGGTCTCTCCGCTGTGGGTTGCGCCTCGCTCGGGCCACATACATGTAGTTGGTAACGAGTACCCACATCCTACATTGGACGTCTAGGAACAGATAAAGGAAAAGGTATACCTTGTAAACTCCAGTTCTCTCCATACATGTATGTGTGCATGTAAAGTGGTGAATAGTGGTTCGTTCATTACATGGGCTTTATAAACATGTTGATGCACCACCTGTTTGCTCCAACTGGGAGTATTTATTAGTTAGGGGTTGGTGAGGGTTCGGGGAAGTGGACTTGGTAGCGCAAATAATGCGTGCGAATGCAAAGTAGCATGTCCTTTTTCACGCGCCTGCATGAAGCATGGCCCGATTTTTCGTCCGTTTGTTCGCGACTTAGACCTAGCCTGCGGTGGAATTCATGTGTTCCTCGATAACTGGTCACTAACTTTGCATTCAAAGCACTGCTTGCTGTACCAATTTGACAGTTTGTAATCATAAATAAATGAGGCGAATCGGAGCTTTTGGTTTTGTTTGTTTGAGGGTTTACGTCCCCGTCAACACTGTTAAGGTCATTTTGGAGACGTCGCTTACAATTTTGTGAGACTTTTACCCGACATTGAGATGAAATGACATCTCAAGACCTGCCCACCATGAAACCAACAGGGTTTATAAGCATTGACGGTCCGACTTGCTCCACTTTGCCTGGGCGGGCTTAGATCCTGTAAGCGGTTAAAAGTGGGTTTAAGCGGGTAACAAATAAATAGGTGTATTTTCGTGATGTGTATAAATGTTGTAATGCGACTTTTAGAACATAAATTACTATAAGTAATTTTTAGTAACATGAAGGAATATTTGATAATGATTTAACAATGACTACTACAATTTGCCTTCGTTTACAAAAACAACGCCAAACAAACGAAGAAATAATAATGAGCCGAAAATTTCACGCAAGCCTAGTTGTATTTTTCCCCGCGAAACGCCGGTAATTTCATTTTCAATGAAAGCAATCGGTCAAAATTTCGCCGAGAATCTCCGAGAATTTTCTCCGCGAAACCGGGAGAAATTTCAGCGAGAAATTTCTCGCTCATTTTATCTTTTCTCGCTGTGTTGCGGAGAAAATAGCCGATTTCGCGTTAGGCGGTTTCTCCGCGAAACAAAAAAAAAAAAAAAATGGGTTATTACCGGTAGCTGGTCTGTAACTTCACATAAATGTTGGGTCTGTTGATATCTCTAGCAAGTTTGACATTCAGGGTCTGGGGCTGAAGGTCAAGGTCACTGTGGTTATTTTTTCGAAAAAACTTTGTGGTCGCTCTAGTGCCTACATTTATGGATGGATTTTAATATTACTTCATACTAATGTTGGGTATGATGATATCTCAAGCGGGTTCGACTTTCAGGGTCTGGGCTAAAGGTCAAGGTCACTGTGGCTATTTTTAGAAAATCTTTTTCAATCCTGTTGCGCCTTTATTTAAAGATGGATTTTAATAAAACTCCACAGAAATATTGGGTATGATGATATATCGAGTGACTTTGACTTTCAGGTTCCGGGGCTGAATGTCAATGTCACTGTGGCTATTTTAAGAAAAGCGTTGTGATGGCTCTAGTGCCTACATCTATGGATGGATTTTAATATAACTTTACACAAATGTTGGGTATGATGATAACTCGAGCGAGTTCGACTTTCAGGGTCTGGGGTCAAGGTCACTGTGGCTATTTTTCGAAAAACTTTGTCATCGCTCTTGCGCCTTCATTTATTGATGGATTTTAATATAACTTGACAGAAATGTTTGGTATGATGATATCTTGAGTGACTTTGACTTTCCGGGTCAGGGGCTGAAGGTAAAGGTCACTGTGGCTATTTTTTAGAAAAACTTGATCATTGCTGTAATGTCCACATTTATTGATGGATTTTATGATAACTTCATACAAATGTTGGGTATGATAATATCTCGAGTCGGTTCAACTTTCAGGGCCTGGGGCTCAAAGTCAAGGTCACTGTGGCAATATTTCGAAAAACTTAGTCATCATTCTTAAGTACCTACATTTATTGATGGATATAATGTAATTTTACACAAATGCTAGGCTAGGCTTTTTTTAATTTGTCTTGCATGAGGGGATTTGTATTGTCTGTGATGCATTGTTATTACTTGGAAGTTTGTAGAATTTTTTTATTAAATATAGATTTCTTTTTATTTTTTTTAAAAGTGAAAGGATAATTAGGTGTACTTTTTGGTTCTCTTTCATTTGCTGCAGTCTGTTGGACTTTTTTTAACAGAAGAAAAATTTTTGATAACTTGCCCTCATCCATCTTAGGCACATAAAGGCGAGCTATGTTGTCTTCCGACATCTCTTGTTATATCTTACACATACTTATCTACTTTACCCATTAACATGCCCATAAAACAGATTGCTTTTTAATTTAAAAACCTTATTTTTGTTTACTACTGAATTTACAATATCGTAAATAAATTTAAATTAATAATGAATAAATTGTACATCTGACTATTGTCTAAAAATTGATAGTATCATGACTAACATACCAATAGAAAGGTAAAGTAAACAGCACCGACCTGGTTTCGACTGTTGTTGTCCGCCATTTCTGTTTCATCCAAAGGTTCCTTTTCTTTTGAATCCTGTGAGTGACACCAAAGCAAACACGTGTCTACTACTTTTTTTGTTTTCCCTTAATGAAATACTATGTCCATTTTTACAAGTTTCAATCTTTATTTACAACCCATATTTACAGTTAGTATTCAGAGCCATGACCAACGCTCTGAATGCCAAAGAATATCCACGAAGTGGACAAATGAAATCGTAAATCAAAACCAACCAACATGATCAGAGGCGCAGTATTTATACAGAACAGTAAAATGTCAGCAGGCACCTGCATACCTAACTAATAACAAACTCTGATGTAACTGCACTTTCTTAATGTCAAATATGCAAGTAAACAACTTAACATTCGATAATATTTGCTTTCTTGTGCATTCCTTGAATGTCAAACGGTCTGCAATCTCAATGTACAATATGGTTAATTGACATATTAATAAATAAACGCTTCTACTGGTAAACAAATTCCTACATGATTGACATGATCGCTAAATCGTCTGTTATATAAGTTCATTGGAAATGTCAATTGCACTAATTGCGCATAGTTATGTAACAATTCTTATAACAAGCCAAAATTATGTTATTATATCCTTATGTTTTGAAATACTGCCAAGTTACATGTAAGCCCTAACTACAGTACATTCTTGCATTTTGTGCATAATTATACAAATGCTATTTCAGAGTATTGAAATGGACGTTTGATATAAAACAGCTTCAGCTTACAATGTTTCTCCCATATTTACGGCCTCATTAATAGTATTTGATGATACCGAGTTTCTAAACTTACGGCCCATACAATAGCTTTTCGGTCATACTGTTCATGTATAAACATGACTATGTTACACCCAGGCTTTTGGTATTTGTTGTGTAGCTTTATCTAGTACACATCCACCAAGATTGTTCCAATTATAGACCTTGTGCCAAAAATGCCCCCGCCCTGGGACCATTTGATTTTACATAGCTGATATAGGAAACATCGTTAAAATCTTCTTCTCTGAAACCGCCAGGCCCAGGTCTGTGATATTTGGTGTTAAGCCTCTTCTAGTGGACCTCTATCAAAATTGTTCAAATTATAGCCCTGGGGGCAAACATGCCTCCGCTCTGGCCCCTTTTGGTTTTACATAGATTTATAATCTTTGAAAATCTTCCAGTCTGAAACCAAAAAGCTTAGGTGTTTGATATTTGATATGAAGCTTCGTCTTGTGGACCTATATCAAGACTGTTCAAATTATAGCCCTGGCGCCGAAATTGCCGCCGCCTCTGGGCCCTTTGGTTTTACATTGATTTATATAGGAAAACATTTTAAAATCTTCTTGTCTGAAACCAGAAGGCTCAGGTGTTTGATATTTGGTATGAAGCTGCGTCTTGTGGACCTCTATCAAAATTGTACAAATTATAGCATCGAGACCAAAAATGCAACCGCCCGGGGCCCACTTTTTAACATAGCCTTTTATAGGGAAAATCTTCAAAAATCTTCTTTTCTGAAACCAGAAGGCTCAGATGTTTGATATTTGGTATGAAGCATTGTTTTAGATCTCTATCAAGATTGTTCAAATTGTAGCCCATGGGCTGAAAATGCCCCAAACCAGGGCCCTTTGGTTTTACATTCATTTATATAGGGATAATCTTAAAACATCTTCATCTCTGAAACCGCAAGACCCAGGTCTTTAATATTTGTTGTGAAGATTCATCTTGTAGACCTCTACCAATATAAGTTAAACTAGAGCCTTTGGGGTCAAAAATGGTCCTGCGTCGGAGCCCACTGGTCTTACTTCAACTTGTATATGAAAAACATAAAATAAATCTTCTTGTCTTAAACCAGAATGCCCAGGTCTTTGATATTTGGTATGATGCTTCATCTGGAGGACCTCTACTGTGTTGTTCAAATTGTAGCCCTGAGGCCATAGGTGGCCCCGCCAAAACACAAACCGGTTTTACTTAGACATATATGGAAAACCTTTAAAAAAATTTTCTCTGATACCACAAGGCCCTTGTCTTTGATATTTTGCTTGAAGCTTTATGTTGGTGACCGCTACAAATGTTATTGAAATCATAGCCCTGAGATCAAAAATGGCCCCGCCACAGGCCCCACCTGTTTAACATAGTCTTACGAGGGGAGTTCATTAAATTCGTAGAACTCGGTAATTTTGTATACAAGTCAAGATTTCTTTTTTCATTTCTGTGCAGTGAAAACCTTTGCCATTTGAATGATAACAGCCGTTCAGTCACCACATACATTTTTGCTTTACTTTTTGTTAGCTCACCTGAGCCGAAGGCTTCGGGGGAGCTTTTGTGATCGGTCACGGTCCGTCCTCGTCGTTGTCGTCGTCGTCGTCCGTATGTCCGTCCGTTCACAATTTCTTTAAACAACATCTCCTCCTAAACAACTGAACAGATTCTAACCAAACTTGGTAGAAATGGTCCTTAGGTCATCCTCTCTCAAAGTTGTTCAAAGAATTCCATTCCATGCAGAACTCTGGTGGCTATGGCAACAAAAAGGGGAAAATAAGAAAAAAACCTTTAAAAATCTTCGTCTCTGAAACAAGAAGGCCTAGGTCTTTGATATTTGCTATGAAGCTTCATCTAGTGGACTTCTACAAAGATTGTTCAAAATAAAGCCCTGGGGCCACAAACGACCCCGCCCCGGGGCCCACTGGTTTTACATAGCCTTATATAGGGAAAACGTTTAAAAATCTTCTGGTCTGAAACCAGAAGGCCCAGGTCTTTGATATTTAGTATGCAGCTTCATCTAGTGGACCTCTACCAAGATTGCTCAAATTATAGCCCGGGGCCAAAAACGGCACTGCCCGGGGCCCACTGGTTTTATATAGGCTTATATAGGGAAACATATAAAATCTACTCTCTGAAACCAGAAGGCCTAGGTCATTGATATTTGGTATGAAGCTTCATCTGATGAGGCCTAATTCGCCGAAACTAGCTAGTCTGGCCAAGAAAACATGTACACTCCATATTTTACACTTCTGTGGTGTATTCCTTTCTTCCAAAGGATAACCTTTTTATAGAACATATTTAACTTCACTACAGCTGGTGTGTGGAAATGTGTGGCGGCGGTAAAACGTCTACCTGCCCTACATCATAGTGTAGATTATATTTTCTTGTCCTTTGGGATCATTGATTCCATTGTGGAATTTTGAAAATATCTGAGGGTCACTGATGAGGCCTAATTGGCCGAAACTAGCTAGTCTGGCCCATATTTTTCACTTCTGCGGTGTATTCCTTGCTTCCAAAGGTTAACCCTTTTATAGAACATTTTTATATAGGGAAAACATTTAAAATCTTCTTTTCTGAAACCAGAAGGCCGAGGTCTTTGATATTTGGTATGAAGCTTCATCTAATGGACCTCTACCAAGATTGTTCAAATTATAGCCCTGGGGCCAAAAACGGCCTCGCCTCGGGGCCTACTGGTTTTATATAGGCGTATATAGGGAAAACATATTAAAATCTTTTTCTCTGAAAACAGAAGGCCTAGGTCATTGATATTTGGTCTGAAGCTTCACCTAGTGGACCTCTACCAAGAGTGTTCAAATTATAGCCCTTGGGCCAAAAACGGCCTCGCCCCGTGGCCCACTGGTTCTATATAGGCTTATATAGGGAAAACCTTTTGAAAATCTTCTTCTCTGAAACCAGAAACCCCATGTCTTTGATATTTGGTATGATGCTTCATCTAGTAGACCTCTACCAAGATTGTTCCAAATGTAGCCCTTGGGCCCAAAACAGGGAAAACATTCAAAAATCTCTGAAACCAGAAGGCCCAGGTCTTTGATATTTGGTATGAAGCTTCATCTAGTGAACCTCTACCAAGATTGTTCAAATTATAGCCCTGGGGCCAAAAACGGCCTCGCCCCGTGGCCCACTGGTTCTATATAGGCTTATATAGGGAAAACCTTTGAAAATCTTCTTCTCTGAAACCAGAAACCCCATGTCTTTGATATTTGGTATGATGCTTCATCTAGTAGACCTCTACCAAGATTGTTCCAAATATAGCCCTGGGGCCCAAAACGGCCCCGCCCCGGGGCCCACTGGTTTTATATAGGCTTATATAGGGAAAACATTCAAAAATCTCTGAAACCAGAAGGCCCAGGTCTTTGATATTTGGTATGAAGCTTCATCTAGTCAACCTCTACCAAGATTGTTCAAATTATAGCCCTTGGGCCAACAACGGCGCCGCCCCGGGGCCCACTGTTTTTTATAGGCTTATATAGGGAAAACCTTTAAGAATCTTCTCGGAAACCAGAAGGCCCAGGTCTTTGATATTTGGTATGAAGCTTCATCAAGTGGACCTCTACAAAGATTGTTCAAATTATAGCCATGGGGCCAAAAAACGCCCCCGTCCCGGGGCCCACTGGTTTTCCATAGGCTTATATAGGGAAACCCAGTGGACCCCTTGTTTGATTGTTCGAGTCGCACCGCCCATGCTTATGAACCCTATTGGTTTCATTCGGCGACAGGGCTTGAGAAGTCATGTCATCTCAATGTCGGGTATAAGTCCCACAAAATTAGAAGCGATGTCTCCAAAATGACCTATACAGTGCCGACGGGGACATTAAACCTCAAATCAAATAAAAACAAGTCAGCTCTGTATTGTAAAAGAGAACCGTTGATGCATATGTCTGGCATCTTATGCCATTTCTTGCCACCCCCACCCGCCCCTTGTCACAACGAGGCATTATAAGTTAGACTGAGAAAATTTATCTCCATGCACTAGTACCTGACTCTCATTGTCCTGAAGGTGCCCAGATCGTAACATACAAATACAAATAAAAAATGACAAGTCTGCTCTGTAGAAAAGAACTTTTAAAAGACTTCATCCTTAGAAAGAACACAATTTGGAAGGAATTTTCCTTGTGTGGCCTGCTGACAAAACTGCTCAAAATAGTTTCCCACCACTGAACATGATAGCCACCAAAACTAAACAATTAAGAAGCTTTTAAATTACTTCTGCTACTTAATAGGTAGACTGATTTTGAAATAATTTCACAGAAATGTTCCTTGGGTTAATTTCAACCAAAATGGATCAAACCAAACTCCACCTTATATTAACTACCACTTTATCCGTACAGTAAGGATCATGTGAGCGATCCAGGGCAATCATAGCCCTATTGTTACGGCAGAGCATAACTTTTGAACCGTGCATGTTTTTTTTTTTTTTTTTTTTTTAAATTCCTTATATGAATTCCTTATGAAAAAATAATTGACCCGTGTTTTTGCTAACCCGTCACGTAGTGACCAGGTGAGCTTTTGGGCTCACTTTTTGTCCGTCATCCGTCTGTCCATGCCTCTGTGCGTTCATGCGTCCGTAAACATTTTTTTCAAACGACAGCTCCTCTTGACCTCTACCTAAATGATTTAAATTATAGCCCTAGGGCCAAAAATGCCCCCGCCCCGGGGCCCTTTGGTTTAACATAAACGTATATAGGGCAAATCTTTGAAAATCTTCTTCTCTGAACCAACCAGGCCCAGGTCTTTGATATTTGGTGTAAAGCTTCATCTTGTGCACCTCTATCACGATTGTTTGAATTATAGCCAAAGGGCCAAAATACCCCGCCCCGGGACCCTTTTGTTTTACATAGGCTTATATAGGGAAAAATCTACTTTTGTGAAACCAGAAGGCTCAGGTCTTTTATATTTGTATGAATCTTCTTCTAAGGGACCTCTATCAAGATTGTTCACACTATAGCCTGAGCCAAAAAGCAACCTACCCAGTGACCCACTGGTTTTTCCTTGACTTTTAAGGGAAACTCTTTATAAATCTTCTTGTCTGAAGGCAGAAGGATCAGTTATTTCATATTTAGTAGAATAATGCTTTGTCTAGTGGACCATGATTGATCAAATTATAGCCCTGGGGACAAAAATAGCTCCACCCCGGGACCCACTGGTTTTACATCGATTTATATAGGGAAAACCTTAAACAATCTTCTTGTCTGACATCAGAAGGCTCAGGTCATTATTATTTGATATGAAGCTTTGTCTTGTCGACCTCTACCAAGATTGTTCAAATTATAACCATGGGTTCAAAAATGGGCCAACCCTGGTGTCCACTGGTTTTACATAGACATATATTGTGAAAACGTTTGGAAATATTCTTGTCTGAAAGCAGAAGGCCTAGGTCTTTGAAATTTGGTATGAAGCTTTATCGTGTGTGTATCTACCAAGATTGTTCAAATTATAGCCCTGGGACCGAAATGGCCCTTCCAGGTGCCCGCAGTTTTCCAAGGCGGTTCTTCCGTCACTGTTTATTTGTGTTTGTCTTTGGGTGTTGGTGTCGCTTATATTATTTTATTTTGGATAGCCATGTTTGTGTTTCCTTCCCTTTGGTGTCTCTGATGGAAGCTGTGGGTTATTTGTATCCATTCCTGATCATTGCCCTCACTTCTGTTTTTTATACAGATTTATATAAGGAAAACCTTTAAAAATTTTCTTGTCTGAAACCAGATGGTTCCGGTCTTTTATATTTGGTATGAAGCTTCACACTTTTAGACCACTACCAAGATTATTCAAATTATAGCCTTGGGGCCAGTAATGGCTCTCCTTGGGGCCTACTTGTTACTCCATGGATAAGTTGAGCAATCCAGGACCATTATGTCCCTCTTGTCTTTTTACAACTTTCATTGAAGTTCAGCATAGTGCACGTTACATTTTCTTGTCCTATGGGATCACATATTTCACTGCGGATTTTTTTTTAAAATATTTGAAGGTCACTTATGCAGCCTTATGGGCCGAGCTAAGCTAGTCTGTTCCATAAAAATCTTGATCACCCTATAATTGTTCAGTTCTTTTCTGTAGACTTTGTTTCTAAGGTATTGCCTTGTTATAGAACATAAAATGATATCTGATTTCAGTCTCAATGTGACTTGCTTATTATTGTTTTCTATTCGCTTTCTCATGCAGAGTAATTATTTGTTGGTATTGAGTTATGTATTTTATCAAATTCTTTTTCTGTGCCTTTCATGGAAAAACGCAACAGGTTTAGCCAAAATGTATCGTTTATTATCGTTTATGGCAATATCGCTCGTATGCTTTTCCAGTTTTGATTGGTTGTGTTTAGGCATTGCATGTTTTTTTTTGCAGATGGTCCGAATGATATATGGTTTCAACCGCAGATTATCAGTCCAATATTTATAGTCGAGGGCGCGTATCAACAAGATATCACCTGCTCATCGATTTGCTTTCCTAGTTGCAAAGAGTCTTGGAATACGTCAAAGTCTACAGGAGCAGTTCTCTCTCTTGGTAAAGTGACCAGATCTGACACGGTCGCATACATATGTAAATCAACAAATGAGGCCATTTCGTATTCAAAAGAAATGAAGAAAGATTTGAAAATTATTGTTCAATGTAAGTATTGCCATTTCGTTATTGATTACGTCTTATGGATATAGATTGAAGGACACATCATTTAATTCAAGGACGAATACTAGTATACAAATAGATGCCCCGGAAAAGCCACAATCAAAGATAACTTCCTACAAATGGCACCAAGAGGAAGAGAAACTAACAATGAGAAAAATGAAAGAAGGTAGAAAAAATAGCGAATCACAAACAACACAGCAACCAGCCCCCGTTGTCCGCAAAAGAGGTGATTTATGTGCAACAGGCACGATTAATGATATGTAGATAAAAATAATAATATACAACTTTAAGCACATACGAAATGAAGAGCCCCAAGGTATTAGACTTCCTGCCTTGCCGTGGCCCTGGGAGGTCAATTCCCACTGGGCACATTGCCGCTGTGGTCTCTGTGTCCACTGGGTAGAGCTAAAGGAAGTACCACCTGTTTGCCGTGGGTGGCGTCCTGTAAGCCGGAAGAAGGGATCCTGGAGGTTGAGGGTAACCTGAGGTGGCGGTGCTTCAGGTGCCCAACACGCCTGTTTGGCCTGGCTTTTCGGTGTAGACGGGTGGCCGTGCGGTCCGGCACGGTCAATCGGCTGGTAACGCCGAGCCCTAGAGATACCGCTTTGCTTTCTGTTCAACTCTTTTTGTATCTTTCCTGATACCAACCATATGCCCATTTACCTTACCCTTTTCTGTCTTTTTATCTCTAGAAGGCGGTGGCTAAACGGATCAATCGTGTAGGCATTTTGTTTATACGAGTATATCTCACGTGTATCTCTAACACCTGCGAGTTGGATAACCACTCCATTATGGTGTTCCCTTTTAGGGCTCCACGGAGGGCGGAGAGCACTTGGGACGAAACTAGGATTTTTTTCTTATGGCTAATGGAAAAAAAACATAACCGCAACCACGCACATAACCGCAACGCAACTAAACGTAAAAAGACGAGGATTCATCCGAATCGGATGAACACAGTCAAAATTCCAGTCAGCAGTCAAGTCAACAATCGAGTCAGCAGTTTGTTGAACCAAATTTGACAATGTTCCGCGTTTCTTGGTCGTCACGTCGCTTGACGATACACGACAGTATCAAGCATTTCTCCCTTTGTTATCGATAAAAATATTAACGCCAAAGCCTCACACCCAAAGAGTATTAAATCACTCAAATCAGGTGACCTTCTCTTGGAACTCGGGAGAAAACAGCAAGTTGTAAGCCTGCTCGCGACCAAAAAGCTCTTTGATCTTTCAGTAAAAATATCTCTTCACAACACACTCAACTCATCTAAATGAGTGATTCGCAGCCCAGAACTACGTTCTTGTTCAGACGAAGAGATCATTGATAACCTGAAGGATCAAGGCGCAATTGGTGTTCGTAACATCAACGTCCGTATAAATGGTGTACTAAAACCAACAGCAACTTATGTGTTGACTTTTAATACACCAATTCTACCCAAGAATATATAAGTAGCATATCTTTCCATTGACGTAGAGGTATACATCCCAAACCCTCTTAGATGTTACTCTTGTCAGGCTTTTGACCATCACGAAAGCAGATGTCAGAGAAAAAAACTCTGTCCGTATTGTGGTGAAGAAAAGCATGTTTATAATCAACTCAACTGCAAAAATGAACCCAAATGCGTAAATTGTGATGGCAAACTTGCTGTTTTCTCCCGAGACTGTCCGGCGTGGAAAAAAGAAAAAGAAATACTCACCGTCAAATACCAAAGGGGGATAACATTCCCAGAAGCGCGGAAAATTGTCGAACAGCGATACATAGCACCAGCCACCAGTTTCGCCAGCATCACAAAGGGTGCGGTTGTAAAATGTATCAGCTCCGCAACACAGACTGCTGAATCATACATAGCTGAATTGAAAACAATCTGGTGCATGGAGTAACCCCACTCCAGCACCACAAAGTTCAACCAATTTATCAAATGGCGCAATCCAGGTTGCCCCGGATCGGTCGACAGCGACCGTACCGAAGCCAGCGCCGAATGTAAAAGAGAAACCCGACTCAGGTCGAACTAATAAGGGATCGGAAGATCCGATCAAAAACATCAATTGTCTCAAAGACAAACAGACAGACAACGTAAAATGGAAAGAGACAATATAAAATTTCAGAACAGATTCGGATCTTTGAGTGACAGTGATATGGAGTTCACTGAAACTCCTTCATCACCAAGTGGCAATAACAGATCGAGGTCAGCAACACCACGAGCTGGTGGTATCAGATCTATATCACCAATTGCAGCTCCAAAATAGTTTCTAGTCTTAAACTCTTCATAAAATGGATTTAAAACACAAATAATTCAATGGAATTGTCGAGCTCTTAAATCAAATTATAATGAACTCATGTTACTTATTTCGTTATTAAACCCATCTGTTTTTTGTTTGCAAGAATCTTATTTAAAAACTGATGACAACATTGAAGTCAGGGGTTTCAATACATACAACTATATCTATTCTGATGGTAACAAACCATCCGGTGGAGAGACCTACAAGCTGTAGCAGTATCGGTTTCCCTGGATAAAGAAACTACAATTTGCTCTCTATATATCCCACCCTCATTTTCTTTAAAGCCCGAACATCTTGACTCATTGCTGAGTCAACTTCCATCGCCATATCTTTTAGTTGGCGACTTCAATGGTTACAATATTCTATGGGGCTGTAAAGATATCAATAACGTAGGAGCACTTGTTGAAGATTTTATTGCAAAGAGTGAACTTTGCTTGATGAATGATAAATCTTATACTTACCTTCACCCTGCGACAGGTCATTTGTCTTCTTTAGATCTCTCTTTGTGTCACCCATCTCTCATCTTGGACTATGACTGGTCTGTTCATGATGATCAGTGCGGAAGTGATCACTTCCCTGTTATAATTGAGAGCGTAAACGAACCAGATGAGGACTGTAACTAGAAATGGAAAATGAATAAAGCCGACTGGGAATCATTTCATAATTTATGTGAAGAAGAGTTATCAGTTGATCCCTTTAATGAATCATCTGACATTGTTTCTGATTTCACAGATACACTTATTAATATATCAGAACAATGTATTCCAAAGACCTCCACAAACACTAAGAAAAGCAAGCCTTGGTTTGATAATGACTGTAAAGAAGCTATTCAAAAGCGTAAACTGGCTCTAAATAAGTTCTGCAAAAGTCCCACTTCAGAAAAGCTAAACGACGTAAAAGTTTTTAGAGCTAAAGCTCGGCGAACACCGAGCTTCCAAACGAAAGTCATGGAGAGAATATGTCTCCAAATTGAACTACAAAACCCCCATTAAAAAGGTTTGGGATATGGTACGAAAAATTTCAGGAAAAACAAAGACCTCTAGTTTTACACATTTAAATACTGAATTTGACACAATAGCTTCAACAAAAAAGATATTTCAGATACTCTTGGGAGCACATTCTTGAGAAATTCATCATCGCGTAATTATTCTGACACTTTTAGAAATTTAAAAAAGGACAAAGTGAAAATAAATCTAAACTTTAAATCCCTTAATCACGAATAATACAACAAACCTTTTAACGTATCCGAACTCGTTGAAGCCATTGAAAAATCTGTGATACGGCAACCGGCCCCGATGAAAACCATTATCAGATGCTAAGCATCTGCCAAAAAGTTCTCTTTCAACACTTTTAGATATCTTTAATAATATTTGGGAAACGGGGGTCTGTCCTGAGAGCTGGCGTTTAGTTACAGTTGTACCAATTCCGAAACCAGGGAAAGATCATGCAGAACCTACAAATTATCGTCCGATAGCTTTGACAAGTTGTTTGTGTAAAACATTGGAGAGAATGATAAACAAAAGATTAGTCTGGTACTTAGAGTCCAACAACCTCATTTCAGAATATCAGTCGGGTTTTCGTTCGGAACGTAGTACCAACGACAATTTAATAAGACTAGAAACATTTATACGAGGTGCTTTTATTAACAAAGAACACGTATTAGCTGTCTTTTTCGGCTTGAAGAAAGCATATGATACAACATGGCGTTATGGAATATTGAAAGATCTCCATCACATTGACTTAAGAGGAAAACTTCCCAGTTCTATTGAAATCTTTTTAGGGGAGCGCATGTTTCAGGTACGTGTGGGGTCTACCGTGTCAGATCTCTATGATCAAGAACAGGGTGTCCCACAGGGTAGCATTCTTTCACCTACGCTATTTAACATCAAAATAAACAATATTGTACAATGTTTGGACGACAAAACTGATTGTTCCTTGTATGTTGATGATTTTTGTATATGTTACCGTTCAAAAAATATGAAAACAATTGAACGAAAGTTACAACAAAATTTAAAAAAGAATAGAAGAATGGACTGATAAAAATTGTTTCAAGTTCTCCAAGTCGAAAACGCAGTGTGTTCATTTTTGTAAACTACGGAAGAAACACGAACATCCTTACCTGTTTTTATACGGATCACAAATTCCTGTTGTTGAAGAAGCCAAATTTCTTGGGGTTATATTTGATCAAAAATTATCTTTTATTCCCCATATTAAATATCTTAAAGCGAAATGCTTAAAAGCTTTGAATCGTTTGAAAGTTTTAGCTCATACAAGTTGGGGAGCAGATTGGTATACTTTATTACATCTTTACCGGTCTTTAATAAGATCTATATTAGATTATGGGTCTGTTGTTTATGGTTCTGCCAGAAAGTCCTATTTAAAATCCTTGGATACTATCCATCACCAAGGCCTTCGTCTGGCTATGGGAGCCCACCGTACTTCTCTCGTATTAAGTGACACAGGGGTCATAAATACGATAAAATCCGTATATGGTTTATGAGTTTATGTTGATGGTTGTTCCATGAAATATATATATGATGTAAATAGAGGGTGCCTGCAACATACAAAAGACAACAATGTGACACCCATCACACAAACAATACAAATACAATACAATACAGATAACAGACACATTAGCAGACAGACGGACGAACGAACAATACAGACAGATCCTTCTACAAGGGAAATGCAGAAATATAACACATCTGTTATACCGGGATGCATAGGTGATAAATATCAACTATGGGTAAAACCACGAAAATACATGACAATAACAATAACCTGTTAAATATTAAATTCCACATAGTATGAGGGACAGTAACGAAGCGGCTGCACATTTATCGGGCCTTCGCTGTTACGTTCTGGTATATATCTACATATAAATATGTTACTGGGCTGTAGACAAAGGGCACAGAAGACGATCATACTGGCGACACTTGTTGTTGTTTGACATCGGTTTTGTTGAGAACTGGCATCGCCAGTTTCCAATAAAACCGGCGTAATCAAGGTGACACAAATAACAAGGACATACCTGCCTATATATAAAAATAAGCAGTGATTATAAAAAACCACTGGTAAAGATGAAAAGACGACATTTTCAGCGTGAAGCTGATGGTGTCTTTCTTATTCTTTCTCGTGTCGAACCGCGGAAAAGTGCAAAACAGGTGAAAGGTTAAGATATTGGAAAACCAATCATTCGTCCTCTTACATACAGAATTTTAAAACAACCGTACCGATTGGTTGAAGGGTAATTATGGGTATTTTCCAATGCCAGTACGAAATACCGAAATACCGTAACTACAAACAAGCACCGGAAAACCAACCTCTGTGACATTCTCCCCTGCTTTGAAAAAAATGGCTCCTGACATTTTGAAACATTAAAGTATAACATAGAATAATGATAGCTGAGTTATAGCTGAGTCTCCAACAAACAAAGTCAGAATTATATTCTATCACAGACATGCTTATGCATCAATGGCATCCGGAATACTGGATTGCTGATATTGGAAATCTATCCAAATCAGATACAGCATTATATGCAAACACTGAAACTAATTTCATTACTGACAGTAAATCAGTACTGACAATTATATCTATATAGATAAACATATGCAAGTGAGACAATTAACTTGTATCACAACATTATATGAAACTCAGCAAAACAAAATGTACATATATTTGAAACTCAGCATTTAAAATTTGGTCAGGATTTAAATAATCAAAGCAAGGAGACAAAAACAGAGGAAACTTACTATATGACATTCTCCCCTGTACTGAAAATTAAAAGACATATGACTTGATAAAAACACAGTGTCAGTATAAGAAAATTAAACAAACCATTCCTGGACCGATTGCTGGTTCATTAGCCAGTCGCCGTATCTATTTGGTGGCTGGCGTGTTCTACCTGATCTACGGGGTCCTACATTTTGCGCTACCTGCTCTGTACCTACAACTTGCTGTTCAGTCTGATCCAAAGTTCTACCTAGAGAAGAATGATGGCCACCACCATCTAATGGATCAGACTCCTGACTTATCGCTGTGTCTAACTGACTTCTACCTATGGCTGCTGATGGTCTAACGACTGAACTACCAAATGAATCTTGGAAAGAAGAATCATTGATTGTGATAGACCTTTCAGCACTTTCACGAGATGAAACACCAATAGGTATAGAAGTTTTTCCATTCCTTCTATGTGGAGGAATGTATCTCAGGACATAGTCAGATTGATCTGAATCTGAATCAGGATCAGAGTCAGAAATAGGTACAGCTTTTTGTTTCCTGGTAATTTTCTTAGTTTTAGGACTTACATTTTGATCTGGCTCTATATTTGTCTCTGATATACCCGGTATTACTGAAAATAGTAACAGCATGTTCCTGTGTAAAGTTTTTACTGTTGAATCACCTGATTCTCTCTGAGCAGTATACACAGGCACATTTCTATCGGGTATACCAGTAACAACATACGGGTGTTTATCCCACTTGTCTGCCAATTTGTGCTTGCCCCGCAAACCAACATTTCTGATTAAAACATGGTCCCCTACATCTAGAGTTGCTTCTCTTACTTTAAGATCATAATTGGTCTTACTACGATTGGCACTCTTTTCAGCTTCCCTTGCAGCGACCTTATAAGCAAAGTTCAGCCGCTTCTTCAATTTGGAGACATAGTGCTCCCTTGAAGAATCTGGCTCAACTGGGCTTTGTAGGCCTAAATATGCATCCACTGCAAGACGGGGGTGTCTACCAAACATTAAAAAGAATGGGGAGTATCCAGTGGAATCATGTTTGGTAGCATTATAAGAATGGACCAACGGAGCCACGTAGGATTTCCAATCCTGTTTCTGATTGTCCTGCAGTGTGCCGAGCATGTTCAAAAGTGTCTGATTGAACCTTTCAACCATACCATTCCCTATAGGGTGATATGGTGTGGTTCTGGACTTTTGAACACCCGCCAGACTGCACAACTCACTTATAACAGAAGATTCAAAATTTCTTCCCTGGTCACTATGTAGCCGAGCAGGGAAGCCATAATGAACAATAAACTGTTCAAAAAGAACTTTGGCAACGGTCTTGGCTAACTGGTTTCTCGTTGGAAAGGCCTGGGCATATCTAGTGAAATGATCGGTGATCAATAAAATGTTTTCATGACCACCCTTCGACCTCTCCAACGAAAGAAAATCTATACAAACCAGTTCCATTGGCTGAGTAGTGACAATGTTCACTAGCTCAGCACTTGGTTTTGGAACAGTTTTTCGTTGAATGCAACGAACACAATTTTTGATCTTCTGTTCGACACAACTTTCTAGACCTGGCCAATAGAACCTCTGGCGAACCAAAGACATTGTTCGAGCACGACCTTGATGACTTAAGTCATCGTGCAAATGTCTCAAGACAGTATCCCTTAAATGAGCAGGTAATACCAGTTGACGAGTATTCTGTCCATCTAATACGGTGTTTCTGTACAGAACACCATCGGCCAGTGTAAATTTCTTCCACTCACGAAGATATTTTAAAACAGTAGGCGTTTCTGTCTTGAGATCACTGTACTCGGGACTAAAACCAGTTTTAAGTAAACTGATTATCCTGGCAGTGCTTGGATCCGCAAGCTGTTCCCTTGACCAGTTAATGTCTTTCAATTCTGAAGAAACTGGAGGAGAACCCGGAGAATGGGTTGAATGTGTGTCTAAGACATCGTCATCTTGTGAAACAAGTAATGTTTCAACATATGGACATGTATTTCTTTGGACAGTGTATGACTGGCAAATAGCATTCACTGCCTCTGGAAATAATTGTACTGTTTGCTGTGGTCTTCTTGACAAACCGTCAGCATCTCCGTTGGACTTACCACTCTTATACTTTAATTGAAAATTATAAGAGCCAAGAGAAGCCAACCACCTATGGCCAGTAGCATCAAGTTTTGCAGAAGATAACACATAAGTTAAAGGATTATTATCGGTGCACACTGTAAAAGTGTTACCATATAAATGATCATGAAACTTATCTGTCACAGCCCATTTGAGACACAAAAATTCCAGTTTATGGGCTGGATAGAGCTTTTCACTATTTCTCAGACCTCTACTGGCATAGGCAATGACTTTCTCAATGCCATCATGCTCTTGGTATAACACTGCTCCCAAACCATCACAAGAAGCGTCAGTGTGGAGTATAAACGGTTTCGAAAAATCGGCATAAGCCAAGACAGGAGGTGAAGATAACTTATCTTTTAAAGTATTAAAAGCTAATTGTTGAGCATTTCCCCACTGCCAAGGTGCAACAGACTTCTTCTTCTTCTTCTTTGATTGGTCAGAGATTTTAATAGTAGGATGCCCTATAAGAAGATCATTCAAAGGTTTCACAATGCGTGCATAGTCTTTGATAAAACGCCTGTAATAGCCTGTGAAACCTAAGAATGAACGAAGCTCTTTTACATTAGTCGGCTGAGGCCAAGAGATCAAAGCTTCTATCTTGTCGGGATCGGTTTCAACTCCCTTTTCACTGACAACATGGCCAAGGTATCTGACTGAACTCTTAAAAAACTCACATTTAGATGCTTTTAGTTTTAAACCATGATGATTTAAACGGCTAAAAACAGCTTCAAGCCTAGAAATGTGTTCTTCGAAAGTTTTCGAAAAAATTAAAATATCATCAAGGAATATAAGACAGTCCTTGAGATTCATTTCACCCATACAACGCTCCATTAACCGTTGGAACGTGGCTGGGGCATTAGTTAGTCCAAATGCCATGCGATTGCATTCAAAGAAGCCCAGATTTCCAACGGTGAATGCAGTCTTGTATTTATCGGCTTCGTCAATTTCGACTTGCCAATAGCCACTCCGCAACTCCAGTTTTGAAAAGTATTTTGCACCAAGTAATGTATCTATGGTGTCATCAATGCGTGGTAATGTGTAAGCATCTTTAATAGTACGACTGTTAAATTTCCTGAAGTCTATACAAAAAAGAAGACTGCCATCCTTCTTACGAACAAGAACAACATTTGAAGAATATGGGCTACTGGATGGACGGATTGCATCTGCCTCAAGCATTTCCTTCAAATGTTGTCGCACTTCTTCGTATAATCCTGGAGGGATTCTCCTGTAAGGGTCTTTAAAAGGAACATTATCCGTTAAATTTATTTTATGTTTAACGGCATCTGTTCTACCCAAGTCTGTAGGACTTGTAGAAAAAATATGTGACCAATCACCAAGAACTTGTTTTGCTCTCAATAACTGGTCAGCATTTAGATTTTCACCTTCAATCTTGATGCCTATATCATCTAAAGATGTAGCCATAGACTTATGTTCCTGTTTCTGTGTAGAATCAGGTGTCCATGAATCTACTACATTGACACTAGAAAGAGAGCACAATAAAGATTTTGGAGGAATCTCTACTGCTCTAGCAGATAAATTACAGACCCGGACTGGAACACGAACAGTCGCACCATGTGCTTTTAAAGAAACTACTCTTGGGCAGATTGTCAAATTACCTGATAATGTGCCTTCTATATGTTCTGTCACAGCATTTTGTATATCTTTTGTGCCACGAACAATACCATGTATAGTTTTAACTTCACCAGGAGCTAAACGAATACCATAATTATTGGTAGTTCTGACAGGTATTGTGTCATCACACAAACTATCAAATGCTGTTTGCCACTCATTGGGAACATCAGTTTCATGATCTGATTGTTTGCACAATCTAATAACATTGGTACCAATAATGGCTGGTACCTCACTATTATACTCAGTGTCGCCTACATCAAGCACTGGCACAATAAAACTATTATTTCCCAAGCAGGGTACAGACACATCTGCTCCAATAAAACCCTTATATGGAAGTTTATCACCAGTGGCACTTGAAACGGACAATGAAAGACCGAATTCACTGATGTTGTGCAAATCTGGTTTAGGGTCCATTGAAGAGTAAAAGGTCTCAGAGATAGATGTTACCATGGAGCCAGTGTCAATTAGAGCAACTGTCTTAACTCCACATATAACAAATTCTCCTTCGTTGGCACTCCCAACTAACCTACTATATAAATTCGGTTTTGTATCAATTGATACACTTAGGCCATGTTGAGAATTAACTGTGGCTTCCTCCGTTTGCCCAGCAACAGAGGAAGATGCTAGTTTAAATGACCGGTATTTCCGACAGAGCTGTCATCGTGGTATGCTCCACGGCCGTTGGAACCACCACGATAACCTCCTCCGGAACGACCGCCCCTGTTATCTCTATAGGAGTTGTTATTTTGTGAGTTATCATAATGATAACCCCTGCCATAACCTCTTCCGGAACGACCGCCCCTGTTACCTCTATAGGAGTTATTATTTTGGGAGTTATCATACTGATAACCCCTGCCATAACCTCCTCCATATGAGTCTCTACTATAACCTCGGCCTCTGAAACCGCCAGAAGAAAAGCTTTGCTGACTCGAAGAATCTTTCTTCGCTTCAGCAAGAGCCTTACTCTGCTGTTCCAACCTGACCTCCATTGCCTTCATACGGCCCATTAATTCACTCATCTGTTTCAACAGCTGAGTGTTGGTATCCTCAGCGGACACTTGTCCACTAAGTTGATGGGCAGGCTTTTTAGATGGAGGTTTTACACTAGATTCCTCAACATCAACTTTTCTTATTTCCCTTAATAATGATTTAAAATCTCTGACACTGTCATACAGATGCCGCGTAGAGTTTTTGAAGGTTTGACTTTTCAAACCTGTCCAAAACTTGCTACGTAACATAGCATCCTTTGCTACGGCATCTATATGTCCGAAAGATACTGCCCTTGACAGTGTTTGTTCTAACCTTGATCCATAAATAACAATAGATTCATTATCCTTTTGGCAGTCACTATAAAAAGACTGCATCAAGGTTTCACTAGTAAAAACATTCCCAAAGAAACCATCTAATTTTTCTAGAATGTCATCTACCGTTGCATGTTCACCCAAGGGAACCAACATATCTCTTGCTGTTCCCATTAGGGAATTGCGAATAGATTTGAAAAGAAGATTTTCAGGTAAGTTTGCAGAATTCTTTAAACATTTTACCTCAAAACTCCACACTTCATACGATGCTTCCCCTTGTTGTGGTTCTTCTGAGCCACTAAATATTGGCAGTTTGTGAACATATGTGTTCTGAAAATTACCAGTACATGTATTTTGCAACAAGGTATTTTGAAGTAAATTTAACCTTGGACTAGCACCTGCACCAGGGTTGACAATTTTGGGTCTTACTGATGCTGGAGGTGGAAAGGTGTTGTGTTCACCACTTATGGGTGTACTGGTATTTTGTGAGGTGTTGTGTTCACCACTTATGGGTGTACTGGTATTTTGTGTACCCCGATTAGAAGATGAAGCTCGTGCCAAAAGCAACTCATATTCTTCCCTTGTCAAGACTTTATAGTCCGCATCTTCATTAATGGTTTTTACCATTTCTGTCAAATTAAATCCCTTTTCAGTATTTTTAGCCATGATAATTTGGTATAATGAAAATTGGTAAGACCAGTTATCTGAAGACTAGTAACTAATATACCAAATAATTAAATTTAAATACTGAAATTAATCTATGGCTATTACAAAAAAAATAAAAGGTAATGGAAGGGGGAAAAGGAAATCACCCTGTGGTATCCATGTAATTATGTTTAAACCAAATCACAAACACCAAGTATTGTAAGTAAGCCACAAAAATCACTACCAATGTAGAGAGCACAATAACTAGCTAACAATAACACACACAATAGAAGGGTACTTACAAAGTAGTAAATTTAATAGAGCTTAGGGTTTAAGTGCGTCAAGTTCAGCGCATTTGCTACACAAGACGTTGGATCACAAAAACCGTATGCACCATTAAACTACCGAAGTAAGTAAAGCAAAATGAAATTATTTACTTTAACATATAAGCAATATTGGTAATCTCAACACAGGCATCTTAAATAACAGGTAGCCAATCAATGAAAACACAGCTTCCAGATCACTGTGTTCACTAATCTTCTGATAAACCATTACCAGGGTGAATGCCTTCTTCAAGCAACAAGCTGTAAGACACAGTTTTTAAGCATTAGGGGATAAAACTTTTTTTTATGATGTCTAGTAACATAATCAAGTGAAGTGCTGCTATAAAGGTCAATAAATCTCTCTTCTTTATTTTTTTTCAAAAAGGTCACCAATTTTACAAGCAGAAACACAAATATGCTACTTTGATAGTGTTGATGACTGAAAAACACTAAATATTGAATATTCAGAATATTTTGTACAACTAATAATGACAATTAATTGCAAAATATATAACTTACCTTATATTTCCATCTTCCAGCAGCTAAAAGGGCTGTTTAGCATGACAGGAAAACTGTATGGGAAACCAGGATAATAGAACACTTTACCTAGCCTGAAATGTCATGTAAATGAAACACAGGGCGATAGGGGAGAAAGGGTCTTTAAAATATCAATCACTCTTCACTTACATCCATGGACTTATGATAATGGCCTGTTATACAGTGTTAGTGCTGTTGTGAAACATGCAGTGCTGTGATAATCTCTAGCATGCAATATATAAGTGTATACACTTGATAGACAGATCTAATATCACAAAAATAACAACACAAACATAAGATCATAAGAAAACTAGTGGCCTTTAAGTGTAAATTAACATTTCACTCACAAAAATAATCTGTAAACACAGATCCTGACCCTAAAAAGCAAGAATTTGCTCCTTTAAGGCAAGAATTTGCTCCTTTGGGTGCATTTTTATGTTTTTAAGGAAAGAATTCGCTCCTTTGGAGACAAAATTTTTTTTCAAGGAAAGAATTTGCTCCTTGGAGTCAAACTCACTACAAGGAAAGAATTTGCTCCTCAATGACACCCATAACAACTAAAAAATGGCCCATATTGATCAGTCAATGACAATAAAAATAAATAGCGCACAAAACAAGACAAAGGACATTCAACACAATACAAACCCGTCAATATTCATCCATATAGAAAATTTCACTGAAATTCCCCTCATACATAAACATGACAAGATTTAAAAGAAAAACATGTATGAAAGGTCTTTTTCCATTCTTTTGTTTCTGATAGACAGATCTATGAGAAACAAAAGCTATAAGATCATACACAATAAAAACTACACAACACAAATAAACACATAATGAAACAAGAAAATATCACAGATAGAGTATGTGCACCCGGTCACAGATAATGAAGAATTATAGGCGGTGGAAGGACTCCTCCTATTTTATAGGCTGTGATATGACAACACAGTATATAACACTGAACACGCGTGTTGAACAATAATGGCCATTTTTGTTTCTATATATTTGACACAACACAAATCACATATCACACAATCCCATGACTATAAACCGGTCGCTGATGCTGATTCATGTTGGGCTGTGATCAAACTATCTAGTTGATGTAATAACTGATAGAAATACTGCCAGACACCCTTACAAACTCGCTGAGGGCTCCAATGACACAGGGGTCATAAATACGATAAACTCCGTATATGGTTTATGAGTTTATGTTGATGGTTGTTCCATGAAATATATATATGATGTAAATAGAGGGTGCCTGCAACATACAAAAGACAACAATGTGACACCCATCACACAAACAATACAAATACAATACAATACAGATAACAGACACATTAGCAGACAGACGGACGAACGAACAATACAGACAGATCCTTCTACAAGGGAAATGAAGAAATATAACACATCTGTTATACCGGGATGCATAGGTGATAAATATCAACTATGGGTAAAACCACGAAAATACATGACAATAGCAATAACCTGTTAAATATTAAATTCCACATAGTATGAGGGACAGTAACGAAGCGGCTGCACATTTATCGGGCCTTCGCTGTTACGTTCTGGTATATATCTACATATAAATATGTTACTGGGCTGTAGACATAGGGCACAGAAGACGATCATACTGGCGACACTTGTTGTTGTTTGACATCGGTTTTGTTGAGAACTGGCATCGCCAGTTTCCAATAAAACCGACGTAATCAAGGTGACACAAATAACAAGGACATACCTGGCTATATATAAAAATAAGCAGTGATTATAAAAACCACTGGTAAAGATGAAAAGACGACATTTTCAGTGTGAAGCTGATGGTGTCTTTCTTATTCTTTCTCGTGTCGAACCGCGGAAAAGTGCAAAACAGGTGAAAGGTTAAGATATTGGAAAACCAATCATTCGTCCTCTTACATACAGAATTTTAAAACAACCGTACCGATTGGTTGAAGGGTAATTATGGGTATTTTCCAATGCCAGTACGAAATACCGAAATACCGTAACTACAAACAAGCACCGGAAAACCAACCTCTGTGACATAAGCCTTTATGTAGAAGCAGGTGAACCATCTTTAACTTCGCGCAGAAAGTAACTTTCTCTTCAGTATGCTATTAGACTTGCTGCAAATCCATTTAAAGTAGAAGTAAAACAAAGATCAGGAATTGATACAATTAACTTACTCCACCCATAAAAGACACCAAAGGGAAAGAAATACAAACATTAAGCGACCAGACCATAATGGAAACCTAAACAAAGGAAGGCCATAAGGACAGTTACTATCCCACAAAATGGCCATATGGCCATCCAAAATTAAAAGACACAAGTGATACACACAGTAAGTAACAAACAACAACATAAATAAATCGCCACAGAAGAGCCGCCTTTGAACGGTCAGTGGAAGATTTCAGGGTCACTGATGAGGCTTTATTAGCCGAAACTACGTAGTATGACCCATTTTCTTTCTTATGAATGTTTTCATTGCTCTTAAAGGAACTCATTTTTGATTTTTATTTGCCTTCACTGCAGCTGGTGTTGTGCCGTGTGGCGGCCGTAAAACGTCTCCCCGTACATCAACCATAGTGAAGTTTATATTTTACTTTTGGTCCTTTGAGATCAGCGAGTATATTCTGAGAAATCAGAAATAAATTATTGGTTTAGACTCATATTCTAGACAGGCTTTTAATTATTTGGACCCCATTTTGATTTATATCAGTCTTTGAATCGACTGCCTATTCGAAATTTGCAACATTACAGTATGTTTCCTATGGCTTTCTTTGCCGGATCATTACAGGGTCACTGATGAGGCTTTATTAGCCGAAACTACGTAGTATGACCCATTTTCTTTCTTATGAATGTTTTCATTGCTCATAAAGGAACTCATGTTTGATTTTTATTCCACAGGGGGTCTTAAATCGATTTTACGTGGCCACAATCCTCGCCCTTACTTCCGTCGCGATTTAGACAAATAATTTGTTCAGTCCGCATGAAGGCCTCCTAACTCATCAGTGCAACATCTCGGTGAACACAAAAATCAAAGAACCACAGAGGTGAGACAACGGTGAGGACTCGACAGCTAGAAACCACTGAAATGCTGGAGCAAATGAAAACCAACAGTTAGACTCCGATGAGCCCGACCAGAGACAGAGCATCAGGCACCAACCAACATTATCTCTCTAATTCTCAATAAGCCTTTACGTTGGAGCCATCATAGAATCTGAGGCCTGACCCACCGGCGTGCAATTAAAGAGGGAAGCAAAGTTGCCAACCGTGATTGGGTTAACTACCATGCATGCAGTCTGTCGTATAATATCCATGTTGTACCCAATCTTTTTATATCGAAGAATGATTTTACGAAATTGGGTGCCCGGCATCCAAAATTTCATTTCCACCTAAATTTGTAGATAAGTATGAAACTAAACCCACAGCAATCAAACCTTTTGGATTACGTATTTTACCACTGCTAGAAAATTCAGGTATCGACCTTAAAAATATTCAAAAACATGAAACGGCCGAAGTTTCATCTTGGTGTATTAAAAAACCTTCTATTCTGTTTGACTTACAAGATGGCAAAAATCCGAATCAAATCCAGTGCTATTCAAACAAAACTTTCAGGTACTGCAGTCAAGTTACAATGATTACCAGCAAGTCTATACTGATGGTTCCAAAGAAGGAGATAAAGTTGGTTGTGCATATGTTTCTAAAGATTCGCACCAAACCTTGCACCTTCCAAATGGTTCATCTATTTTTACAGCTGAAGCCAAAGCAATAACCCTAGCTTTAGATTTTATCAGTTCTTCAACAATTCAAAAAGCAATTATATTTTCTGATTCACTTTCTGTGCTTATGGCTTTAGACCATTCATCATCTAAAATCCTCAAATACAAAAATTGATCGAAAAACATCATGAAATGGCTTCAGAGCCATATTGGCATTGTCGGCAATGAGTGTGCCGACAAGAAAGCAAATGAATCGCTCAATCTTGATCCCTCTGCTTTTGAAATTCCTTTTAATAATTTCAAACCATTTATCAATAGATACATCTTGTCGGAATGGCAAGGCGAAAGGGACAGTGCAATAAATAACAAACTCCATGCCATTAAACCGGTCGTTGGAACAAAATGCTCTCCTCCACAGATTATCAGGAAAGAGGATGTAGTATTAACACTACTGCGCATTGGCCATACTAGAGTTACTCATTCTTATATTTTGAATGGTGATGATCAGCCTTCTTGTGTAGGATGTGATCAGCCATTCACTGTTGTTGTTTTTTTTTTTTGTTTTTTTTTTTTTATTTTTTTTTTTTTTGGACGGCGCCTCCTCCCCTATCCGACCCCATCTTTTTTACATACCGTGTAATTTATGTACATTATATTCGGTCTCCGTCATTCAGTACATGAAGAAACAGATGGACCGCTTGATGTTTCCGCGCAGGATTGAAATCCAGTCGTATACGAGTACTGATAAGTTTTTTTGAGGATTTGAGCCTGTCTACGCAAAGCAGCACGTGTCAGATCGGATAAAAGTCCACAGAATGGGAGCAACGTCTCCAAAATTACCTTTATTGTGTTCAGGGGGACATTAAACCTCAAATCAAACAAACAAACACAAATACATTGTATTCTTTTACTAAAATGGGTACTTTTTTACGTGTGTGTGTTTGTGTGTGTGTGTGTGTGTGAATTCGGGTTTAACGTCGCTTTCAACAATTTTTCAGTCATATCACGACGGTGTCTGGTTGCGACAGGGAGCTCAATGCTCACGTTTATAGTGCTGCCTCACTGAAGTATCATGTCCCAGACACATTACATGATACCACACCCAGTCACATTATCCTGACACTGGATCGACCAGTCCTAGCTCTACCCCGTAAATCTGAGTGCCAAGCGAGGAGCAGCTAGTACCATTTTTAACGACTTTGGTATGTCGCGGCCCGGGATCGAACCCGAGACCTCCCGTTCCCCGGAGCGGACACTCTACCAACTGAGCTATCGGGGCCGGTTGTGTGTGTTTGTGTGGGTGTGCGCGTTTGTGTAGTTCGGTGCATGGTATGGTGTGAGTGTATGTAGGTAGGTAGGTCGATCAAGGACTGGTAGGTTTGTAGCTGTAGGTTCATTACATTGCGGGTACGTTAAACTACACCCCCCGCACCACCAAAAAAAAAAGTAAATGGATTAAAGTTGTTTAGATGTTCGGATATGGTTAGGTGGGTCAATCTCAGCAATCACACGTCGCAGCCGCATCACCGTATCTACGCCGGCACAACGCTACGACGCCTACGCAGCGCTGTATCAGCATCGGCGCAACGCAACCACGCCGCACCGACGCCAACGCGACGCCGCCCGCGACACGCGCCCAGCGGGATGGGTTGCGTTTTATTGTTAGGTTTGAATGAGTATATATTGGTTTAATTTATAATTTGAATAACTTGTATATTATTTGAATATCGTCATGACGACATATCTTCTCAGATAAAAAAAAGATACGGCCATGGGTACCAACCAGAGCTGCCTACCCAACGGGCACACGGCGCGCCAGTGATGCCATAAAAGTCACGAAAAGTCACGATCCCCATGCAACGCCATATCAGCGCCGGCGTAGCGCCTCGACGTCGCGCCGGTCGGCGAGTCGGCTTAGCGCACATTCACAATCAATCCCCAGTATCATATATGGTGCAACATGATAGTGAGGTTACATATCGAGGCTCTCCGGACGGCGATATTTGTCATGCGTATCAGGCATGCGAACCGGATATTGTTTGTATGTTTGTGTGTGTGTGTGTGTGTGTGTGTGTGTGTGTGTGTGTGTGTGTGTGTGTGTGTGTGTCTGTGTGTGTGTGTGTGTGTATGTATGTATGTATGTATGTATGTATGTATGTATGTATGTATGTTTTTTTTTTCTTTTTTTTTGGTTTTGGGTTTTACGGCCCTTTCAAGATTATTTCACTCTTATCGAGCCGACCGTTCATCGGAAGTGGGCGAAAACCGGAGTTCCCTGAGAAAAACCACCTGACCTTCCGTTGCAGAACTTGGCGTCTCACACGTGGCCCGAGCGAGGCTCGAACCTAAAGCGGTGAGAGACCTAATGACTAAGAGTCAGCGCTCTTATCCATTAGGCCACGGAGGCCCGCGTATGTATGTATGTATGTGGCTTTAGGTTATAATGAAATTTCATTTCAAATCACAATTGAAGCACGGTATGTTGTAGCTAAATACTGTGTTGGGGTACGCGGTTGTGACAACATTGACCTGCTAGGAGAGGCCAGGACTAAAGGCGACCCTGTAAAACCATTTGTCCTAACCCTACAGTTAGCATATGAATACCAACACAACCGAATCGCCCAAACACAGTAACTGCTCCCTCGCCGTTATTTATTTTTTTTTTTATTTATTTTTTTTATTATAATTATTTATTTATTTATTTTTATTTTTTATTTTTTATTTTTATTATATTTTTTTTTTGTTTCCCGTTATTTTTAATTATCGTTGACTTTTTCATTTTGTCGTTGTCGGCAGTTATAACAGCATCTGCAACGAAAAGAACAGAGCATTGTATCTGGTTCCAGTTTTTACCCATTGCATTGTTTTTGAAGTAGTTCGATCAGGTACCGTGGTTAACCAAAGTGTGATCGAACTCAGTCCGGCAGCTGTCCGGCAGCATGCAACCAAACACCTACCAGACGTCGCTCGATCACACCGGTGAAAAAAAAAACATGGAAATCATGGGAAGAACGGCGCCGGAAGAACGTCCGCCACCATGGTCTGGTAGATGATCGAACTCGCTCATTGTTATTTTTGAAACTGGGTCAGACCGTGACACGGAAATTAGTTGACCACGTTGTTCGTGAGCCAAAACAATGCGTGTTTTTGAAGTAAGTATTTGTGGATAACTCAGATTATACGGAGAGTATTGACTATTAAGACGCATATCGAGCCAATGATATCTTCTTTTGAGTTATTTTAAGTTCCGATTTCGCAGAAATAAATTGTGCCATTCACTGTTAAACATATCTTAATTGACTTTTCACAGTCCCGTGACTTATACTTCAAAGCTGACACTTTGCAACAATTGTTTCAATATGTACCTGTTGATAATATTATTTTATTCTTAAAAGATATTGGACCTTTTCATAAGATTTAACTGTTTCAGATTTTCATAAATATCATACTTACCTTTTTACTTTTAATATCCTCATAATTCTTCATGCCGTTTAACCATTAACCGCTTGACGCTTATGACCCACAAATAGGGTTGATGCGTCGTTAAACACGAAATCATCATCATCATCATCATCATCATCATCATCATCATCATCACGACATGAAGAGCCCTATAGGAGAATCCGACAAAGCTACATTTAAAAGAAACAACATTAAAACCACCGCCTTTGGATGGTCAGTAGCGAGAACCACTTGGAAGTTTAAATCATTTATATGGACCCAACCTTCACTCTATGTATTAATATTATTTACTCAACACAAAATAGTTGGTCTGCCTGAAGTTAACTAACTCAGTCAAAAGACCATCGCAGAAAAACATGCAAATTAAAGCAAACTGAAAGACAAATCGAATTGAACAAATGCAATGAATTAAAGATGAGGGCTCATAGCTTGTTCCACACATGGCAAACTTGGGCTAAAGAAAATCACCATGTAGAACACGAAGAGACAAGCCAAAGACAAAACATTAGGCACCAACCACCAATAGAATAGACAAAAATAATTAAGTTGGAGCCGTCATCGATTCAGATACATGACCTCCTGTCGTACAATGAAACAGGGAAGCATAAATATCGGCCACGACTGGGTTAAAAACAAGGCACACTGTCTGTCAGACAACACTTAAATTCTACCGCATTCTTTTTTTGGCGTTCAGTGATCATTTTAAATTGATTCTGAAAATCAGATTTCTTCATAATGTTTCGAAACATATTAACCAAATCTCCATAAAACTAGTTCTGATATGCCATGTTACAGAAGTTTCTTTAAATTAACTATTTTTTTTTCAACTAGTTCGGAGTGTCTTCGATAAAAGTTAGAAAATGTTTTCCAAAGTTTATGGTGTCGACAGATCTGTTAGAGAAACATTGTAGTCAGTTTGCTGATCTGCCATTTACTTTCTGTGTTGCGCGCAACATTATCTTAAAATCATACACATAATCAAATATGTACTTCTACACGCTTACACGCATGCGCGCTGGTGTGCACGCGCGCAAATGAAAACAAAGCGGATAGCTTTTGTGGTCAGACGTGTTTTTTTTTTTTCAAGTTAGACCTTATTAGTTGTCCTCCTACTTACTAATGTTTAAGAATTGAATGGTTTGGATGATCAAAAAGGAATTTTAATAACCTACGTATTGTATGTCAAACTATATTCATGTCGTTTAGTCATTAACCGCTTGACGCTTATGACCCACAAAGAGGGTTGACGCGTCGTTAAACACGAAATCATCATCAACATCATCATCATCATGTCAAACTATTCACAACCGACAGCGTATAGCCGATAACATAAAAGACAAGTAAGCAAGAGAAATCAGGCTGTGCAAGAGGTTTCAGATAAATTATAAATTGCAGTCCCTATTCGACACGGCGTAATTGTAGCTAGGAAATATAATAAAATACTGCATATAAACTGAATAAATTAGGTAAACACCCAAGTCTGTGTTGTTTCTTTAACTCTTAGCTCCGTTTTGTAAAAATGGGGCGAAACGGATTTGATTACACTTTTTGGAAGGGTACAACTCCCCTTATAGTTGTGGGTCGATCTCCTGCCATGGACTGAAGACCTCTGAAGATGCGCATTTGTATACCTAGTTCAAGGTGACGTAAGACGTCTTAGGTTAAGGAATAAATGAATTCGTAGTTTGAGAGTTTGTTCACTAGTTTCAGAATGCTAAGTTCCATTCTTGGAGGGTTTTATGCTCAACATACTCTCGTTTACAACATCGATTAACAAATTTATTCAAGGCAGCTTATTGAAATCAAGTTAAAGTGAATAACCACCTTTTTCTCAGATCCATATTACAATAACACCATTGAGGAATGATAAAATCATCTTCTTCTCCTAAACAGTTTCTCTAATTAACTGTAATGGCTCATTTAAGTTGTTTCCAGGATGTCAGACATCTTAACAGATTATATATCCTGCAGTGACCTCATGTAAACCGTACAGTTCATGTTCTGACAGCTAACAAATCTTGTTATTTTAGCAGCTGATGATTTTAGAGAACGTAAACTTTAACATAAAAAATGCCTTCTTTTAAGGCCAAATACTGCACTGTGATAATAGAATAAGGAATTAGCTGTTTTGCAATCCCTGGCCCTAAGAAAAAAAGAGGCATTAAGATAACACACCCCTGCGCCATATTGCATATTTACGTCTCTAAAACAGTCAACTTTCTGATGACAGTTTGTAATATTATTCTTATTTGTACACAAAACATAGATTGTGGGTTCTCGTTAGAACTGCCTCTTTAAGGCGGTTCTAACGAGTACCCACAACCTATGTCTCTGAGCAGAAATAAGAAAAATAATGTATACCCCCAGTTGTCTCTATACAAAAATGGGGGTGTAAGGGGGTATTCGTTTAAGGGACGTGTTCACGTGATGTATGTGACAAATTGATTCATAATCTTGGAACTGAGAATCTCAACATCAAGACATCTATTTATGGAAAGCATAACATTCTTTGTGCTTAACATTTTGAAGATAGCTGTTTTCGGTTTGTTGATTACTTGTTTCTGTTCTTTTCTTCATTAATTAATGCATATATTAGTAGCATTTAACCTTAATATGCCTTGACAATTTAAAGTAATATTTCATGGCATTTCACGTGGTATTTTGTGATATTTTTCTTAAATATGTTCTATAAAAGGGTTATCCTTTGGAAGCAAGGAATACACCACAGAACTGAAAAATATGGAGTGTATATGTTTTCTGGGCCAGACTAGCTAGTTTCGGCCAATTAGGCCTCATCAGTGACCCTCAGATATTTTCAAAATACCACAATGGAGTCAATGATCCCAAAAGACAAGAAAATATAATATACACTATGATGTAGGGCAGGGAAACGTTTTACCGCCGGCACACATTCCCACACACCAGCTGTAGTGAAGTTATATATGTTCTATAAAAGGGTTATCCTTTGGAAGCAAGGAATACACCACAAAACTGAAAAATATGGAGTGTATATGTTTTCTGGGCCAGACTAGCTAGTTTCGGCGAATTAGGCCTCATCAGTGACCCTCAGATATTTTCAAAATTCCACAATGGAATCAATGATCCCAAAGGACAAGAAAATATAAACAACACTATGATGTAGGGCAGAGAGACGTTTTACCGCCGCCACACATTCCCACACACCAGCTGTAGTGAAGTTAAATATGTTCTATAAAAGGGTTATCCTTTGGAAGCAAGGAATACACCACAGAACTGAAAAATACTGAGTGTATATGTTTTCTGGGCCAGACTAGCTAGTTTCGGCCAATTAGGCCTGATCAGTGACCCTCAGATAGTTTCAAAATTCCACAATGGAATCAATGATCCCAAAGGACAAGATAATATAATCTACACTATGATGTAGGGCAGGGAGACGTTTTACCCTTTTTGTACCAAATGGAATCTTCCTTATATATACCAAGAGTCCGTTTCAAAATTTAGGGCTGTCAGGTGGTGTTTTCCTCAAAATTTATTAGGCAAAAGGCTGAACATTTTGCAAATAGTGTTAGCCCTGATCAGACACCGTGTTCTGCCGCGTCTGATCGGGGCCTGCATTGTTTGCCAGGGTACTTCTTTTTGGGTTTCTGGTACTAAATGGGTTAATTCAGTTTGGAGCTTAGATTTGGGGTACTCATTGAGGCGATTCCTTTGAGTACACACAATTTATTTAAAGTCCTCGATTTTATGCAAACGGAGCTGTAAATACGAGGTGATTAACTGTAGATCAAACAAGGATTACAGAAATCAAATATTTTGTATGAAATTTAAGGTAGAACAGGTTTTGATTTGTTTGAATTGATGTTTAACGTTCCCATCACAACTATTTAGGGCATTTTGGAGATGCTGTTTCCAATTTTGTCGGACTTCTACCCGACATTCAGATGAATGCCACCCAATGAAAACAATAGCACCAAACTCAGGGAAACTGTCTTCAAAGTCTTTATTTTCACCAAAAGACACAATGAAGCCTATATGTAAAATCCTGAACTGATAGCCTATTTAAAGATTTATGAGAATTCAACCTGATAAGAGAGCCTCATAACTTCTCCTTTAGCAGCAACATAGTAAGATATAGAGCTTCAATGGGCTCCATGAGGTCAAGATTTTAGCAAACATGTTGAACGCTGGGAAACATTTGGATTACCTTGGGGAAAATATGGCCGCTGCCAGAAGGCTTCACTGAAACTATTTATTGTGGATTTAATTTCTTAGCAGATGGCTAAACTTCTTAATCAGGATTATCGGTACCATAAACTACGCAAAACCTTTTTCAAAATTTTATAGACGTCATTCTGATTTAATTTCAAAATTCAATATTGAACTTAAATCTCTTCTGCAACAAGGTCTATCGAAACCCGATTTTATGGTGACTTATGGTGACTTAGTATATAAATTCAGAAAAATTCAGAAAAATATATAACCGCAATGACTTCAGCACCCAATTTCGTAAAATCGTTCTTCGGTATAAAAAGATTGGGTACAACATAAATGTTGTACGACAGACTGCATGCATATTTTTTTTTTTTTTTTTTTGGTTTGGGTTTTACGGCCCTTTCAAGATTATTTCACTCATATCGAGCCGATCGTTAATCAGAGGTGGGCGAAAACCGGAGTACCCGGAGAAAAACCACCTGACCTTCCGTTGCAGAGCTTGGCGTCTCACACGTGGCCCGAGCGAGGCTCGAACCTACGGCGGTGAGAGACCTAATGACTAAGAGTCAGCGCTCTTATCCACTAGGCCACGGAGGCCCGTCTGCATGCATAGTAGTTAGCCCAATCACGGTTGACAACTTTGCTTCCCTCTTTAATTGCACGCCGGTGGGTCAGGCCTCAGATTCTATGACGGTTCCAGCGTAAAGGCTTATTGAGAATTAGAGATCTAATTCAAGGTAATGTTGCGGGGCCTGATGCTCTGTCTCTGGTCGGGCCAATCGGAATCTAACTGTTGGTTTTGTTTTTCTCCAGCATGTCAGTGGTTTCTTGCTGTCGAGTTCTCACCGTTGTTTCATCTCTGTGGTTGTTTGATTTTTTGTGTTCACGGAAATTTTGCACCGATAAGTTAGGAGGCATTCATGCGGACTGCGCAAATTATTTGTATAAATCGCGCCGGAAGTAAGGGCGAGGATTGTGGCCACGTAAAATCGATTTAAGCCCCCTGTTGAATTCGTTTCCGCTGACCGTTTTGTGGGAAAGTAACTGTCCTTTTGGCTTTCCGCTATTGAATCTTCCATTAGGGAGTGTTGTTTCATGTTTGTATTTCTTTCCCTTTGGTGTCTCTGATTGGAGCTATGGGTTGATTGTATCGATTCCTGATCATTGCTTCTACTTCTATTATTGAGAATAAGAGAGATCTAACTCAAGGTAATGTTGGCTAGTGCCTGATGCTCTATCTCTGGTCGGACCTATCAGAGTCTAACTGTTGGTTTTCTTTTGCTCCAGCATTTCAGCGGTTTCTTGCTGTCGAGTCCTCACAGTTGTTTCATCTCTGTGGTTGTTTGATTTTTTTGTGTTCACGGATATGTTGCACTGTTGAGTTAGGAGGCCTTCATGCGGACTGAACAAATTATTTGTCTAAATCGCGACGGAAGTAAGGCCGAGGATTGTGGCCACGTAAAATTGATTTAAGCCCCCCCCCCCCCCCCCCATGGAATTCTTTTCCGCTGACCGTTCCAAGGCGGTTCTTCTGTCGCGGTTTAATTTTGTTATGGTTTGTCTTTGGGTGCTTGTGATTCTTGTATTATTTTATTTTGGATAGCCTATAGATGAGTTTAGGACGCTACCGGTCGCTAAGGAAATGCTATCCCACGATTCCGTATTTTTGCGCTTGCGCAGTTTTGTGTGGCAAAAAAATAATCGTTGTTCAGACTGATCCGATAGCAAACATTTATTTCTTTGAATTTGACAATTTTAAACAGAGCGTAATGTAAAGATGACGTAACTTTTGCGTCACTGTGACGTCCAACTGATATTGGCTGACAATTGTGTAAGACCTGCCATCCTTGCACCAGGTAAGGGTAGAGCGGAGTGCTCTTATTCATTCTGTTTCTACACTTCCATTCATTTTCCTCTTTCTCCTCTGTCCTTTACTTTTACTTACGATCTCTTCTATATTTTTCTTCCTTTCTCTGGGAGACGAGATAAAATTACCCACAGGGGTTGACGTGTCGATAAACCCAAAACAATTAATAATCGAATAATTAACTGTCAAAGGTCGCGCCATGTTGCGCTAATCGCAAGGCAAACGATACGACAGTGAAGATGATTGGTTGGTTGGTTGAATTGTGGTTTAAAGTCTCCGTCAATACGATTTAGGTCATTATGGAGATGTTGCTTCCAGTTTTGTGGGACTTTTACCCGACATTGTGCTGAAAAGACATCTCAAGCCCTGTCGCCTAATGGAACCAAAAGGCTTATATGCATTGGACGGTCTGACTCGCATCACTTTGCCTGGGCAATCTTAGTCCTTCTAAGCGGTTTACCAGTAATCATTTGTGGTCAGTTTCAGCTCTGCGTGGAAGCACCATGCAGCCCAATCTATTTCTCCAAGCCCCGATGGGCGGGGCGAGACAGTGAAGATGAATCGAAGGATTACCACCCCGATGGATTCAACATGTGGGTGTTAAAGATCAATCGTGTACAACCAGTAGCAGGGTTGTTTGAACATTGAAATTCGTCGTCCCCTCGACCCCGCCCATCGAGGCTTGAAGAAATAGATAGGTTGCATGATGCTTCCACGCAGAGCTGAAACCACCGCACACCGGTACAGGTAAACTGCTTAGAGGATCTAAGCCTGTCCAAGCAAAGTCCATGCTTATAAACCCTATTGATTTCATTGGGCGACAGGGCTTGAGATGTCATTTCATCTCAATGTCGGCAAAAAGTCCCATATAATTGGTAGCAACGTCTCCAAAATGACATATACAGTGTTGACGGGGAAGTTAAATCCCAAAACTAACAAATCACCGTCATGGTTAACACTATTTGGGTCATTTTTGAGACGTGTCTTGAGATTAAATAACATCTCAAGCCTTGTCGACAAATAAAAATATAGATGTTATTCAAAGTGGTTTACAAGTACTCATGTGCGGTCAGTTTTAGCTCTGCGAACACAGGGTCTCTCGTAAACCGTACAAACACTCTACCGACTGAGATACCGAGCCACATCTTCGACCTTTTTCACCCCCCCCCCCCCCCCGCCTAATGAGATTCAATCCCAGATCACCAAGTGCTATCCAGTCTGGCTATGGTACTTCCATGTTCAGGTTTTTCAAAATATCGCATCTGAAACTCTGCCACCAATGTTTTTGCTTAACTGCTCATTTTTTTCTTGCAAGTCAAGTCAGGTAAAAGATTTATTCAGGGCCCCTTAACTAAGGGTATGAGAATTAAACAAGCATTCATTTAAAACATACAGCAAATAACAAATACCATGTACACGTATAATGGAATAGCAAAATAACCTATAAAATCGGAGAATTCGGACATTCGGACATGGTATCCGCTAAGCACTGTTGTGATTCAAAAGATTGTGAACTGCAGTTTTTGTTTGTTTGATTTGAGGTTTATCGTCCGCGTCAACAATGCAAAGGTCATTTTGGAGAAGTTGCTTCCATTTTTGTGGGACTTTTACCCGATATTGAGATGAAATGACATCTCAAGCCTTGCCGCCCAATGAAAGCAATAGGGTTTATAAGCATGGACGGTCCGACCCGCACCGCTTTGCCTGCTAGAGTACTCGTGTGCGGATCGGTTTCGGCTCTGCGTGGAAGCATGATGCAGCCCATCTATTTCTTCAAGCCCCGATGTGCGGGGACCACTGAACTGCAGTATAAAAGTCTATGAATGTTGTGGATGAAATGACAAACACTGTGCTTAAAAAATCTTATTATCTTCATTAGTTTACTGTACACACACGGGTTCGGTTGATTACTTTTTGCCACACAAGACTTCGCATGCGCAGCGTAACCAAGGAAGTTAATCAGCCTAAACTCATCTATTTGCCATTTTGTGGGAAAGTAACTGTCCTTTTGGCTTTCCGCTATTGCTGTTTTCATGTTTGTGCTTCTTTCCATTTGGTGTCTCTGATGCTGGGAGCTGTGGGTTGATTGTATCGGTTCCTGATCATTGCCATCACTTCTATTCAGTTGGTAATAAAAGTCAAGATTAATCATTACAGTAACGTTTTCTTGCAAATGAAGTAATAATATTATAAAGGTGGTCATTCACTTGAAGAAGGAAATCGATATTTCTCTCCTTTAAAAATTATATTTCGTATCCTAGAATCAGGAATAATTTTTAAATTGCAAGTAATGATAGGACCAGCAACTGGATAGCAATTCAGTGTTTGTCAATAAACATGATAGCAAAGTCTTTTCGCAATTTCATAGACGTCAATTTGATTCATATTCAAAATCGCAATTAGAATTCTTCTGAAACCAGGCATATCGGTATCTGAATTTCAACGAAGAAAATATACGCTCATATCGTAACTTTCTGAAGCATTCTTCGAGAGGTTGGGTGCAGCATAACTTCATGCATGGCAGTTAACCTTATCACGGTTCAAAACGTTGCTTCCCAGTTCAATTGAACACCGGCGAGTCGGGCACCAGACTCTGTTACGACTCCGGCTTAAAGACGCACTTTTAAGTAAATGGGTTGGTGCCTGATGCTCCCTCTCTGTTAGGGCTCATCGATATACTACTGCTGGTTTTCTTCATTTTTTCAGTTAATTCATGAAATCGAGTCCTCATCCTTGTTTCATCTCTGGTAAGGTTTGTTGGCACTTAAAACCGTTTAAAGCCCCCTCCCCCACACACACCAGTTCAATTTGTTTTCTGACCTTTCCAAGGCAGACCTTCAGCTGTGGATTATTAAAATTATCATTGCTAGTCTTTGGATGTATGTACTGCGTGATCCCCCAGAACTTCAGTGAAATAAAGCAAATTCGTCTGATACCGAGGCCCCGTTTCTGGATTTACATCTATCTATTGTGGATGGGTTTGTTTCTTGCCAAATTTATGCCAAACGCGATGATTTTGATTTTGAGATTGTAAACTTTCCTACTTTGGATGGTGATGTTCCACGTGCGCCATCATATGGCGTTTATATTTCACAATTTATTCGATTTGCCCGAGTGTGTAGTCATGTAACTGACTTCAACACTCGCAATAAATTGTTAACGGCTAAACTTATTAGTCCGGGTTATCGGTACTATAAACTACGCAAAGCCTTTTCAACATTTTATAGACATCATTCTTATCTAATTTCAAAATTCACTACTGGACTTAAATCTCTTCTGCAACAAGGTCTATCGGAACCCGAATTTTATGGTGACTTAGTATATAAATTTAGAAAAATTTTAATTTATAACCGCAATGACTTCAGCACCCAATTTCGTAAAATCATTCTTCGATATAAAAAGATTGGGTACAACATAAGTGTTATACGACGGACTGCATGCATGGTTGTTAACGGTTTACAACTTTGCTTCCCTCTTTAATTGCACACCGGTGGGTCAGGCCTCAGATTCTATGACGGTTCGAATGTAAAGGCTTATGGTTGGTTGGTACCTGATGCTCTGTCTCTGGTCGATCCCATTGGAGTCCAGCTGTTGGTTGTCTTTCGCTCCAGCATAAGTAGTATTCACAATGGGGTTTCTAGGACAACCCCCACCTCACACTGTGGGGCCGACCACCCCCGGGTCGGCCCCACCGAGTGGGGACATTTTTTTCATCCCCGCAACACTGTGGGCCCCACCCCGGCCCCACCGAGAGGGGATGCAATAGAATAAAATATTTGTTTGCCTGCCATATCGCATGGCCAACACTTGACGCTCGCCAACAGCCCCACCGGGCGTGGTGTGTTTGTATTAGAGAAATATAGTACCTAAACATACAGCACAAAAATGAACAAGTGTCCTTGGATTCCTGTGGGAAAGAGAGAACCCTGCAACAATAATTGCCGCGGAGAATTCTGTGGGCGACACAATAGTGTCAGTAAGAGGGTAGGAAGAACGGAACCACTACTATGCACAAACTGTGGAGTGTCGGTGAAAACACACCATCTACTTTGTATGAAATGTGGTGCTAAATCAGTTATTAACATAAATTTCATAAACAGGAATCGAAGAACTCAAAAAGAGTTCAGACGACTATCTGCCATTTCTATCTCGTATGGTTAAAAAAGAGTTTAGATGGTTATATTCTAATTTATTTCCTATTAGAGAATTGTTAGATATAGGTAAAGTCCAACAAAAATGCGAAAGATTTTCTACTGTATTTCCTATTAGAGATTTGTTAGTATATAGGTAAAGTCAAAGAAAAATGCGGAAAGATTTTTTACTGTATTTCCTATTAGAGAATTGTTAGTATATAGGAAAAAGAAGAGATAAATGCTGAAAGAGGTTCTACTGTATTTCCTATTAGAGAATTGTTAGTATATAGAAAAAAGAAAAGATACAGTAACATGGCTACTATGGATGGATACATAGAGCAGTTACTGAGAGAAATACCTGATAATAATTCGACTCTCCATCATGTGGTTCAAACATATTGGATGAGCCTATCCCAGACTCTGTCAAAGGGCGCCTGTTAAAACCCTTACAGCCTGAAAAATATCGACCTATTCCACCACCACGCAAAAAGAAGGCCGCCAAAAGAAAAGCCATCGAAGAGGAATTTGACCCTATCTCCCGCGAGAAAGTCCTGAGATCCGTCAAGGAATATCAAGATGAGATCCTGGATTTGTTTACATCTGCTGAGCAACAGCTAGTCTTCAGGCAGCCCCATGGGTTATTGGCGACTTCTTGAGGGGTTGGCAGATGGACGTGCCTGCCAATAATCCTCATAGTGCAGACCCCAGGACTTTCCTCGAGGCTGAAGTGCCCCAGATCAGTAGCATGTTCGAGGAAGAGATCGAGGCGCTGGGTGGTGGGAAGTTCCAGTTGGCTATCAAGATTCAGCTTCGGAAGGACAACCCAGACGGTAGTGAGGAGTACACAACCCTCGTGCTGCGCCACAAACAGGAGGCCCTTCTCCAGGCCAGCGAAATCAAGGGGGCTCCCGATGAAACCTTCCTACAAATCCAAGAAACAATCGAAAAGTGAACGCAGAGAGGGTCTGGTTGGGTTGTAGATCAGGTACAGACCCTTTGGCTGGACATTGCCAGATATCAATCTCTTCGGGGTAGGTCCTACATTCCACTCCCAGCAGAATTAAGATATAAGAAGGCACTGGTTAACATAAAGAACAAGGGCCAAGACTGCTTTCGATGGACGCTCGGAGCGGCTCGGGCAAATCCATCACCACCACATCATCCAGAGAGACCAAGTTGGTATCCTACCAATGATGGTATGAACTTCGAAGGGATTGATAGTCCCACACCCATCTCACAGATACCATAATTTGAGCGGCAGTACAACCTAGCCATTAATGTCTTTGGCTGGGACAAGGGCATCACTGTCCTTCGTCTCAGCAAACAACCACAAGAGATACCAAGGATCAATATGCTGCTGATCAGTGCGAAGGAAAATGGCTTCCACTACACCTGGATAAAGAACTTCAACCGCCTCCTCTTCAACCAAAGCAAGCACCGTGAGCGCAAGCATTTCTGTGAGCTCTGTCTTCATGGCTACACGAGAGAAGACCTGCTGGAGGCCCACAAGCTTGAGTGCGAAGGCATCGGCAAGACGGGTGTCTGGGAGGAGATGCCAGAGGAGAGTAAGAACAAGCTCACCTTCCAGAACCACCACAAGCAGCAACCAACCCCATTCGTCATCTATGCAGACTTTGAGGCTCTCACCACCAAGATCGAGGGCCCTGAACGCGATCCTACAAAAAGTAACATCCAATGAACACAACAGCTACTACCATATCGTGGTGCGGTGTGATGGAACGACAAAGTAGAAGTAAAACAAAGATCAGGAATTGATACAATTAACTTACTCCACCCATGAAAGACACCAAAGGGAAAGACATACAAACATTAAGCGACCAGACCATAATGGAAACATAAACAAAGGAAGGCGATAAGGACAGTTACTTTCCCACAAAATGGCCATATGGCCATGGCCATCCAAAACCAAATGGCCATCCAAAACCAAAAGACACAAGTGATACACACAGTTTGTTTTTGTTTTGTTTGATTTGAGGTTTAACGTCCCCGTCAACACTGTAAAGGTCATTTTGGAGACGTTGCTTCCAATTTTGTGGGACTTTTACCCGACATTGAGATGAAATGACATCTCAAGCCCTGTCGCCCATTGAAACCAATAAGGTTTATAAGCATGGACGGTCTGCCTCGCACCGCGGTTCCTGGGCAGGCTTAGATCCTCTAAGCGGTTTACCAGTACTAGTGTGCGGGCTTGATTCAGCTCTGCGTGGAAGCATCATGCAGCCCATATATTTCTTCAAGCCCCTATGGGCGGGGGCGAGTGATACACACAGCAAGTAACAAACAACAACATAAATAAATCGCCACAGAAGAGCCGCCTTGGAACGGTCAGTGGAAGATTTCCACTGGGGGGCTTAAATCGATTTTATGTGGCCACAATCCTCGCCCTTACTTCCGTCGCGATTTAGACAAATAATTTGTTCAGTCCGCATGAAGGCCTCCTAACTCATCAGTGCAACATCTCCGTGAAGCCGCCTGTCGAGTATCGCGTCCCAAATGCAACAGAGCACTTCTTAAAATCACTCCAGGAGGAGGAGCGCGAGATTAGGAGCGTGCTAGCCAACCCTAAAAACACAAGGATGACATGAAATGACTATCAGGCCCACAACAATGCCGCGAATTGCTATATTTGCGAAAAACCGCTAAACGGTGACTCTGTACGCGACAACTGCCATATCACGGGTAAAAATCGAGAGACAGCTCACAACGCCTGCAACCTTAAGCTGAGGCTAGGCCCAAAGACCACCGTTATTCCAGTGTTGTTCCACAACCTCAGAGGGTACGAATCCCACCTGCTCATGCAGGCCAACTCAAGGGTCGAAGGCAAATCTCCTGCATCCCCAATAACACAGAAAAATACATCTCATTCTCTCTCGGGCAGCTCCGTTTCATCGTTATCGCCCAGTTCCTGCTCGCTTCCCTCGACAAACTGGTGGCGTCAAACCAGCCAGAGTCTTTCAAGATCACATCCCAATACGAACCAAACCGTCTCCAGCTCTTGACCCGGAATGGCGTCTACCCCTACGAGCATATGGACTCCTGGGACCGTTTCGCCGAGACCAAGCTCCCTCCGAAAGAGGTATTCTACAGCAAGCTCACCGACGAGCACATCAGCGACGACGACTACGTCCACGCGCAAAGAGTATGGGAGGTCTGTGGGTGTAAGACCCTGGGGGACTACCACGACCTCTACAATCGCACAGATGTTCTCCAGCTGGCAGATGTCTTTGAGGAATTCCGAAAGACATCCCTGACGCAGTACGGTTTAGACCCAGCGCACTTCTACGCCAGCCCGGGGCTTTCGTGGGACACCCTCCTAAAAAAGACAGGAGTGGAGCTCGAGCTGCTTACAGACTACGACCAACACCTGTTTGTCGAGAGGTGGATGCGCAGGGTATCTCGATGGTATCAAAACGGTATGCCAAGGCCAACAATCCTCAGGTCGAGGATTATGACCCAGAAAAACCCAGTAGCCACATCCTATACCTCGATGCGAACAATCTCTATTGATGGGCTATGAGCCAGGCCCTCCCCATCAGATACTTCCAGTGGGTCGATGTATCGGGACTCGCAGAAACCATTGCAAAACTACCCGCAGACAATGAAGAGGGCTATATCCTAGAGGTAGATATGGAATATCCAGCAGAGCTGCACAAGGCACACAATGCATACCCGCTAGCACCAGAGCGCCTAGTGGTCAAGAAAGAGTGCATGTCGGAGTACCAGCGCACACTTCTCGATGGAGCTTTGGGGGGAGCACCTACAGAGGTTGAAAAATTGGTACCCAACCTTCGCAACAAAGACCGTTACGTGCTCCACTATCGGAATCTCCAGCTATACATGTCTCTGGGTATGCGTCTGACCAAGATTCATCGTGCCCTCCGGTTCCAGCAGAACCCCTGGATGGAGCCCTACATCCGGATGAATACTGAGCTCCGGAAGAAGGCCACCAGTGACTTTGAGAAGGATCTCTACAAGCTCATGAACAATTCGGTCTTCGGCAAGACGATTCAGAACCTCCGCAGGCGTGGAGACGCCAAGCTGGTCCGCGCCAACGAGGAAGATAAACTCAGGCGTCTCATCGCCAGCCCAGCCTTTGCCAGAGCCAGCATCTTCGACGATGATCTTGCAGCAGCCCAGATGCAAAAGAGCCGTCTAGTGCTCAATCGCCAGATTTACATAGGTATGAGCATTCTGGACCGATCAAAAACCCTGATGTATGATTTCTATTTCAAACGGCTCCAGAGGCAGTACCAAGACCGCTGCCAGCTCATCTACACAGACACCGACAGCCTGCTCCCGAAAATCGAGACAGAGGATTCTACGCGGACCTGGCCAAGCACCAAGGCCTCTACGACACGTCCGACTACCCGAAAGACCACCCGCTGCACAGCACAAAGAACAAGAAGGTTCTCGGAAAGATGAAGGACGAGTGCGCCGGGCAGTCAATCGCCGAATATGTGGGCCTGCGGCCGAAGATTTACTCCATCCTCCAGGCATCTGGAAAGAACAATAAGAAGGCCAATGGTGTGAGAAAAGCAACTGTCAAGAAGCGCATCAGGCACGAGCAGTTCAAAGAGGCTCTCTTTGATAAACAAACCTTCCGCCATGGCATGGATTTTCTTTGGTCGGAGCGTCACCCATCCACGTGCAGCATCTGAACAAGGTGTCGCTGTCGATCTTCGATTCCAAGCGTTGGATCGCAGAAAACGGAGTTGACACACAAGCTTATGGTTACAAAGATGATTAAATCACACAACAAGAGATGGACGCGTTCGTTGAGGAACTGGGGCGGTCCATCTAGAGAACTCTGAAATCATAGGATAAACGATGGCTCCCAAGAGAGTTCTAACCCAGGAGGAGATCCAGGAAATCAAGGCCCTGCGAGGTAAGGCGCCTGTGAGTAGGGTGAAGAAGCAGTTCGGCTGCGGCGCTGCGAGGGTTCAGATGCTCTGGGCAGAGGAGGAGACACCCAATGCCGCAACAGAGGCGGAGACACCCAATGCCGCAACAGAGGCGGAGACACCCAATACCGCAACATAGAAGGCAGAAAGAGAGGAGAGCGTCGTCGACGATATACGATTGTTGCTACGCGCTAGCATCGGCCAAGCCAAGTCGGTAAATGGGCCGACCATTAACGAATTCTATGAGGTCCTAAAGAAAAGCCTGACTCGGTTTGAAACCACCACAGAGAAGGTGTCGATTTCGTTGACGGAGATAATTACCTCTCTGAAGCGGCGCGAGGCGGCGAGCGGAGGCAATGTGATCTCCGAGAATATTGGCAAATCCATCGGAACCTTCTATACCCTGCTGTACGACCTAAAGTCAGTCGTATCTCTAACAGAGCAGGCCGCAGATGTGTTGGTGGGTGTGTCCTCCGCTATAGACGGATATGAGGTCGAGCCGCCGAATCCCTCGGTAGTAGAGAAACTGGTGGGTATGGCTGAAAGATGGGTATACTTGTCTCTCTCCAAAGCAATTGTCTGTGGAGTGTTCGCTACGCCAGACCCCCAAGAACCCGGAGATACTGTAAAGTTCCGAGACCAAGGACCACTGAAGTAGGACGTAAAACAAACGGATAAATTGTCACCCCGGTGCATGGATTCGAGCTCAGCGCTTGAGAACCCCACCCGGAGGAAGCTGAGTGTCCGGTGGCACAACAAGGAGTTCTTCGGGCACAAAACCGCGCTGAGGTCCATCCTGCAAGTAATACACCACGGTCTCGTGGGGCTTGGTGACTGTGAACTCGAGCCGGTGCACATCCAGGGACCATATGGGATCAGTCGCTCGCCTGCGCCCCCCCCCCCCCCGTTTTCAAATTCGCCAGGCCGGTACAAATAACGAACGCCGACGCCGGAGGGGATTATTGTCTCCTCGAGACCAAAAGGACGACCAGGAACTACAGAGGAGGGCTTTTGTGCCACCGATCGCGCCCTTCTGGCATCTGAGGTTTTTTTGCCAGTCAACCGTGTCACTTCACCGTTCAGAGCTGCTACGACGCCAGGCAGCCGAGCCACCCACTCAGTCGACCTTTGACCTGAAGGTAGGCGCATCTCTTGAGCGTAATGGTGTCCGAAGAGCCGCTCTGCGAGGGTCCGGTTACAGCGTTCTACGATCCCTTGGTCCCGATGGATGTCAACCCGACCGCGCCGAACCCGGACAGAGTGCTTCGCCAACAGCTGGCTGACAGAGCCCATGAACTCACGACCGGGGTCGACCTGGAGCAATTTGGGCCACCTCATCGGGCCTCGCCTGTAGATGCGAGACAAAGCTTCAGCAACCTCTTTGGCTTCTTTAGTGGCCAGAGGCTCAGCTTCTTTGATGCGTAAGGGCGTATTTGTACGTGCGCTTGCGAACGAGGTCGTGTGGCAGAAAGAGCAGGTCAGCTTGATGGACCTCGTTCGTCTTGGTGATGTCGAATTTGGGTCGTGGAACGTGCTGCGGGGCGGCGAGGTAGATCTGCCAGATGGCCTGCTTCTTCAACCAAGCTCGAGCCACATCTTCTGAGGTCTTAGCCGCAGGAGCCAGCTTCTTTATGGCCTCAAGACCCTCCAGTAACCCTGAGGGCTGTAATAAATATCAGCAAGGCGCCGATCCATGTATTTATTGTTGCATTAAGTCTCTAACGAAACAACTGCTTGTCTAGGCAGCCTGCACTCTTTTAAGCTCGTCAGCAAGAAATATTCAGGTGCCACTGTGACCAGATTTGTCCAACTCTTCCAACAGCTTGGTAGGGACCGTCATTAACGCCTCGTCTCTCGCACGTTGAAACTACTTCTTTTTTTCCTCCTCCGACAAACCAACAGTATGTTTCTGGCGCTGACGAATTTCTTCTTTCATCTGATCGAACTTGTCGATTTCACACAGATTCAGGCTAAATTCCGTTTCAGATACATCATCGTCGTTCAGCGCGATAGAAATGCGGTCGGCGATTGAGTTTAGCTTCGACTCAGCCAAGATACGAATCTCGCCGTGTTGTTTGGCTTTTGTTTGGAGTTTTCGTCCAATACATTTCCCGCCAACACCCAGCAACCCACACACAATCGCTCTAGCTCCAAGGCCAATGGCGACAGGCGTCGCGATGATAGTTGACAAGAGCCCGACGCCAGAAGCAGCCAGCCCTACGCTAGTCGCAGTAAGCGCGGTATCAATCCAATCAACAACATTAACCCCACGTCTGTATTTCTTGTACAGCGAGGCTCTGAAGTCTCGTTCTTTTTCGAGACGGAATTTGACCTCGACCACGTGCTGAAGGCGGTGTTTGTCTCCGGTTTCAAGTCCTGGTCAGAGGCCCATCGTGTACTACCCCACGACATGGGTGGGTTTAAACAGACTTACAGGCTAATAACGACTATAGCGTGGTCTCTTGTGAGCGCACCGGGCGTAAATCGCAGCCTTTTGAGAGACACTGGGCCTATAAAAATATTATGTATATCTAAATGATGGTATTCAGCTTGGTGTTGGATTCCTTCAAGAGTGAACTGCACTTCAGGAGCAGCCCCACTTTTTGTGACTATGTGAACCCAAACCTCCTTATTAGCATGCGTTGGTGGCCATTTGAGCTTGAAGCCGGGTATCACATCAACAAAGTAGAAGTAAAACAAAGATCAGGAATTGATACAATTAAATAACTCCACCCATAAAATACACCAAAGGGAAAGAAATACAAACATTAAGCGACCAGACAAAAATGGAAACCTAAACAAAGGAAGGCCATAAGGACAGTTACTTTCCCACAATATGGCCATATGGCCATCCAAAATTAAAAGACACACAGTAAGTAACAAAGTCGACGGGTGTATCTCCGAGAAGTAGATCAAGGATGATCGATGATGTTGGCAAGTGCATACCAATAAGCCCCGCTGGGAGGAATTCGAAGCCTATTTTCAGGATTCCCTACCGGTTGTTGCTTGTCTTTAGCACTTTATCTTCGGAAACGACAATGTTCTTCGTCCCGGGGATATACGAGCACAGTCGAGTGCCACTAGTCACTAGCTTCCTAACTTTGTGCTCCATTCCAGTCACAACGTACGGAGATTAGATTTTTATGTCAATAAGCCACCCCGTTTGTTGGATTGGGTCTGCAAAAGCAACCCACTTGCTCATAGTAAAGGCCAGCGTATGAACCCGCTTTGGAACGGCATGTGAGGTATCTACGTCGCTGAGATCACCGAATGCCAATGACCAGCTTGGGCGACCTCTTTGCTTTTGTATACCCCATTAGAGAGCTGGAAGGCATACAATCGATCTTCCTTCCCGTCCTTATCGAACCCCTCAGTGTCACAAAGATCGGCCCAAGCGACCCCAGGCAGTTTCTGACCCCGCCGGGGCCGCTTGCGTCAACCATTCCTTATACGTAGGGTTGCACTCATATACTCGAAAGGTAACATCTCCCCGTTGGTATCTCTAAGTGAGATAGTTAGCTGTGAAACAGGCCCTGACAACAACCTTTTGTACTGTAAGACGGTAAATGATTCAGTTCTGCCAGCTCCACCCTTTTCGTTCTCGACGGGGACAGATCTAAGCAGTGTAGAGGGGCGACCGTTATGCAGATTGTCTGAAGTACTTAATTCAGCAAGGTGAAAGTAGACCTCACGATGGACGGCCAGCTTGTGTGGCCTCTTTGCAGTGAACGTCTTGGTGCGGCCTCCTTCCAAGTAATGGCCATTGTAATTGATCAGGGCCAACGGAGGGGGTTTGAAAGTATTGTCGGTAAAGCCTAAGATATTAGTTAATTCGCGATCCATTGTTATAACTTCTCCGGGCTTTACCGTTAATTACAGTAGACCAGAGGGATCATCTAGAGTGAGTTCGGCGTTCAACCGTTGAAACACCTTTTCGTTCAACTCACAGACGTTATAATACCCGTCAGGTATTGTTTTTTTTTCAGTCTTTTTATTTGAGACCTTATTGTTCCTTTCCACCGTGCATTTGTTGTCCCACCAGTGATAATACGTCAACTCGCAGAGAGCAATCTCTCGCTCACCCGCAGACAGGGTTCTGACAGACAAGATTGATTGGCACATCGTTTTGAACATCAGTGAGTGTGATGTACATGATGACCACCAAAGTGGGTTTGGATACAAAGGCGTTTACGTTTAATAGCTCGACAAAATATCATGCAGGCGGTCATTTCAAATATAAAGAGTCAACAGCGGGGGAGCCCAACCTAGTCATAATGGTCGACGATAAGTCACTTCCTTGCCAAGTACCCGAACATCTTCGATTATCAAACTCATCCGCTTACACGCAAACAAAAGGCAAACGCGGTGTGGGACAATACCTGGCAGCATTATCAAAACCCTCCGCTTACCGGGGACGTCACTAAGGCAAACAAGGCATGGGACAGCTAGCAGCACGCCACCTTCAGCTGATGGCAGTGCCAGCTGAATTTTGCGGTTTGGTGCGCAACCGCCGGATGTGGTGTTTCATTCCAGGACCATCTCCAAGCGGAGGAGTCCCTTCTCGCAAGCCTGTATTGCTTTCATGTTTATTATACGACGAGGCGTCTGCTTGAGGAGCTAAAAGTCGCCCTCTCTGGGAACGAGTCCTATTTATGGTACGATAACCAATATGACTCCAGGGCCTACAAGCGGCTTTGCGAGGAGTTCGTCGTTTCGCCTTCTACAGATTGGAGGCAAAAGTTGGACTACGGGTGTCAAGGCCTTGGATCTTTTAGTACATTCATGACCCCTTCGGGGACATACCCCAGTGATCATAGCTCCGATGGCCCCTTCTTTCACACGAAGGATGCCATACGCCATAATGCGGATATTTCAAAGGCTGGACGATGTTCATTCTCGATAAATCAGATGGCTGCACGCAAGCCGGTGTCGTGCGCCTCAACGACTCGATTCTGACTTACGTTTGGGCAATCCTGGGAGCGCAAGCTCAAACCCGTTCCAGCATTCTCACAGTCGGGACGGGGTTCGACGCCCAAAAGCAGTTTACGGCGAATCTCGAAGACGCCATCGCCTCACCCGTCGACATCCCCAGCAGCATCGATCTCTATCAAAAGACGTTGCAATATGCATCCACACCACTGGATTACGTCTGCGGGAGAGCGCTCTACTTGATGCCGAGCGACATGGCACTCCATCTAGGCAATGTCCAAGGTTATAATAACCAAATCCAAAAAGCGGGGTCAGACGCTGCCATCGGCCACAACCCAGGAATAAACAAGGCGGCACTGATTCAACCTGCCTCTAAAGTCGATAGGACATTCCAGGGAAAAACTGCCGCACCAGTAGGGACCGATCCGCGAGTACTCGCAGGGCCACCGCCCAAAGGGTCGCCTTCGTCTGCCGCGTTTGCTCAGGACCGGAAATTCGGTCTCGATCAGGAAGAAGAAAAACAGCTCTCATAGTCGCAGGGATTGGGGTTGGCTTAGTGGTGCTTTGGTTGGTCGGGCGCTAGCCAGTCCCGTGCAGCCACGAGAAGAAGGGCCCCACGCCGATAACCAAGGCCCACAAATTATCTGCGAGACATGAAGCGGCCTTCCCTAGCGTGCTCAAGAGCCCAGAGACGATGGGCCCGATGATTCCGGGCAGGGCAGCCGCGGCTTTGCCGGCCAAATTGACCAGAACACGCCCGAGGGACTGTAGGTGATTTTTTACCCACTCCTTGACCCCACCCTTGCCGGGTGGCTCTGGAAGCCGGTACACTCCCCCGCCGCCGGTTAGCGCAAGCACTAGGGTCGAGATTGCCATCCCAATCGCTGTAAGGATGCTCACGATGGTAATTCCCTGCTCGCGGAATAGGGTGCGAATGCGCTCAGCCAGCGTCTTGTCCTAATGAAGGAGCCGCCTGAATGTCTCACGGATTCTGTTAAGCTGGGACCGAAGCGCTTCTCTGTTCGTAGAGAGGGCTTCGAGCCTCGACTGTCTTTCGATTTCGATGTCAGAGAGCTAGCCCTCAAATAAAAATCAAAAATGAGTTCCTTTAAGAGCAATGAAAACATTCATAAGAAAGACGATGGGTCATACTACGTAGTTTCGGCTTATAAAGCCTCATCAGTGACCCTGCAAAGATCCGGCGAATTTCAAACAGGCAGTCGATTCAAAGACTGATATAAATCAAAATGGGGTCCAAATAATTAAAAAGAGGTCTAGAATATGAGTCTAAACCAATAATTTATTTCTGATTTCCCAGAATATTCACGCTGATCTCAAAGGACCAAAAGTAAAATATAAACTGCACTATGGTTGATGTACGGGGAGACGTTTTACGGCCGCCACACGGCACACCACCAGCTGCAGTGAAGGCAAATAATAATAAATGAGTTCCTTTAAGAGCAATGAAAACATTCATAAGAAAGACGATGGGTCATACTTCGTAGTTTCGGCTAATAAAGCCTCATCAGTGACCCTGCAATGATCAAGTTTTCTGATACGGTCTCGAATCTCCTGCTGCATCTCGGGGTCGTCCGTTTCCGTCATTTTTTGTTGCTCCATGGCCAAATGTTTTTCAACTTGGGATTTTCCCTCGTCGACATTTGACAGTTTCGCCAGATTGTTCGCCAACTCATCTCGGGTTCGAGTCATGGCCTTTTCAAGCCAAGCGAGCTCTCTTTTGGCCTGGGTGACCCACGCGGTGTCGATAGGCTGATCATCAATTGTCTTCAATACGGTCTCAACGTCTTCTGCGCTGCGGCGCGCGCTATCGGCTATGACGGGGAGGTTCGATATTTGTAAGGTTCGCACCGCTCGGGAGGGCTTTATCTGCCTGCTGGAGAGCTTTCACAGCGGAGCAACTTAGACGCTGCGTATTCGATGTGAATTCAGGGAGCCCCGATGAGCTTCGCAGTGCATGTATGCCGCCTCCTCCGTATCGTGTGGCCAGTGTTGATAGGGTCAGAAACCGGCATTGTCCCATCGTCGCAGTGATAGGGATCTTTTTGTCGCCTGGGGTCTAGTGGAGTGTTTTGCCGTCGGCATCAATCCCAAACTGAGCCTCAAGTTCTGCCTGTTTCAACTCGCCCGGCAGATTCTGCAAATTGTCCCCGGATGTGTTTAGATCCTGCTGGACGGGCATTGGTGGCTCCATAGGGGGATCGGGGAGGTCGAATTCATAATCATCGTCTATTCCAGGCCCGTCTGGCTCGAATGTTGGGTTTTCGAAATCATAGTCAGCCATATTTATATAACAAGTATGTGCATTTGAAGGTTGTCGCGCATCTTTAAAACAGGCGACTTTTTCGAGTGTCAACGAAGCTGACACCATGTCATCAAGTAATTACGGACGAAACTTTGACCCCTACCGGTGCCTCCGCGAACCCCTTGGGGTAAAAGGGGTGAGGTAATCGGTGTCGATAACTAACAACCCCAGCACGAACGGCCCGAAGCAGCAGCTTCTGGTTCGATTCCCCAACCTCGACAAACATGATGTCATCGTCCCCGGGACCGCGAGGTTGGCCTTAACGATAACGCTGCACAGCGAAGATGCCAATCAGACCTTGGTTCAGAACCTAAGCCGGGCCCTCGTGAAAAAGACCGTCATTAAAATTTCGGGAAATGAGGTCCTCGGCATCGACGGTAGTGATGTGTACCACTGCAACCGCGATCTCTGGAGGACGGCTTCAGAGAGGAAAAATGGCCAGTACCAAGGCATTGATACGTCGGAGATCCAAAGTACGACGAGGATCCGAATCAATGCTGAGAACAAAGATGAGTCCGTTCTAACGGACAAAGCCGTCGCCGGTGCTTTAGGCGATCGTTTCTATATCCCACTGGACATCGAGCTACTCGAGAGCCACATGCCATTCTATCAGAGCGCGCTTGGCGACCGACTCGAGTATGAGCTCACGTTCAACGACTACAACCGTGTGATCCAGGCCACAGGCAGAGGTGCCTCTTTCGACATTGGAAACTTCTGTCTTGAGTATGACATGGTCTACCTGCCGGAGCTGGCCCAAATGATCAACAACCAGTACAGAAGCCGCATTTCGATCCTGTACGACAGGGTACAGCGGCACCGCAAAATCGGTAAACACAAGAGCGACACCCTCTGGAATATAAATCTCAACGTGCCCGCCCGCAGCATGAAGGGCATCCTGATGCTCTTTGAGGATGAAGCCGCACAACAGCCCTTCGCTCGCGGCACAGAGGCCTTCTATAGCCCGAAAATCGCCATGGCCGAGGTCACCATCTAGGGGATCCCCAACCAACTCTTCAGCCAAGGGATGCGCTCTTACCAGATGTTTGATGAAGCTCTTCGCAGCCGGTAGCAGGCGACACCCTGAAGTGGCAACGGTCGAAAAAGACCTTGCCCTAGCCGACGGCAGCCTTGCGGAATACCTCACCAGCAAGTACGCGCTGTGGCTTGACCTCAGGACACGCGACGACGACCGGCTCCACGGCTCCGGCAGGCGGATAGAGAATGCCAGCGAAGGTGTGACCACCCAGATAACGAAAAGAGCCGAGGCTGCTGGCGCATTGAACATCTACCTCTACGTCATCATGGATGCACAGCTTACCATCGAAGATGGCCGGTTCGTCTCAGCGGTCTATTAATGTTCCTGAGGAACGATTAATAAATCTCCTACCGCGCACGGCCCATTCGGCGACACAATGCGGGCAAATGGGTTGCGGAAAAAACGTTTTTATCCTCGATCTGCTCGAAGGCCCCTACCGGGAGTTCTTTCGGCACATAGTGGTCCTCTGCCCCACCATAAAGTATAATGAAACATACCAGCGCCCCTGGATCTGGACCGACCCTGAGGTATACGTTCTAGACCCCGGCGACGCCTTCACGATTACCTGCGAACGTTTTACAAGGTGTTTACGGGTGAGTCTACCTTATATATCATCGATGACTGTACGGCCCCGAAGGCTTCGACGAAAAAGAAAGCCATGCTGTCAGAGCTAGCGTTCTCGGGCCGCCACGCTGACCAGAGCGTCTGGGTTCTCACCCAAAAGTACAACCCCGTCTTGAAGGACTTGCGCGAGCAGACGCGCTGGGTCTGTTTGTTTCACTGCAAGGATCGTGATTCATTCGAAGACTGCCTGCGCGAGAATGACGTGATCTCCACACGAGAACAGCGGGCATCGGTGAGGCAGCAGTTAGCCGAGACAAAACATGCTAAGATTTTATTAAAGGCAGACCAACCAGCTGCTTATTTGGTGTTAAGTAATGTACGAAGTAACTGAAGGACTGCTTATCACAGTGCTTGGCGCGCAGCTGGTACTGCTGTTCTTTATTGCTAGGCAGTATGTTTACATTACTCGGATGTGTGTTAACACACACGCACGCTTCTGCCAGCGCTTTCGACACTACATTAGACTGGTCCGCCAACTCGCAATGAATCGCAAAGCAATAGCTATGGACTGTAACGAACTGATCGATGAGCTGATCGGAACGATAAAGCAAAGACAGAACGCTGAAGCCCCAGCCGCGGAAGAAACGGCAGCGACGTCAGACGGCCATGAGGAGCCGCTCCTCGAAGACCGGGTGCAAAAATACCGTGAAAGGCTCGCCGCATTGGTAGTGGGCGGCCAAGCCAAGCAGTATGGCCTAGTTGTGCATGGGAAGGTTCTCACCGCAGAACAGATCGACGCTCTGGACAATAGCGAAATTGAAAAGCTTTACGCCCGCTATGAAACAAGGCTTGGGGCAGCGATGACGAAGACGCTGGGGTCTACAGCGCAACAGCTTAATGCGGGGCTGGCATCTATGTTTCTCCCGATACCGGCCGAAAACCAACCTGGTCTTATTGCTGACCTCGAGGGCGACCCGTTAATCGGACACGCACTTAGCAGTGCTACCTGCGAGCTCTACCATCGCTATGGCATGTACTTGGCGCCGCTAACTGCCGCGCTTACTACAGTGAAGCACTGTCGATTTGGACATCAATGCCCTATTACCATCTATGATATAAACGATGTCGGAGAACGAGCAGATTGTTGCGGAGCAACAGGAGAATCGAGAGCCAGCACAGAGTCCGGCAGACAGAGTGACGACCCCCAAGCCTTTGCGAAGCAACATGGTTAAGGATCCGAAAAAGGTGGCGGCTGGGCGTGCTGGAGCTGCTGCCAGAAAGGCCAAACAGGAACGGCTGCTCGAACAGCTTCGGACGGCCAAAGACTCATTTCGTCCACCAGTCAGCGCAGCTGATGTCAGTATTCCTTCAAAGGAAACGGTCTCAAAGGAACCGTCACGCAGTGGTGCAGCACACAACCATGGTCTAACCGACTGGACCCCATGGATCATTGGGGCTTGTCTTACGGGCGGTGCACTCATTTTTCTTCGGCGCTTGCGCGCCACACAGGCGGTACAAACGCCACAAGTGGCACCCCCGTTGACTCATCGACAGCGTCGATGCCAAAGTGGCTTGTTGTTTCGCAGCAACCACAATTAAAGACAAGCCCTGGCCCATTCTATATGGAGTGAAGCCCGTTGCGTAGCAATAATGACAACCTCAGCAGCTGATGGTAAAATGCTTGTCAACGCGCTCTACCATAGCGCTGTCGTCTGTGGCATCGCCGTGGGATACGCCCGGCTTGGCAAGATGGCGATAGGGGGTAGCCCCCCGAAACTAGACTTCATACGCCGCGATGTGGGCATGGCCATAGTTGACGTCGCTCTCGCCATGACAACCAAAGACATGCTAATTAAACAGAAGCTGATACCTGGTGATATCATGAAGTAATGGCAAGTGTTGCTATGCTCGTTGGTGGTGCCCTGGTGAACGCTCTGGCGTTCTCGGGATCGAACTACTTGTTCTCCAGTTTGAAGAGCTCTGACGTCGACGAAGAGCGCAAGCGTCACGATAAAGGTGTCAAAGAATTGCAGGCTGCACAGGCAGAATGACCTCGAAAACGGACTGAGCGTATTGATTTCATCACTGAGGAACTCCGCCGCCAGGGGCACGCCGTTCGAACTTTCAAAGACGTCGATGACGTGATGCGCCTGTATGCGCAGGTCACCGGGAAAAATGTCAGCCTTGCTGACCTGGGGCCCGAACCCCAGCTCTCCGACTTTTACCAACCGAGTGTCGGCCGGAAAAACCGCGAGATAGCCTTCGTTGTCCTAGAAATGGGTGTGACAGCCTTTGTGGCCTATAAACTCTCATAGAGAACTGCACAGACCAAACGAGTAGCAGTCTCATCTGGGCCCACACTGTTTGCAATAATGTTTTCTGCATACAATGTCCTCTGGTCAGATACCACCTTTGGAACTGTTCAAAAGTGGTTTTTAATCTAAGAAGTGGGGTTATAGTCACTGTTTCCGAATTTAAAAAAAAAGTCGTCTCTCCGGAGATTCGAACTCAAAAACAGCAAAACACCCCTTCGGAAGCCTGATATTTTTTTTTTTTTTTTGTGTACCAGGCTTCCTTTGGTGTTTTAGCTTCCCCTTCATTCAATTTCTAACTGGGTGGATATTAATCGAATGGGGGGTGCCCATAAGGCCCCTTTCCTGCCCTGGAACAAAAGTCTTCATTTTCTCCTGATATATTGCCTAAAGTGTCCCATTTACTAGAATAGTACTGGTTTTGTTACGTAAGCCCTAGTTACTGAGAAATATGATAATGGAAGTGGGTTGGATAATTCAGCATTGATCTTAGGTATCATGTTTTACGCACTGTTCCTTTTTTAAAATATATCACACCCACTCATTATTTCATCTGTTTGTTAGACAAATGTATTGGGTGAATTCCAACTTAAATTTTCTTCCTCTAAAGCAAAATACTACATCGGCAGCAACTATCGTCAATTTTTGTTAATTTTGCATCTTCAAATTCAATAAATCCTAGCCTATCTCCGAAACTAAATGGCAAATTATTGTCAAACTAACTTGAATTTAACATTGGAAGAGTACAAAGTGTGATAAGGTTTTGGTGATTTGGCCTAATATTCACGGTCACTTGGGCTGGTCAAAATTAGGAGTGACCATTTGGGCGATTTTTCTGTTCCTGAAAAAAAAGCTTCAAATTCTCCTAATACATTGCCTATGGTATTCCTTTTACTGAGACAGTCTAGGTTTTGCGAAGTAAGCCCTAGGTATGGAGTAAATGATCATGAAACTCGTTGGGGTAATTCGATACGATGCCGAGGTATTGTTTTATGCACCACATCTCTTTGAAATATAGCAAACACAGTCATAACTTCCTCTGTTTGTTTGTCTGCCTTAGGTAACATCCTACCTAATTTTATTCCTCTAAAGTAAAGTATGCCACCTGCAGCAACTGTTTTATGAAAACCTTCTATTTCTGAGAATTTTGCATCTTGGAATTCAATCAATCATTTTTTTTTCTTTTGAATTACACGAGGGATTCTTTTGAAATTAATCTGAATTTATTATAAGATTTTGAGAATATAAAGGGCTGACTAGGTTTGTGTGACCTTGACCTTATCTTGAGGGTCACATGGTCTGTGAGATTTTCAAAATTGAAAAGAATGTTTGTCTTTATTTGCGAATTATTAAATTCAAATCCTGTGACATTTTATTGACTTTCCCAGACATCTATATCATTGGAACTTGCCAGATTTTGGTGACCTTGACCTCATTTTCAAGGTCAGGACAGGCTTGATATCTACAATTGCACTCATATTACTCTTTAGTCGAGCTGTTACTTAAATTATGCAGCATTACACCAGACTTGGCGGGATGTAGCATCTGGACATGTCTCTGAGTTGGATAGATGTTCAGTGAACTTGGCCTTATTTTCAAGGGCCTTGTTTTCCAGGTCACCACAGATCAAAATAGGTCAAATGTTTTAAGCTTCGAGTATAGTTTCTTTGGAACTCCTGACTTGATTCTTAGAAACTGGCTTAGATGAATCATTGGGCCATGATTTCCAGTTGGTTAAAATTAACCTCATTTCAAGATCATCAAAGGTCAAAGTAGATTGAAGTTTAGTAAACTTAAGCTTGTTTGCACAGTTTGTGGGATCCATTGAGTGGAATGGATGCCAGTTTAACTGGCCTAGTCACCAGGACAGAACAAGGGGCTGAATAAGTAATGATAAACAAAGAATACTAGGCTTATTAGGCTTTGATGACCTTGTTTTCAAGGTCACAACACAATTAACAATGTCCAATTTCAGTCTGACCTTAAACTAATGTAAATATCACCAAAACCTAATCAACTGTCACCAAAACCTAATCAACCCTGTGCACTCACAATAATATCTACATACACGTTTGAAAAGAATTCAAACACAGATTTGAGAGATAAACAAAGATTCTGCAAATTCCAAGACTTTAAATAAGCAAAATGCACATTGTCATGTAATAAAGCTGCAGTCCTTATTTTTTTCCTCAGAAGGGAAAATAATAAGACAGGACTATGCTCTTGACTGAAAGAAGATCTGGTGTGATTGGGAGAGTGTGGCGGGGACGGCGATGGGTGGGGTCGGCACAATATGACCTTATTGGTCCTGTCTGATCATTTCAAAGATCATGTAACATGATGATAAGGTCAAGGTCACCATAACCTAGGCAACATTTTGTTTTCTCCAAATACTGTCTTCAGATTTATATCAATGGAATCTTTCATTTAATTCCAGAAGAAAATATGTTTAATTGAATTCCAAGATACAAAATTCTCGGAAATAGAAGGTTTGCATAAAAGAGTTGCTGCAGGTGGCATATTTTACTATAGAGGAATACAACTAGGCAGGATGTTACCCAAGGCAAACAAACAAACAAACAGAGGAAGTTATGACTGTGTTTGCTATATTTTAAAAGAGATGTGGTGCATAAAACAATACCTCATCATCATATCGAATTACCCCAACCAGTTTCATGATCGTTTAACTCCACAACTAGGGCTTACTTTGCAAAATCTAGACTGTTTTAGTAAAAGGAATTCTATAGGCAATGTATTAGGAGAATTTGAAGCTTTTTGTTCAGGAACAGAAAAATCGCCAAAATGGTCACCCCTAATTTTGACATTTGACCAGCCAAAGAGACCTTGAATATTAGGACAAGGTCACCAAAACCTAATCAACACTTTGTACTCTTCCATTGTTAAATTCAAGTAAGTTTGATATAATTTGCCATTTTGTTTCGGAGATAGGCTAGGTTTTATTGAATTATGAAAATGCAAAATCAACAAAAATTGACGATGTTCAAAAACTAGTTGCTGCCGATGTAGTATTTTACTTTAGAGGAAGAAAATTTAAGTAGGAATTTACCCAATACATTTGTCTAACAAAAAGAGAAAATAATGAGTGGGTGTGATATATTTTAAAAAAGAAGCAGTGCGTAATACATAATACCTCAGATTAATGCTGAATTACCCACCCACTTTCAATATCATTGTTCTCAATAACTAGGGCTTACGTTACAAAACCAATACTATTTTATTAAATGGGCGCTATAGTCAATATATCAGGAGAAAAATGCAGACTTTTGTTCCAGGGCAGGAAAGGGCCTTATGGGCACCCCCCCCCCCCCCCCTTTGTTAGATAATTTACTAGAGGGAGCTAGGGGTAGGGTTATGGGCTGAGAGAGAATTTAGCGCTAGAGCTTAATGATTGGGTGTCCAAAATGGGACGAGAAAGATGTGTTTTTTTTAACAATGTTAAGGTTGATTTTCAATTGTGAAATAACAAAAAACAAATTCGATGATAATTTTTTTTTTATCTATGAAGAACGGAGTCTGTTAGCAAAAGTCTTCCATACGTATAACAATAATTAAAAAATAAAAAAACTGCGAAATTCCAAAGATTTAGTCGGCTGACGTAATGTTATTTCCGCTAGAGGAAATTGATAGCATATGTGTTTGGTTTAGTCGGTATATCGCATCGATTATGTCTAAAGTTAATGTGAAAGTGTCATGGTGTTTTCGGATAGTTAACACATACATACATATGAAGGCACGTATTTATATTCAAGGTTTGTTTACATTAATCTACATAATTAATGAATTGATTTTACGATAACAATAAGGAGCAAAATCTTTCCTTTAAGGAAAGAGCGTTGTTTCTTTATTAATCCTTACATTTGATTTTTTTTGCGTTGTAAATCATTTTACACTAGGGGAATTCCCCCGCGATATGGCAGGCAAACAAATATTTTATTCTATTGCATCCCCTCTCGGTGGGGCCGACCCGGGGGGTGGGGGTGGGGCCCTCAGTGTTGCGGGGATGAAAAACAAAATGTTCCCACTCGGTGGGGCCGACCCGGGGGGTGGTGGTCGGCCCCATAGTGTTGGGTGGGGGTTGTCCTACAAACCCTATAGTGAATACTACTGCATTTCTGTTGTTTCTTGCTGTCGAGTCCTCACCGTTTTTTCATCTCTGTGGTTGTTTGATTTTTGTGTTCACGGAGATGTTGCACTGATGAGTTAGGAGGCCTTCATGCGGACTGAACACAGTATTTGTCTAAATCGCGACGGAAGTAAGGGGTAGGATTCTGGCCACGTAAAATCGATTTAAGGCCCCCCCACCCCCGTGGAATTCGTATCCGCTGACCGTTCCAAGGCGGTTCTTCTGTCGCGGTTATTTTTGTTATGGTTTGTCTTTAGGTGTTTTGTCGCTTTATTCTGGATAGCCTTTTGGCCATTTTGTGGGAAGGTGAATGTACACTTGGCTTTCCGATGTTTGTGTTTCCATTGGGGTCTGTTGCTTCATGTTTGTGTTTCTTTCCCTTTGGTGTTTCTGATGGGAGCTGTGGGTTAATTGTATCGATTTCTGATCATTGCCTCTACTTCTATTTTGCTAATATCTTTATGTTTTTGGATAGCCGTTAGGCCATTTGTTCGATAAAAAATTGTCCTCCTAAACCACTGATCGGATTTTGACCAAACTTCACAGGAATGATCCTTCAGTGGTCCTCTTTCAAAGTTGTTCAAATGGTTCCAGTCTGTTGCACATCTAGGCCACAGGATTTAAAATACATTTTTTTTATTGAAAAATTAAAAAAATCTACTTCTCTGAAACCGCATGGCCCAGGTCTTTAATATTTGGTATGAAGCTTTATCTAGTGGACCCCTACCACGATTATTCAAATTATAGCCCTGGGACCACAAGTGCCCCAGCCCCCGGGCCCTTTGGTTTTACATAGACTTATATAGGGAAAATCTTTAAAACTTTTCTTCTATGAAACCACAAGGCCCGCGTCTTGGATATTTGGTGCGAAAGTTAATCTAGTGGACCTTTATCAAGACTCTTCAAATAATAGCCCTAGGACCAAAAATACCCCGCCCTGGGGCCTTTTGGTTTAACATAAGCTTATATAAGGAAAATCTTTGAAAGTCTCCTTCGCTGAAACTGCAAGGCCCCGGTCTTTGATATTTGTTATGAAGCTCCAGCTAGTGGACTTCTGTCGTGGTTGAGTTTTGTTATGTTTTGTCTTTGGTTGTTTGTGTCGCTTTTATTATTTTATTTTGGATAGCCTATTGGCCATTTTGTGGGAAAATGAGTGTCCTTTTGGCTTTCCGCTATTGATGTTTCCTTTAGGCTCTGTTGTTTCACGTTTGTGTTTCTTTCTCTTTGGTGTCTCTGATGGGAGCCTTGGGTTAATTGTATCGATTCCTGATCATTGCATCCACTTCTATATTCTACCAAGATTGTCCAAATTATAGCCTTGAGGCCAAAAATGTCCCCATGCCGGGGCCCACCGGTTTAACATGGACTTACATAGGGAAAACCTTTAAAAGTCTTCTTCTCTAAAATCGCAAGGACCAGATATTTAATATTTGGTAAGAAGGTTCATCGAAAACACCTCTATCAAGATGGTCAAAATCATAGCCCTTGGGCCAAAACTGCCCCAGCGCTAGGTGCCACTTTGTTTACATAGACTTATATATGGAAAACCTTTGAAAATCTTTTTTACTGAAACCAGATGGCCGAGGTGTTTGTAACTTCAGAGCTTATTGGATATTTGGTATGGAGTTTTATTTTGTGGACCTCTACTATGAGTGTTCAAAATGTAGCTCTGGGGCCAAAAATACACCCGTGCTAGAGACCACTGGTTTTACATAGACTTTTATAAGGAAACACCTTTAAAAATCTTCTTGTCTGAAACCAGAAGGCCCCGGTCTTTGATATTTGGTACGACGCTTCGTGAACTGGACTCATATTCTAGACATGTTTTTAATTATTTCGACCCCATTTTGATTTATATCAGTCTTTGAATCGACTGCATATTCGAAATTCGCAAAATGCAGTACGTTTCCTCTGGCTTTCGTTGCCGGATCATTACAGGGTCACTGATGAAGCTTTATTAGCCGAAACTACGAAGCATGACCCATGTTCTTTCTTACGTATGTTTTCATTGCTTTTAAAGGAACTCATTTTAGATTTTTATTTCTCTACCAATATTACTCATATATAGCCCTGGGTCAAAAAAGGCCCCCTCATCGGGGCCACCAGTTTTACATAGACTAACATAGGGAAATCATCAAAAATCTTCTTCTCTGAAACCTGCTATTTGGTATGCAGCTTCATCAAGTGGACCTCTACCATGATTGTTCAAATTATAGTCCTTGGGCTAAAATACCCCCACGCCGGCGCCCACTGGTTTTGCGTAGAGTTACGTGGGGAAAATCTTCTTGTCTGAAACCAGAAGGCCCAGGTGTTTGATATTTAGTAGGAAGTTGTATCTAGGGGACCTCAACCAAGCTTGTTCATATTATAGCCCTGGAGCCAAACATGGTCCCACTTTTGGGCCCACTGGTTTTACATGAACTTATCTAGGAAAACCGTATTAAATCGTTCCCTTTGAAACCAGACGACCAGGTCTTTGGTGTCAGGTATGAAGCTTCAGCTAGCTGACCTCTACCAAGGTTGTCCAAATAATAGCCCTGGTGCCAAAAGCTCCCCTACGCTGGGGCCCACCGGTTTGACATAGACTTATATAGGAAAACTTTTAAAAATCTTCTCCTCTGAAACCAGTAGGCCCAGGTAATGTATTGTTAGTAAGGCTGAGCCGCTTCATCTCCCACTAGTGCACTAGGATCTGACCATAATCAGCGTCCAGAAGGTGTCCAAATAGTGACATACAAGTCAGGTCTGTATTGTGACAGGGAACCACTGACATATATGTCTAGCATCTAATGCCGAGTCTTGTTTTCTAAACATTGTCCATGATCATCTGGTGACAGGTGAGCGATTCAGGGCAATCTTCCCCCCCCCCTTGTTACTGGTTGCCATGGAAACCGGAATGAAAAAAAAAAAAAAAAAAGAAATTCTTAAAAAATCATCTCCTCAGAAACATATGCTCCAGGAGACAGACTTTATGAAAATATTCCATATATTTGCATTTGAAGGTTTTGTGTTTTAATGAAATTCGGATGTTTAGTTTGGTTGCTATGGCAACTTAGATTTTCCATAGATTGATTGTGCGGAAAATTGAAAAATGGCATTACTGTTAAACCTTTGCAGATATTTTGACACAACTTTCATAGAAATGTTCCTTAAGCAATATGCCACCTGCCATATGATTTTAGACCTATTGCTAATTTAACTGGTTGCCATGGAAACCAAAATGAAAAAAAAAAAAATAGACAAAAATACTTAAAATATCATCTCCTCAGAAATCATATGCTCTATATTTGCCTTAACAGGTTTTGTATTTTTATGAAATTCGGCTCTTTAGTTGGTTGCTATGACAGCTTAGATTTTCTATAGACTTATAATTGGGAAAATTGACAAATGGCACTACCTGGCAAACCTTTGCAGGTATTTTGACAAAACTTTCATAGAAATGTTCCTTAAGGAATCTACCATTTGCCATATGATTTTAAGCCTATAACTCATTTTTACTGGTTACCATGGAAACCAAAATAAAACAAAATGAAAAAGAAATACTTTAAAATTATCTTCTCAGTAACCATATGCTCTATGAGGCTGAGACTTTATTGAAATATTCACCGTATTTGGCTTTACAGGTTTTATGTTGTTTTTTTATGAAATTTTACTTTTTAGTTTGGTAGCTATGACAACTTAGAGTTTCCATTGACTTATAATGGGGAAAATTGAAATATTGAATTTACTGTCATGCCTTTGTAGATATTTTGACAAAATTTTCATAGAAACGTCCCATAAGAAAACTACCAACTGCCATATGAATTTAGGCCTATTGCTCATTTACTGGTTTCCATGAAAACCAAAATAAAAAATAAAAAAAAAGAAAAAATCCTTAAAAAAATCGTCTCCCCAGAAACTGTATGCTCTATAGGGCTGAGTCTTTTCGGAAAATATTCACCATATTTGCTTTCACAGGATTTGTGTTTTTTATGATAATTGGCTCTTTAGTTTGGTTGCTGTGGCACTTTAGAGTTTCCATTAAGTTATAATGGGGAATATTGAAAAATGGAATTTACTGCTGTCCATTTACAGACTTTCCTAGAAATATTTTTAAGCAATCATCTATCTGCCGTTAGATTTTAGGCCAACTGGTCACTTTTATTCATTGCCATTGAAACCAAAATGGGCCCAAAAATAGAATAATAACACAGTTAAAAATCATCTGCTCGAAACGTCAAATGCCCTTTGAGGCTGAGACTTTATGAAAATATTCACTATATTTGCCTGGACAGGTTTAATGTTGAATACGTCTAGCTAACCTGTCACGTAGTGACGAGGTGAGCTTTTGGGGTCACTTATTGTCCGTCGTCCATGCATCCGTCTGAGCGTGCGTCTGTAAACAGTTTCTTCAAACGACAATTCCTCCCAAACCACAGATCGGATTTTGACAAAACTTCACTGGAATAATCCATATGTGGACCCTTTAAAGTTGTTCAAATGGTTCGGGTCCGCTGCACACCCAGGTTACAGAAGCTAAAAATATATTTTTACTGAAAACTAAAACCATCTTCTTCTCTGAAACCGCATGGCCCAGGTCTTTGATATTTGGCATGAAGCTTCATCTAGTCAACCTCTACCAAGATTGTTCAAATTATAGCCTTGGGCCAAAAATGCCCCGCCCCGGGGGCCTTTGGTTTTACATAGGCTTATTACATGGTGCAAAATGTATGATAAACGCGATGACATTGATTTTGAGAATGTAAATTTTCCTTTTTTGGATGGTGATGTTCCTCGTGCGCCATCCTATGGCGTTTATATTTCGCAATTAACTCGATTTGCTAGAGTGTGTAGTCATGTAACTGACTTCAACACTCGTTATAAAGTATTAACGGCTAAACTCCTGAATCAGGGTTGTCGGTACCATAAACTACGCAAAGCCTATTCAAAATTTTATAGACGCCATTCTGATGTTATTTCTAAATTCAATATTGGACTTAAATCTCTTCTACAACAAGGTCTATCGGAACCCGAATTTTATGGTGACTTAGTGTATAAATTCAGAAAAATATATAACCGCAATGACTTCAGCACCCAATTTCGTAAAATCATTCTTCGATATAAAAAGATTGGGTACAACATGGATGTTATACGACAGACTGCATGCATGGTAGTTAACCCAATCACGGTTGGCAACTTTGCTTTCCTCTTTAATTGCACGCTGGTGGGTCATCCCTCAGATTCTATGACGGCTCCAACGTAAAGGCTTATTGAGAATTAGAGAGATCTAATTCTTGGTAATGTTAGTTGGTGCCTGATGCTCTGTCTCTGGTCGGGCCCATCGGAGTCTTACTGTTGGTTTTCTTTTGCTCCAGCATTTCAGTGGTTTCTTGTTGCGAGTCCTCACCGTTGTCTCACCTCTGTGGTTCTTTGATTTTTTGTGTTCACGGAGATGTTGCACTGATGAGTTAGGAGGCCTTCATGCGGACTGAACGAATTATTTGTCTAAATCGCGACGGAAGTAAGGGCGAGGATTGTGGCCACGTAAAATCGATTTAAGCCCCCAATTGGAAATCTTTCCACTGACCGTTCCAAGGCGGTTCTTCTGCGGCGGTTTATTTATGTTGTTGTTTGTTACTTACTGTGTGTATTACTTGTAGTTTTTTTATTTTGGATGGCCATATGGCCATTTTGTGTGAAAGTAACTGTCCTTTTGGCCTTCCTTTGTTTAGGTTTCTATTATTGTCTGGTCGCTTAATGTTTTTGTTTCTTTCCCTTTGGTGTCTTTGATGGGGGGAGTAAGTTAATTGTATCGATTCCTGATCTTTGTTTTACTTCTACTTTATATAGGGAACATCTTTTAAAAATCTTCTCTTCTGAAACTGTAATGCCCAGGTCTTTGATATTTGGTGTGAAGCTTCGTCTGGTAGACCTCTACCACGATTGAACAAATTAAAGCCCTGGGGCCAAATATGCCCCGCCTTGGGGGCCTTTGGTTTCACCAGGCTTATATAAGGTAAATCGTTAAATATATTCAACCCTGAAACCGCATTGCCCAGGTCTTTGATATTTGGTGTGAAGCTTCATCCAGTGGACCTCTATCAGGATTGTTCAAGTTATAGCCCTTGGGCCAAAAATGCCCCCGCCCCGGGCCCTTTGGTTTTAAATAGGGACAATCTTCAAAAACTTCTTCTCTAAAACTGCAAGGTCAAGGACTTTGCTAATTGGTGTGTAGTTTCGTCTAGTGGGCCTCTATGAAGATTGTTCTAATTATAGCCAAAAATGTCCCCGTCCCGGGGCCCTTTGGTTTTACAGAGTCTTATTAAGGGCAAATCTTTAAAATCTTCTTCTCTAAAACCGTAAGACCAAGTCATTGATATTTTGGTGTGATGCTTTATCTAGAGGACCTCGATCAAGATTGTTCAAATTAGGGGCCTTGGGCAAAAAATGCCCCCACCCGCGGGCCCTTTGATGGTACATTGGTTTATACAGGGAAAAATCTATAAAAATCTTCTTCTCCGAAACCGCAATACCCAGGTTTTTGATATTTGGTTTGTAGCCTCTACCAAGATTGTTCAGATCATAGCCCTTTGGCCAAAAATACCCCAGGGCCATTCGGTTTTACATTGACTTATATAGGGAAATTTAAAAAAAAACATCTTTTACTCTGAAACCTCAAGGCCCAGGTCTATGGTATTTGGTGTGAAGCTTCATCTGGTGGACCTCTATCAAGACTGTTCAAATTATAGCCATGGGCCCTTTGGCCAAACCCTTGGGCCCTTTGGTTTTACATAAACTTTCGTTGGGAAAATTTAAAAACAAATCTTCTACTCTGAAACCGCATGGTCCAGCTCTTTGATATTTGTTGTGTAGCTTAATCTAGTAGATCTCTACAAAGATTGTTCAAATTATAGCCCTTGGGCTAAAAATGCCCCTGCCCAATGTCCTGTTGGTTTTACATTGGCTTATACAGGGAACAGTTTAAAAAATCTTCTCTGAAACCACAACGCCCTGGTCTTTGATATTTGGTGTGAAGCTTCATCTAGTGGACCTCTATCAAATTATTCAGATTATAGCCCTAGGACCAATAATCACCCTACCCTGGAGCCCTTTGGCTTTACATACTCTTATATTGGGAAAATCTTCTTCTCTGAAACCGCAAGGCCCAGGTCTTTTTTAATATTTGGTGTTAAGCTTCAGGTAAAGGACCTCTATTAAGATCATTCAAATTATAGTCCTAGGGTCAAATATTCCCCCGCCATGGAGCCCTTTGGTTTTACATTGAAATATACAGGGAAAATCTTCTTAAATCTTCTTGTCTGAACCAAGAAGACTCAGTTCTTTGATATTTGGTATGATGTTTTTCTAGTGGACCTCGACCAAGATTGATCAAATTATACGGACATGAACATGTCCGTCTATAGACTAAGAGGTGCACACGTTGTCATAACAACGTAATTCGCTTCCCTGATAAATATTTTTTGATGGTCAAATCACGTGAATTCTCGGTGAGACTATGCGAGACAACTTCCTGTGTATGGCTCACGCGTTCTTCCATCTAATAAAATGTCTGCCTTTCACACAGTCGCTCCCCAGTCTAGTACAACATTCATCTTTTACGATTCTTTTTTCTCCTTTTCGTATTTCAATCCGCTATATGTATTACTTTTTGACGTATCCGACCAAATAAAAATCAATAAATAATAAAAACTGTAAATTCTGATTCTTCAAAAACGTCACGATGACTGCTTCTCTATTATTGATCCATGTTGCAGAGACGCTTATCGCATTTTCATAGACAAACTGTCTGACAGTTGGCGCAAAATAAAAACATCGAGTACCAATCTTCTGTTTACCTTCCGGCAGCGTTATTTGACAGAAATAGGTTAGTTTTCGTTTATTTCCAGTATTTCCATGGTAGTTCCGACTATGTGACAGTAGAGCTAAAAAGGAAAGTTGTGGGTACTTGTTGGAACAGTCACAACATAGCATTTCACGGTTATCCATAAAATCTTTTTCAAATAATCAAAAATATTATCACCATTTTGCCATCTTTTCTCTTTATCTGAATCGCAAATACTTTTTTTTTCCTTCTTTTCTCCTATTTATACTGCTACTCACTCACATCTTTCCTTTTTAGCTCTAGTGAGCTTTTGTGATCACTTTTCGTCTGTTGTCCATGTGTGCGTCCGTAAACAATTCTTCAAACGACATCTCCTAAACCACTGATTAGATTTGACCAAACTTCACAGGAATGATTCTTATCTGGACCCCTTTCAAAGTTGTTCAAATGGTTCTGCTCCATTGCACATCTAGGTCACAGCAGCCAAATATAGATTTTTTTTCACTGAAAACTTGAAAAATCTTCTCTGAAACCACAAGACCCAGGTCTTCAATATTTGGTATGAAGCTTCATCTAGTTGACCTCTACCAAGATTATTCAAATTATAGCCTCCGCCCCAGGGGCCTTTGGTTTTACATAGGCTTATATTGGGAAAATCTTTAAATATCTTCTTCTCTGAAACTGCAAGATATTTGGTGTGAAGCTTCAACTAGTGGACCTCTATCAAGATTGTTCAATTTATAGCACAAGGGCCAAAAATGCCCCGGGGCCCTTTGGTTTTTTCATACGCTTATATAGGGATAATATTTAAAAAATCTTCTTCTCTGAAACCACAAGGCCCCCATCTTTGCTATTTGGTATGAAGCTTCATCTACTGGACCTCTACCAAGACTGTTCAAATTATATTCCTGGGGCCAAAATACCCCCGCCGCTATGCGCTCGTGATTTGTCTACTTTACAACTGACCTCCAAACTGCGATTTATTACACAACAAATCACAGTTAGAGCTGATCTATTTCTTAAATCTACATCTCTGAAACCATAAGGCCCGGGTCTTTGATATTTGGTATGAAGCTTCATCTACTGAACCCCTCCCAATATTGTTCTAATTATAGCCCTAAGGCCAAAAATGCTCCCGCCCTGGGGCCCTTTGGTTTTACATAGACTTCTATAGGGAAAATCTTTAAAAATCTTCTTCTCATTAACATTATAGGGAAAATTTTTCAGGGAATAGAAATTTTCCCTGTATAACTGGGAAAATGTTTAAAAATCTTCTTCTCCGAATCCGAGATTGTTCGAATCATAGCCCTTGGGCCAAAAATGCCTCCGCCCCGTGCCTTTTGGTTTTCACATTGACTTATATACAGGGAACGTTAAGAAAATCTTCCAATCTGAAACCGCAAGGCCCAGGTCTTTGATATTTGGTGGACCTCTATCAAAATCAAGTGGACCTCTATCAAAATTGTTCAAATTATAGCCCTAGGAAATAGAAGTCAAGGCAATGAAAACATTTGAAATCTTCTTGTCTGAAAGGAGAAGGCCAAAGACTTTGATAATTGACATGATCGAAGCTCTGTCTTGATGATTTCACCAAGATTGTTCACATTCTAAGTGGGAATTATTTCTCTGTGAAAAATATTGTTTTTCTTTTTCATAGAAAATCCTGTATTTACTTGGTAAAAATTTAATATATAGAGGATCTTACACGAGTGGTCATTTCATATGAAATTTATGAAACGAGCCTTCGGCGAGTTTCATAAATTTCATATGAAATGACCACGAGTGTAAGATTTTGTTTATCATATGACCACTTTAGATTGGATTTTTTCGCCTTTGAATTTTACAATTTTTCCACAAAAAATGCATTGTTGACACGGACGTCGTCATGACGTTACTTAATCCTGCCAAAGTGTTATTACACGTGTGGTCATACGATTTTTATTACACGACGTTATCCACTGCTTATCAACGACGTCATATGATAAACATATTTATTTCATAATTTCTATGACAGGCAATACATATATACATACAATAATAATTCATAGGAACGAAAGCTTAATACAGAGTTGATGGGGACATTAACACATTGTATGCTAGTAGACTTTTCCACTGCCACACGTTGGACAAGTCCATTTGTCATATAAGGGGTTAGGCCTATTTTTTTTGGAGCAAACAACAGATTTTTTTAAATAGAAACTTAACTTGGCTTTTGCACCTAGGCAGACAAAGGATGTTGCATATAAAACATTGGTTCGCCCTCAACTCGAATATGCATCACCCATTTGGCACCCCTATGTTAAAACTCAGACTCAGCAGGTGGAGAAGGTGCAGAGGACAGCTGCTCGATGGACCTGTAGGCGATGGCGAAATAGAAGTAGCGTCGGTGACATGCTTAATGAGCTAGAGTGGCCGTCCCTGGAGGCCCGTCGTGAGCAGTGCTCTTTAACCTTCTTCTACAAGATACACTCTGATTCAGTGTCTATTGATAAAGATAGGTACTTGACCCCTGTAACACTTTCGACCCAAACAAGGGCATCAAAAGTAAACGACTCACAATATCGTAGATACCAGTCCTATAGTGATGCCCTGAAGAACTCGTTTTTTCCTAGAACTATTCCCCAATGGAATAGTCTTCCCTCCTCTGCGGTGAATGCCAAGTCCGCAGAAGAGTTCAAAGCCCGCACAGTGTAAGATTGGGACTCAGAGGTATGCGTTTTAGGATACCTCTGTTATGCAGATTGTAAATAGTTTTAAGGACCCATCCAGTGCCTCTCTCTCTTTTTTTTTTTTTTTTTTTTTCAGCTAAATTCTAAATTTAGCCACCCAATCAACTGAGGTAATGGCCAGATATGACCGACTCAGTATAAGAAGATAGATAGATAGATAAAAAATATTCACCTCTGAAACCAGGCCTTCAATATTTGGTGCGTAGCTTCATTTAGTGGACTTCTGCCAAGATTGTTCAAATTCTAGTCCTGGGACCAAAAATGCACCCGCCCCGGAGCCCTTTAGTTTTACATAGACTTACGCAGGGAAAAGCTTTAAAAATCTTCTTGTCTGAAACCAGAAGGCTCAGGTGTTTGATATTTGGTATGAACCTTCTTCTTGTAGACCACTATCAAGATTGTTCAAATTATAGCTCTGGGGCCCCTGGGTTTTACATTGACTTATATAGGAAAAATCTAAAAAAGAAAATCTTCTCCTCTGAAAGCGCAAGGCCCAGGTCTTTGAAATTTGGTGTTTAGCTTCATCTATTGGACCTCTACCAAAATTGTTCAAATTATGCCCCTGAGACCAAAAATTCCCCCGCCACATTGAACTTCATCTGCTAATCGGCCTCCCACTGTACAAGTTGATCCAGGTCATCTTGTAAAATAAGACATTCAGACAGAGAATATATACAGAACACATTATCTGCAGCAAACAAACTGACTGATGACCTGATATTATCAGTCACATCATTGATGAAAACTAAGAAGAACGGTCCCAGGACTGAACCTTGGAGGGGGGGGGGGGGGGCTCCAGATAAAACAGGGACTGGATCAGATGCTTGGCCATCAGTCTTGTGAGCCCCCAGACAGCCATGAGCTTATCCATTATCCAGCTATCTGCTTATCCCATAGTAGTCAAGTTTATCTAATAGCCCTCTGTGAGATACATTGTACTTTCAATTTTGTCAAAGGCCTTGGCGAAGTCTATGATGATCAAGTCAGTCTGTTTGTGGCCACGATTTATGTCCCCATCCAGATTGCCCACAATGTCATGGTTAAACTGATCAAGTTGCATTTCACAAGACCTTTGAGTTCGGAAACCATGTTCACTGGTGAAGGATTGTCTATGGACGTGTCACCAGTAAACAATTCTGATTCTGATAGCAAGAATGCTCACAAAGGCTATACAGTCAGCAGTCAACAAGAATGCTCTCAAGTAAAGCTATACAGAACCAAAAATGTTGTCTGTTTCAACAAGGGACGTAAGTTAACCCTTATCTTGCTGAATATTTTAAGTCACACCCATTTCTGTCTATCAATCAATCAAATTACTTGATGTAATTTATTGCTACAAATTCATAAACTGAATGCCAAACAGTGTAGATCCTGATCAGGTGGCTTCTTCAGAAGCCACCTGATCTGGATCTACGCTGTTTGCAAATATAGGGGTTGTCGTGAACAGCAATATAAGGGTTAAAGCATATTGGTAAAGTGGCTTGCAATTATTCACTCGGACTTCAGGTAGGTTAAAACACTATCATCTTTGCTTTTAAACATTAACTGACCGGTAATGTTCATGTCCTTATCTAGGCTGTGCCTAAGTTCATATTAGCCCTGGGACCGAAAATGCTCTGTCCCGGCCCCACTGGATTTAACATAGACCTATAAAGGGGAAACCTTTAAAAATCTTCTTGTCTGAGATCAGAAGGCTCAGGTCTTTGATATTTAATAATAATTATAATGATAATAATCGACCTTATTTATAGAGGGTAACACATTTAGTTACTAGTACAATTCTTCCATGTGGCCCTCTTTTTCCTGGGTAGGAAACAGTACTATGCAATGTGGTTAAAGACTCTTGCTCAAGGAAACAACACTTGGCGCTTGCGAGGATCGAACCGGCTACCTCTCGATCTCAAATCAGATGCTTTACCAGTGCACCTTACCAGTGCACCACGGCGCTCGAATGAAGCTTTGAAGCTATGAAGGTATGAAGCTTTGTCTAAAAGACCTCTACCAAGAATGCTCAAATTAAAGGCATTGGGCCAAATGTGCCCACCCCGGTGCCCACTTGTTTTACATACACTTATATAAGTAAAACAATTGAAAATGTTCTTGTATGAAACCAGAAGGCCAAGGTCTTTGATATTTGGTATGAAGCTTCATGTAGTTGACCTCTGCCAACAATGTTCAAATTATAGCCCTGGGGCCAAAATGTGCCCATCCATTGGCCCAATTATTTTACATACACTGACAAAAAGGCGTCACCAAGGGCTGTTGCTATGATTCTATTCGCAATCTGCTTCCGCCGTTTGGGACTATATTTTGCCAGAAAAAATAAGGAAGAATACATTTCGAACTTCCGCTGACTTTGGTCCCTCAATATTCTGGTCCGAGATGCGACATGGTGATAAAACCAAAGACGGTTAATCAGAATTGTCCTTTCTTAAGCCTTAACATCAAGGCAGAGAACATGAGAACATAAACTGACGGAGCAGGCCCCTCATTAACAGCACCATCCGATTCTTGAAGTCGCCGTGTTGTGATACCTGTCTTGGGAAAAAAATGGCACAAAAAAATGGTCACCCCCAGATTCGGCTTACATACACCATCTATGCTTTACATATGAGAGAGAGAGAGAGAGATATATAGAGTGAGAGAGATAGGGGGAAGGGGAGGGGGAGTAGAGATGAGACGAATGCCAGTTCTCATTCAGAAAAAAAGAAGAAGGAAAAAAAATTATATGCAGACTTTGATACATGATACAATCAATCGGTCAAAGACAGAGAGAGAGGGAGAGGCTAGACTTCCAGTTCAATGGTAAAATGCAGACATAGAGAGAGAGAGAGAGAGAGAGAGAGAGAGAGAGAGAGAGAGAGAGGAGAGAGAGAGAGAGAGAGAGAGAGAGAGAGAGAGAGAGGGAGGGAGAGAGAGAGAATGCTATTTTTCAACCAGAATAAAAACAGAAGTAGAAGTATCCGACTTTATAGAGGGTAACACATTTATTTATGTGATTAAATATTGTGATAAAGTCTTTGAAAGATCAGGAAGAAATCTGTTTTGGTCTATAAAATATTCGAATGAGATTTTAAATAAATTAAAATCCAGACATTTTCGTGCTTCAAGTTGGTCTACTTACGATTTTTCCACTCTTTACACTACACTTCCGCATAATCTTATAAACGAAAAAGTTAATGATTTAATTGAATGGGCTTTTCACAGAGAAGATGCTCTCTATCTTGCATGTAATGTCAGAAATGCATTTTCACTTCTAAAGAGCATAAGAATTATACACTTTGGTCATGTCAGAAAGTGTGTGATGCCCTCACCTTTCTACTTGACAATATTTAAATAAGATTCGGTACTAAGTTATTTAGACAAATTGTGGGCATTCCGATGGGTACGAATTGCGCACCTCTTGTGGCTGATCTATTCTTGTATGGTTATGAAAGAGTCTTCATGTTGTCGCTTTCCGTTGATAACCAATCTGAAATTATTGAAGCTTTTAGCTCCACTTCTAGATATTTAGATGATTTATTAAATATTGATAATACCTATTTCGATGGTTTGATCAGTCAGATTTACCCCCCCCCCCCCCCTGAACTTCAGTTAAATAATGCAAATTCTTTCTGATACCGAGGCCCCGTTTTTTGATTTACATCTATCTATTGTAGATGGGTTTGTTTCGTGCAAAATTTATGATAAACACGATGACATTGATTTTGAGATTGTAAATTTTCCTTTTTTGGATAGGGATGTTCCTCGTGCGCCATCCTATGGCGTTTATATTTCGCAATTAATTCGATTTGAAAGAGTGTGTAATCATGTAACTGACTTCAACACTCGTAATAAATTATTAACGGCTAAACTCCTGAATCAGGGTTATCGGTACCATAAACTACGCAAAGCCTATTCAAAATTTTATAGACGCCATTCTGATGTTATTTCTAAATTCAATATTGGACTTAAATCTCTTCTGCAACAAGGTCTATCGGAACCCGAATTTTATGGTGACTTAGTATATAAATTCAGAAAAAATATATAACCGCAATGACTTTAGCACCCAATTTCGTAAAATCATTCTTCGATATAAAAAGATTGGGTACAACATGCATTTATACGACAGACTGCATGCATGGTAGTTAACCCAATCACGGTTGGAAAATTTGCTTCCTCTTTAATTGCACGCCGGTGTGTCAGGCCTCAGATTCTATGACGGTTCCAACGTAAATGCTTATTGAGAATTAGAGAGATCTAATTCAAGGTAATTGTGGTTGGTGCCTGATGCTCTGTCTCTGGTCGGGCCATCGGAGTCTAACTGTTGGTTTTCTTTTTCAGCATTTCAGTGGTTTCTTCCTGTCGAGTCCTCACCGTTGTCTCACCTCTGTGGTTCTTTGATTATTTGTGGGAGATGTTGCATTGATGAGTTAGGAGGCCTTCATGCGGACTGAACAAATTATTTGTCTAAATCGCGACGGAAGTAAGGGCGAGGATTGTGGCCACGTAAAATCGATTTAAGCCCCCCCCCCCCCCCTCCCACAGACCGTTCCAAGGCGGTTCTTCTGTGGTTATTTATTTATGTTGTTGTTTGTTGCTTACTGTGTGTATCACTTGTGTCTTTTTATTTTGGATGGCCATATGGCCATGTTTTGGGAAAGTTACTGTCCTTATGGCCTTCCTTTGTTTAGGTTTCCATTATGGTCTGGTCGCTTAATGTTTGTGTTTCTTTCCCTTTGGTGTCTTTGATGGGTGGAGTAAGTTAATTGTATCGATTCTTGATCTTTGTTTTACTTGTACTTAAATTCAATTCATAGATCAGAGAGATAGAGAGAGAGAGAGAGAGACAGAAAGAGAGAGAGAGCAATTTTCAGTTGAAAAAAAAATCAGTAATTTGCGGCCTTTGATTCAGTTCGTCATCTTTTTTCTTAACGTCACTGATTTCGTCACAAAAAAAATTAAAGTGTACACATGCAGCGTGTAAAGGTACATGTAGTGCAGATGATTGGACATGTTACCAGTAGAGTAAATTGTAAACAAACTTTGTGTGGCTACTTTTGTTATAGGAGATATGAGGAATTTTGTAAGTTATTCTTCACAAAATTAACTGAAAAATGCCATTTTGGAAAGATGGAAACGGTCTCCTACACATTTTCATGGTGACTCAGTGGTCAGAAAAAAATGGCACAAAAAATGGTCATTTACCGATTTTGGCACACATTTTCACGTGGATAGATGAATCTATGCCGGAGGTGATGATATAGGTCAGAATAATCGCGAGGAACATGAAATTTGTTTAGTTTTCGTTTTCCTGACGGTACTGGAAGGATTGAAAAATGGTCATTTTCAAACCCCTGATGTGCGTACACATTACGAATGTAAAAATCCGGTTTTAGACATTTTTGGAATAAAATCATATTCATACTTTTCATTTTATTCTTTGTCAAAGCGCGAATGTAAACGACAGTTGAGGAATTAGCTGTCAAAATAGCTAGTCGACTGGAAGCCTAAAAATTGAAAGTAGTCCCATCGAATCGACGCACGAGAATTTTATTTTTAAATCTACCGACGCAGGCCACTCTGATGTCCAAATGTTATATAAGGAAATAAAAGTCAAGGCAATGAAAATATTTTTGTTTGAGAGCAGGAGGCCTAAGGTCTTTGATATTTGGTATGAAGCTTTGTCTTATGAATTTCTACCAAGATTATTCGAAATATAGCCCTGGAGCCAAAAATGTCCCCGCCCCGGGAACCCCAAGTTTTATATAGACTTATATAGGAAACCTTTGAAAATCTTCTTGCTGAATACAGAATGCTCTGGTCTTTGATATTTGGTATTAAGCTTCACCTTTTAGACCACTACCAAGATAATTCAAATTATAGCCCAAGGCCAATAATGGCTCTCCCAGGGCCCCACTTGTTACCCTATGAATCAGTAGAGCTATCCAGGGCCACCCTGACCCTCTTGATTAAATATGGCTCGATAGTTTGGTTGCTACGGCATCTAAGAATTTCTATAGATTTGTTATTTGCAAAAGTGAAAATCTGCATTTTTTGCCAAGCCTTAGTAGATGTTTTGGTTAAACGTTCATAAAAATCATGTTTTTTTTTTTGGGTTTTTTTTTTTTGTTTTTTTTTTTTTTGGCCATATGAGTTTAGGCATACAATTGGTTGCCATTGAAAATCAAACTAAAAAAATATTAGAAAAAAAAATCAAAACAATCATCTCTTCATAAACTATATGCTCTATGAGGCTGAAGCTTTTTGGAAATATTCACCATATTTGCCTTTGCATTTTTGTTTGTTTGTTTTTTTTTATGAAATTTGGCTCTTAAGTTCGGTTTCTATGTTAAGTGTTTCCTTAGACTTATAATGAAGAAAATTGAAAAATGACTTTTACACCTTTCAAGATATTTTAAAAACTATCATAGAAATGTCATTGAAACAATGTTCTAGCTGCCATATGATTTTTCAGGCTAATTGGTTGTCCATTGTCGTCTGTTGTCTTGCAACAACGCATTCAAGAGACCTCAGACCTCTGAAGCCACTGTGCTGATTTGGTCCAAAGTTTATCTGTAGCGTCTTTGGGTGCAGGGATTCCATGGTTAACTAAATTTCGTGGCTGCCAGTGGGCATTGCTCCCTGAGCTCTGGTGAGCATAGTGGCCCATGAGTCTCTTGTTTTTTGTTGCATTTTACTTACTTATTTTTCTTTCGAGTTCTGTTTTTAGAGAATATAGATAGTCATAGTTTGTGGGCGCAATGACTCCAATACCGATGGTTCTTGGCACAATTGTTCACAAGGCTGAGATAGCGTGTCATGCGCAAGAACTAGAACTCTTGCTGCCATGGTTTTTGATTTATCTCCCCTTTTAATAAAATAGAATGACTACCTTGTGATATCCATAACTCCAGTACCCTTTGAGATATATTTATGGTACCTGGCACATTGTTCACAAGGTTAAAATGGCGTGTAATGCCCAAAAACTACAACTCTTGCTGTCATGGTTTTTGAGTTATCTCCCCTTCCAATAAAGTAGAGTGACTACCTTGTGATGGCCATAACTCCAATAACCTTTGAGATATATTGATGGTACCTGGCCCAGTTGTTCACAAGGCTGAGACGGTGTGGCATGCGCAAGAACCACAAATTTAGGAGTCATGGGTTTATAGTTATCTCCCCTTCTTACAAAATAGAATCAGTATATTGTGATCGCGATATCTCCAACACTCTTTGAGACATATTGATGGTACTTTGTACAGGTGTACATGACGTTAAGCAGGCGTGTTGTGTGCAAGACCCACGAGTGAGGGTGCCCTGGTTTTTTTTATTATCCCCCCCCTGACAATATAACCTTGCGATTGCCATAACTCCAATACCCTTTGAGAAATATTGCTGGTACTTGGCACAATTGTGGATAACGTGGAGACAACGTCTTTTGCCTAAGAACCACAACCCTGGGTGCAAGGGTATTTGAGTTATCTCACCTTCCAATATAATCTTATGTCCACCTTGTGATCAAACTTCAATACCCTTTGAGATATATTGAAGGAACGTGGCACAATTGAATACAAGGTATAGAAGGCATGTCATATGCAATAATCACAACTCTTGGTGTGTGGTATTTGAGTTATCTCCCCTTTCAATATAACATTACGACCACCTTGTGATCACCATATTTCGAAAACCAGTTGAGACATATTGATGGTTCTTGGTACAGGTATACATGAGGTTAAGCAGTCGTGTCATGCACAAGAACCACGATTCTGAGTGTGTTGTTAAGAGTTATCTCGGCTGACAGTATAATCTTGAGATGGCTATAACTCCAATACCTTTAAGATATAGTGCTGATACCTGTCACAGTTGTGCATGTATATACAAGGATGAAAAGGCATTTGATGTGCAAGAACCACAACTCTGTATACCTGTACTTTGTGCATTGGAAATCTTGGATCTTTATCGTGTTGAGAAGCGATCCTTTTTATCATTAGACAAAAATAGTCTCAATAAACTATTTATATATAAAATATACTAAGGGCTTACCAGTGTGTTTTAATTCTAGTGCATTTTCTATTTGTGAACAGTCTTCTGAAAAGTAGAAGTAAAACAAAGATCAGGCATCGATACAATTAACTTACTCCACCCATCAAAGACACCAAAGGGAAAGAAACACACACATTAAGCGACCAGACCATAATGGAAACCTAGACAAAGGAAGGCCATAAGGACAGTTACTTTCCCACAAAATGGCCATATGGCCATCCAAAATAAAAAGACACAAGTGATACACACATTGAGTAACAAACAACATCATAAATAAACCGCCACAGAAGAACAGCCTTGGAACGGTCAGTGGAAAGATTTCCACTGGGGGGCTTAAATCGAATTTACGTGGCCACAATCCTCGCCCTTACTTCCGTCGCGATTTAGACAAATAATTTGTTCAGTCCGCATAAAGGCCTCCTAACTCATCAGTGCAACATCTCCGTGAACACAAAAAATCAAAGAACCACAGAGGTGAGACAACGGTGAGGACTCGACAGCAAGAAACCACTGAAATGCTGGTGCAAAGGAAAACCAACAGTTAGACTCCGATGGGCCCGACCAGAGACAGAGCATCAGGCACTAACCAACATTACCTTGAATTAGATCTCTCTAATTCTCAATAAGCCTATACGTTGGAGCCGTCATAGAATCTGAGGCCTGACCCACCGGCGTGCAATTAAAGAGGGAAGCAAAGTTGCCAACCGTGATTGGGTTAACTACCATGCATGCAGTCTGTCGTATAACATCCTTGTTGTACCCAATCTTTTTATATCGAAGAATGATTTTACGAAATTGGGTGCTGAAGTCATTGCGGTTATATATTTTTCTGAATTTATATACTAAGTCATCATAAAATCCGGGTTCCGATAGACCTTGTTGCAGAAGAGATTTAAGTCCAATATTGAATTTTGAAATTAAATCAGAATGGCGTCTATAAAATTTTGAAAAGCCTTTGCGTAGTTTATGGTTCCGATAACCCTAATTAAGGAGTTGAGCCGTTAATAATTTATTACGAGTGTTGAAGTCAGTTACATGACTACACACTCTAGCAAATCGAATTAATTGCGAAATATAAACGCCATAGGATGGCGCACGAGGAACATCACCATCCAAAAAAAGGAAAATTTACAATCTCAAAATCAAAGCCATCGCGTTTATCATAAATTTTGCACGAAACAAACCCATCTACAATAGATAGATGTAAATCCAAAAACAGAGCCTCGGTATCAGAAGAATTTGCTTTATTTAACTGAAGTTCTGGGGGGTAAGGTGGCACTACAGTAAAAAAAGTACCATTGCTCACAGTGCAAAATAGGGCAGTTTTGTTGCACTCCCAATTCTTTGTCTGTCTAATGCTTCCAAATTGAGTCATATAATTTGACAGAAAGCCCCCTTACCTTCCAGCAGCAGTTAAAAAATAGGGGGGTTGTGCGGCAAATTTCAACCTTTATGGTAGTCTGATGTAAACAAACAGATTCCGCAGCAAATAAACCTAGCGGTTTTCACTGGCTGGTCTCAAGTATTTTCTTTCTCATAAAAGCTGATGCTTTTCATTTTAGAAATAGCTACTAGCATTTCTCAAAATCAAAAACATTACCTTTCACAAAAATATTACTGTTTATCGCCAACTCCAATCACAGGCAACCAAATATTCAGTTCTGTACTGAAAGCTCTCCCCAAAACAAGCGCAGCTTTCAAAAAGCCTATTTTTTACTGTAGTGCAACCTATACCCACCACCAAATTTAGTTGTTTTGCATTCTTATTTAATACTCTGTTAATTTGACTCCACCCAAGTAATATTTTATACTTGAGAGTAAGATGCTGACAAGTGTTACGTTTTTATTTGCAATAAAATATGTGCCAGACTTCTACATGATGCAAATTCTTGTTCATATTGTTTCTCTTATAAAAAAGATAAAAAGAACTATGGAACATTAAGCATACTTTGTTTTGTTTCTTTCATCCCTTGTCAAAAAACTGATGGTAAAACAACCTGACCCCGAGTGATGTGTACCAGCAATTTTCTGTCTATTATATTGTCACTCCAGATGCCGCGGAGATTAAAAAAAACTGTCTTTAAAACTCTACAGAGCACTTGACATGTAATCAAATGGCAGGCAGTTATTATTACTTAATAACACAACAACCCTATTGTAATTACCTTACCACTTTGGCTGCACATCTTAAACTTGACCGAAGAAAAACTACTTTTTACAACCCTACCCCCCTACGGGCTCGGACCACATTCTGGCCGCAAAATTTTGTTTTTGTTCTGTACCCTCTCAGTATAAGCCCCAAGCTCCTTTTTCCGATTCTTAACTGATGAAACACTTTTCTCTGCTGAAATCTGCTCAGCATTGCAACAAATAGGCACATCAAGCAAAAAGGGCCCTTAATGGGACCCCAAATCTGTGATGACAGAGAAAAGGAGGGTGGAATGTGTTGCCAAAGTGGTAATGAAATCTAACATCCTTCAGTTGCATGGCAAATTCCCTTTCTTGATACTGTGGATCAGAACTACTTTTGAAATCCTTTTCTCCAGCTTTCTAGCACAAAAAATATAAAATAATTACTGATTTGTTCATACTATCTAAATTGCAATTAGTTTGACAATAAAGTGATAAAAATGGAGATAGCCAAACATTTCTGGAATCATATTACCTACACTATCTACGGCATTTTGTTTTGGGCTTTCTTTTAGTAAATATAGGTTAAAGTGTTGTAAAAGACTGTTGTGACCAAATTCATTTTGCTGCATTGCTCTTAAAATTTTGTGCTAGGAAAGTTCAAAAAGTGTGATAATGGGGCGTATACACAGGAAACTGTGATCACATAGATTCACGAAGGGGAACGTTCCATATAACAAAGGACATAGGTTGGATGAAAATTACTCTCAAACTGCATCTGATGTCAAAGTACCTAAAACAGTTAGACTTACAAGTGATATGTTTGATCTTGTCACATAGGATGTGAATCCAAACATGCGTTTTTCGATTCTCGCTGGACCAAATTCAGCACGTCTTCTAAGGCCAAAGAGTTCGTCAGGCCTGAAAAACAAATCTTTTCTGAACAACAACATTTACCAGAGTAAGTTACCTTTTCTCTTTCACTTTCTCTGCAATTTTAAAAAAAAAAACACACAAAAAAAAAAATCATTCCTGACTCAAAAGAGTTTTTTCAATGGTTCAAGGGAGGTAACTCTTCATTCCATATCATCTCTAAATGCAGGTTAAGATTATACTTAACAGAAATGCATTTATTGAAGAATAACATGACAAAAATGAGCCAGGCCATGTGAAAAGGGTACTTATCACATCTTGGCACGCAGCAAAGGCTTAGAAGAGCCTGCTGTTCACAAAAATGTAACACAGACCCAGAGGAAGCTTAACCGCAGACGCAGAACTACATTTGTCGCCTTGCTTAGTTGCCATTTTATAAGGCTTAAGGGGAATGGGAACACCCAACTGGAAGATTTTTCTGCTATTTTCCAAAGGGAGAGAACTTGTGGGACTTCATGTTTGCTTTTCTATAAACTCAGTATCACTGAAAAAGGGGACTTCTCTTAAAGGAAAGAATTTGCTCCTGAGGAGCAAATTCTCTCTAAGGAGCAAATTCTTTCCTTTATGAGTTGGCCCTTTTTCACTTGGGAGAGAAAAAAAACAAAATGTGTACTTACAAGAAAGAATTTGCTCCTTACGAGCAAATTCTTTCCTTTAAGACTTGGCCTGACAAAAAGTACTTATGCAGGAGTTGCCTTTCCTGAAAGTGTATCCATTCCCCTAAAAAAAGGCATTTTAAACAAAATACAAGCTCATGGGGCAGTGAAAGGAAGCCATTCAAGGTCTAGATGTGTGTAGGACTCTAATTTTCTATTTTGGGGTATCTTTTCTTGTCAAAACCTAGAACTTTAAACTCAAAGAGCATAATGAGTATGGAGTTCTGTAGCATGGTCCTTACTTTCAGGAATGAAAAATGCACTAACAGAGTGATCAACATTGCAAAGAATGCCCAAATGTGGAACACTGCCTTTCGGGAACACGAGCAGCAAAGTAGAAGTAAAACAAACATCAGGAATTGATACAATTAACTTACTCAATCCATAAAAGACACCAAAGGGAAAGAAATACAAACATTGAGCGACCAGACCATAATGGAAACCTAAACAAAGGAAGGCCATATGGACAGTTACTTTCCCACAAAATGGCCATATGGCCATCCAAAATTAAAAGACACAAGTGACACACACAGCAAGCAACAAACAACAACATAAATAAATCGCCACAGAAGAGCCGCCTTGGAACGGTCAGTGGAAGATTTCCACCGGGGGGCCCAAATCGATTTTACGCGGCCACAATCCTCGCCCTTACTTCCGTCGCGATTTAGACAAATAATTTGTTCAGTCCCCATGAAGGCCTCCTAACTCATCAGTGCAACATCTCCATGAACACAGAAATCAAAGAACCACAGAGGTGAGACAACGGTGAGGACTCGACAGCAAGAAACCACTGAAATGCTGGAGCAAAAGAAAACCAACAGTTAGACTCCGATGAGCCCGACCAGAGACAGAGCATCAGGCACCAACCAACATTATCCCCAATGTGGGGGATACCTGTCCTGGGACACGATGGCTGAGCAGCAGTGGGGGTGGGCCTGGAGGGAGAAGGCTGTATGCAGCAGCTGCTCTTATTCATCTGCAATGTTTGATTTGTATGAGTTGGAAGAAAGGCGTGAGCGAGGAAGAAGAATGGCCAATATTAACATAGGACTGCAAATAGGACTCAGTCACACACCCATATCCACTAGCAGTTTGCAAAAGTTATGCCTCAGCTGCAACATACCATGCCCATCATCATCAGGCATGCAATATACTTCAAATAAAGTGTCAGAAAAGATTCAGGAAACTGGTGTTGAAGATCTGAGGCATCAGAGACAGCTTTTGAAAACTGTTAATGTTTTACGGGGTGACGAGCCGAGCACAATAAATGTTCAGGCAGACTGTGTCTACAATAATGCACTATACTCTGGTGTCGGCAAAACTCCCTTTCGGCCCGCAACACAGTGTGCATACACAATTGCTGAAAATACCACATATAAGCACCAAATTATAAGTGCAGTTGCCAAGAACAAGCTCTGTTCCAACATCAGGGAGCATAAACTTAATATTAAAGTTGGTGCTCACTCTGGCAACTGCTCTTCTAATTTGGAAATGGAGCAAGATATTGGAAATGAAGAAGAGTGGGCGAGAGAGAGTTTACTGTCTCTTGAACAGGATGGCCTTCAGGTGAAGGAAATAACTACAGACCCAGACAGTAGTGCATTAGGAGCTGCAGAAAGTTTATACAAAGAAGGTATCACAAAAACAGAGCCTGAGCATTCTCTGGACACAAGACATGTGTCTGAAAATCACAGGAAATCCATAAACAATTTAAAGCCACTTAAAGACATTATGCCAGCCAGGCTTCAACGCGACAAAGAAAAACCGTTTTGCAAATGATTTTTCTAAAAGATGCCAGGCTGAATATGAACAGGCATTCGAAGTAAGTGAAGATTTTCTTTCGATGAAACGAAACTTGACATATGCTTCGGATGCGATAGTAGACTGTTACCTTGGCCGACATGACAACTGTGCGAAATTTTCTTATGTCTGCTCAAACTCTAGAAATGGCAAGACCTGGCTAGAAAAAAAGCGCCTTTCTAAAAAGTGATTTTAAAATAAATAATGAAACAAGTGAGGCTAAAAAACTCCTGCGGCAATGTGTGCAGTAACGTCTGGGCCCAAGTATGCTCAATAAAACGCCGAAAAATGCAAATACACAGCAAGTCGAAGGCGTAAATAGGGCCATACGCACTACCTTTGCCAAGAATGTAACGTACCGTAGAAATTATTGGAGCCGGGTCCATACTGCAGTTCACAATGTCAATCATGGCCCTGGTGAGTCCATTAACAAGTTCTGTAAAGCCCTTGGTTGTCCAATCATCCCTGGTACACAGGCTGAAAAGGGTCTAAAATACATACAACACAAAAACAAAATGCATAAAAGTTACAAAAAATCAAAACAATACAAAGATGCTAGGTGTAGAAGGAGGCATGACATGTTCAAATTGTATGAAAAACATCAAGAGGAACAAAATTATGAGAAAAATAAGCTATTGCCAGTTGACGGAATTCCAAGCTTTTGCTTACCACCTGATCATAGGTGCTATTAAAAGAAATGCAAGGTGTGTAAGAAAAAGTGAAGGCCCTTTTTCCCTTTGAAAGGCACCTTTTTGTCTCTTGATGCCTTAAAAAGGGGAGGCAACTTTCATGTACATGCTCCTTCTACCTTAAAACTGTCTGTACCTTAAAGTAAGCAAAGGGGAACATGGTTCCGTGTACACTGATGTCTCATCTTGCAACCTATGCATTCCATATTGACAGAATGGGGCTCCAAATGCAAGTGTTCGGGCCTGATGCAAATGTGGTTGTGGTACAGGTGCGAGACATCTAACCGCTCCCCATCTGCATTTAACATGGGCATTTGGTCTCTAAGGACTTTAACGGAAAGCATGTATGACAGTCTGTGTGTCCTTTCCATTGATTTTGTCCCATCAGGCCATGTAACACTCTTTTTCCCATAACCACCATGCTCCCGAGCCCCCGTCCACTCTGTACATTCCTGTGGTCCACAGTTAAAATTTGTTTTTTTTTTTTTTTATGCAAATCAGCAGAAAGATTAGCCCAGAAAGCTTCCATGCTTGCTGTATAAGCAAACCGAAGCAGAATATGGGGTTCCAGTTTTGGAATCAGGGGTTTCTGCAAGAAAACATACTGTAGCCTATGTTTGGTTTAGGTGGCACAACAGTAAAAAAAAGTGCAAAATAGGGCAGTTTTGTTGCACTCCCAATTCTTTGTCTGTCTAATGCTTCCAAATTGACCCATATAATTTGACAGAAAGCACCCTTACCTTCCAGCAGCAGTTAAAAAATAGGGGGGTTGTGCGGCAAATTTCAGCCTTTATGGTAGTCTGGTGTAAACAAACAGATTCCGCAGCAAATAAACCTAGCGATTTTCACTGGCTGGTCTCAAGTATTTTCTTTCTCATAAAAGCTGATGCTTTTCATTTTAGAAATAGCTACTAGCATTTCTCAAAATCAAAAACATTACCTTTCACAAAAATATTACTGTTTATCGCCAACTCCAATCACAAGCAACCAAATATTCATATCTGTACTGAAAGCTCTGCCCAAAACAAGCGCAGCTTTCAAAAAGCCTATTTTTTACTGTAGTGCAACGGTAAACCTGACTGATCAAACCATCGAAATAGGTATTATCAATATTTAATAAATCATCGAAATATCTAGAAGTGGAGCTAAAAGCTTCAATAATTTCAGATTGGTTATCATTGGAAAGCGACAACATGAAGTCTCTTTCATAAAAATATAAGAACAGATCAGCCACAAGAGGTGCGCAATTCGTACCCATCGGAATGTCCACAATTTGTCTAAATAACTTAGTACCGAATCTAATATAAATATTGTCAAGTAGAAAGGTGAGGGCATCACACACTTTCTGACATGACCAAAGTGTATAATTCTTATGCTCTTTAGAAGTGAACAATGCATTTCTGACATTACATGCAAGATAGAGAGAATCTTCTCTGTGAAAAGCCCATTCAATTAAATCATTAAGCTTTTCTTTTATAAGATTATGAGGAAGTGTAGTGCAAAGAGTGGAAAAATCGTAAGTAGATAGACTTGAAGCACGACAATGTCTGGATTTCAATTTATTTAAAACCTCATTCGAATATTTTATAGACCAAAACGGTGTCTAAAGCTACTGGGTTGAAGATTAAGAAGGTCAAAATTATGATGAGCTGCTAATGGTCAGGCATGTCGGTGATTCGATAATGGCTTCATTACCGTTACGGTTTATGTTGGCTCATTGGACTCTGTCAATCTCATATTCCGTGCAAAGAACCTTCCTCTGTGCATTCAAACTAGGGCAGGTTCTTCTGATGCTGAGGCCCCGTTTTTGGGTTTGCATCTGTCTGTTGTGGATGGGTTTGTTTCGTGCAAAGTTTGTGATAAACGCGATGACTTTGATTTTGGGATTGTGGGTTTTCCTTTTTTGGATGGTGATGTTCCTCGTGCGCCGTCCTGTGGCGTTTATATTTCACAATTAATTCGATTTGCTAGAGTGTGTGGTCATGTGACTGACTTCGGCACTCGTAATAAATTGTTGGCGGCTGGGCTCCTTGGTCGGGGTTGTCGGTGCCATAGGCTGCGCGGGGCCTTTTCGGGGTTTTGTGGGCGCCATTCTGGTTTGGTTTCGGAGTTCAATGTTGGACTTGGGTCTCTTCTGCGGCGGGGTCTGTCGGAGCCCGGGTTTTGTGGTGACTTAGTGTATAAGTTCGGGGAGGTGTGTAACCGCAGTGGCTTCGGCACCCAATTTCGTGGAATCATTCTTCGATATAAAGAGATTGGGTGCAGCATGGGTGTTGTGCGACAGACTGCATGCGTGGTGGTTGGCCCGGTCGCGGTTGGCGGCTTTGCTTCCCTCTTTGGTTGCGCGCCGGTGGGTCGGGCCTCGGATTCTGTGGCGGCTCCGGCGTGGGGGCTTGTTGGGAATTGGAGAGATCTAATTCAAGGTAGTGTTGGTTGGTGCCTGGTGCTCTGTCTCTGGTTGGGCCCATCGGAGTCTAACTGTTGGTTTTCTTTTGCTCCAGCATTTCAGTGGTTTCTTGCTGTCGAGTCCTCACCGTTGTCTCACCTCTGTGGTTCTTTGATTTTTGTGTTCACGGAGATGTTGCACTGATGAGTTAGGAGGCCTTCATGCGGACTGAACAAATTATTTGTCTAAATCGCGACGGAAGTAAGGGCGAGGATTGTGGCCACGTAAAATCGATTTAAGCCCCCCAGTGGAAATCTTCCACTGACCGTTCCAAGGCGGATCTTCTGTGGCGATTTATTTATGTTGTTGTTTGTTACTTAGTGTGTGTATCACTTGTGTCTTTTAATTTTGGATGGCCATATGGCCATTTTGTGGGAAAGTAACTGTCCTTATGGCCTTCTTTTGTTTAGGTTTCCATTATGGTCTGGTCGCTTAATGTTTGTATTTCTTTCCCTTTGGTGTCTTTTATGGGTGGAGTAAGTTAATTGTATCAATTCCTGATCTTTGTTTTACTTCTACTTTAATACTTTTAACGGAACACCTTCTAGCAAAAAATGAAAGGAGCTGTTACAGGACAACAAAGCTCATTTGTGAGTGCCATTTGTACCTACACATATGTTTACACATTAATACGTTGAAAGTTTTTAGGCAATTCTAAAATGAAGTTATTTTATTATGATCGTATTAAAACACTGAAGGGTTCTTGTTAGTGACTGCAAAGAACTTAAAAGTTTGCTAAATGTAAATGTGACCTAATTTTTAAACCCTAAGCCCCGCTACCCGGACATGACCCTAGTGGCTGAAGGGTAAATGGCCCTGGGGCTGAAGGGGAATAGAAGTTCATCCTTAATCAAGGAAAAATCGATACCTCGAACACGGATTGTACATTTACTATTGCTATTTTGAACTTGGTCTGGAGTCCTAGAGAAATCTTTCCATATCAACAGATAGGCATATATTTAAGGAAAATAAATTGGTGGTGTCTTTTTATTTTTTCTGTAAAGGTGTTGTGTGAACTTATTAGAGTCGACTTTAATAATTCTACACAACACACCCTTCAATTACATCATAGTGAAAATATATACTTAAGTCATTTGAATTATTTATCAAGAACCTGCATTTGAGTTAACCTCAGAAGTTTGAACAAGCACTTTTTCGAAAAGATTTTCGTAGACCCGAATGCATTTGATTTATTGTAGTTTGTAAATTATTAAACTCCAAATATGATAGGGTTAATGTAGCCAGTGCTTGCTTTAAAAATACCCCTAAGCCCCACCCCTATAATATCATTATATTCTAAATATGAAATAATTCTGACCGGTGATAATGAAATATGAACTGTTAGGTAAACATTTAAAGTGAGCATGGCGTCTACATGAAAAGTAGAAGTAAAACAAAGACCAGGAATCGATACAATTAACATACTCCACCCATCAAAGACACCAAAGGGAAAGAATCAAACATGAAGTGACCAGACCATAATGGAAACCTAAACAAAGGAAGGCTGATGCCGAAATTTGGGTGACATCAATAGGTCTTCTGAACTAAGGTTTTTGTTTTGGCTGGTCACTTAACATGGGAACGACAGATTGTATGGACTGATAAGGCGTAGGACAGACTCCAGTTCCTTTGTAATAAGTGTTGAAATAATCGATGTACAGTTACCTACAAGGCATAGCCTAGAAGCCAATATGCCTACTAATTTTCAAAGGAATAGGTCACAGTGCCTGATTGAGGTAGAAAGGAATGACAGTACTTGTCCGATTAAATTTGTCCGGTAAAAGGCTCATGTATATTGAAATGTGTGTGTGTGTGTGTGTGTGTGTGAATTCGGGTTTAACGTCGCTTTCAACAATTTTTCAGTCATATCACGACGGTGTCTGGTTGCGACAGGGAGCTCAATGCTCACGTTTATAGTGCTGCCTCACTGAAGTATCATGTCCCAGACACATTACATGATACCACACCCAGTCACATTATCCTGACACTGGATCGACCAGTCCTAGCTCTTCCCCGTAAACCTGAGTGCCAAGCGAGGAGCAGCTAGTACCATTTTTAACGACTTTGGTATGTCGCGGCCTGGGATCGAACCCCAGACCTCCCGTTCCCCGGAGGTATATTGAAATGAGATCCCTGAAACTGTAATTTAAGATTGTTGCAATTCAGAGGCGATAACAGAACTGGATGCTGGCCACAGTTCCTCAGACAGTTTTCAAAGTAATTAAGGAAGCTGGATCTGATATTAAACAAACATTCATATCATTATAGTTATCACCTGATCAAGTTTTGTCTTTAAAAAACAACAACATATTTTACCTTGCTCTCATTGATTATTGACATTGGTAATACTGTATAGCCAAGAACTAAATTAGGCCTCATCAGTGGCACTTGTTTTAATTTTCTAGACATGATGATCCCTAAGGAAATAAATATAAAATGCACTATGATGAATCACAGAGAGATGTTATACAGCAACCGCATGCCACAAACTGTGTAAGTAAGATCGAAATCAGTCTACACTAGCAAATCTGGAAATTTTATATATAGACAACAGAGGTACTCCTAAGTGAATTAGTATTCATGGTTGACCTTGATCTTCATTGGTTTTGATGGTCTGCTTTTTTCTTGGCATGTCGCCAAAAATTATAAAAAGAAAGAGTGTCTGTTTTACTTTTTTCATAGTCGCCAATGTTGAGCATGGTTGTCGGCCTCGCTCATCGAGGGTTGAAGATATAGATATGCTGCATGATGTTTCCACACAGAGCTAAAACCGATCGCATGCGACTATTGGTAAACCGCTTCGAAGAGCTAAGTAGAAGTAAAACAAAGATCAGGAATTGATACAATTAACTTATTCCACCCATAAAAGACACCAAAGGGAAAGAAATACAAACATTGAGCGACCAGACCATAATGGAAACCTAAACAAAGGAAGGCCATAAGGATAGTTACTTTCCCACAAAATTGCCATATGGCCATCCAAAATTAAAAGACACAAGTGATACACACAGTAAGTAACAAACAACAACATAAATAAATCGCCACAGAAGAGCCGCCTTGGAACGGTCAGTGGAAGATTTCCACTGGGGGGCTTAAATCGATTTTACGTGGCCACAATCCTCGTCCTTACTTCCGTCGCGATTTAGACAAATAATTTGTTCAGTCCGCATGAAGGCCTCCTAACTCATCAGTGCAACATCTCCGTGAACAAAGAAATCAAAGAATCACAGAGGTGAGACAACGGTGAGGACTCGACAGCAAGAAACCACTGAAATGCTGGAGCAAAAGAAAACCAACAGTTAGACTCCGATGGGCCCGACCAGAGACAGAGCATCAGGTACCAACCAACATTACCTTGAATTAGATCTCTCTAATTCTCAATAAGCCTTTACGTTGGAGCCGTCATAGAATCTGAGGCCTGACCCACCGGCGTTCAATTAAAGAGGGAAGCAAAGTTGCCAACCGTGATTGGTTTAACTACCATGCATGCAGTCTGTCGTATAATATCCATGTTCTACCCAATCTTTTTATATCGTAGAATGATTTTGCGAAATTGGGTGCTGAAGTCATTGTGGTTATATATTTTTCTGAATTTATATACTAAGTCACCATAAAATTCTGGTTCCGATACACCTTGTTGCAGAAGAGATTTAAGTCCAATATTGAATTTTGAAATTAAATCAGAATGGCGTCTATAAAATTTTCAAAAGGCTTTGCGTAGTTTATGGTACCGATAACCCTGATTTAGAAGTTTAGCCGTTAATAATTTATTACGAGTGTTGAAGTCAGTTACATGACTTCACACTCTAGCAAATCGAATTAATTGCGAAATATAAACGCCATATGGTGGCGCACGGGGAACATCACCATCCAAAAAAGGAAAATTTACAATCTCAAAATCAAAGTCATCGCGTTTATCATAAATTTTGCACGAAACAAATCCATCTACAATAGACAGATGTAAATCCAAAAACGGGGCCTCGGTATCAGAAGAATTTGCTTTATTTAACTGAAGTTCTAGGGGGTAAATCTGACTGATCAAACCATCAAAATAGGTATTATCAATATTTAATAAATCATCTAAATATCTAGAAGTGGAGTTAAAAGTGGAGCTAAGCCTGCCCATGCAAAGCGGTGCGAGTCGGACCGTGTTCAATGGGCGATAGGGCTTGAGCTGTCATTTCATCACAATGACGGGCTAAATTTCCACAAATTTGCAACAACGTTTCCACAATGATCTTTACACTGGTCGTCAATTGTCGTAAATGACGCAAAAACCATGATCTACCATGTTTGTCCATGGTAGACCGTGGCTACTCGTAAAGAGACACCAGAGGCAAAATTGCTACGATAGTTGAAAATGGTTGATCATGGTCAACTGTCATAAAACTTCTAACTAACCATGGTCTACAATAGCCAACAGAGCATCGAGGTCGACCATTGTCAACATTAGCTCTGGTAAAATAACATTGCTTAAAACTTATCGCTCTAATTCGTAAAAATCAAAATTTAACATTTGATATTTTGCAGCTTTGGCGCCCTTCCTGTTTATAACATATCGTCCTCCCATAGAACTGCCCATGGACTAAGTTGACATTGTCAGTTAACCCAGTGTACATTTACCATGGACTCAGTGGACATCCATGGATTTAGTGGAATGTCTTGACATATTATCAAGGGGTATCAAATCACACTGGACACTGTCTAGTATGATTTAGTTCAATTTGGAAGTTTCAGGAGCCTCCCTTGAAATTTATATCCTCCCTTGATATTTTTGAATGCATACATTTAGCTTCATAAGTAATATTTCAAATTATTTGATTAAATTAGTTATTCATATTTATTTAGACGAGAAGCATACATTTAGCTTGCCACCTATATAGAACTTTTGTAATAACAGTTTAATCCTCACATTTTGAGAATGTTGTCAACAATATAATGTATAGACGTACATGTATCTGCCTGATGATCTGAGGGCTTAAGGAGTATTGAATGTCATAAAATTTGAGAGGCATGCATCTTGAACTGAAAGAAATCATTCAGCTTGGTAGGGTTCCTATACATTATGTGAAAATAAAAACAATGTCTGCTCATGGTTTTTGATGGTGTCGCCGACACAATGGTCAAACCTGGACGATGGTCTACCATGGTGTTCATGGTCAACTGACCACCATTTTCACTAGGGACCATGGCATATATCCATTGACATCAAATTCTGTGGTCGTGGTGCTATTTTACAGAACTTGGCCAACCATGGCCCCAGGGCCATATAATACCAAGGAGATCACACTACTTCATGGTAAATGACCATCGTTTTCGCCTGGGTCAGTGTACTATCTAACTGCGCCAATGCAAGGGTTAATCTGCGTTTTTCAAGTTCGCTACTGGCAGACTTTGACTCTTATAAGCCTGCAAGGTAAGCTGGGTCATTCAACTTCATTCCAAAATACCTATGTAACTCAGTTTTTCATCAAATTTGACATAATGTCCTGAATAATAGAGAGAGTAGGGATTTTCCACCAAATTGCGTTATACATCTTCATCTCCAAGAAGGCGTAAATAAATTTATGCTTTGAAAGAATCCTTACACCTGAAACAATTATTGTTTGAGAACAGGCGGTAGCAACTTGGTATAATTGCATGTATCTATACATGGACATTTTTTATCAGGAACCACCTGACGATGAAAAATGATCCTGATTTCTTTGAAACAAAAGCTCCGCCGAGGTGAAATCTTCACAACGCCAGTTAGCCATGAAATGCAGGTCAAGGTTAAATATGAAATGTTGCACCAAAGTTTGCATCCCCCGATGGAAGTTTGTACCAAGTATAATCGATGTTTCTCTCCTGAACATTGGTGTTAAAAGTAAGGTTTGACACAATAGTTCTCTAAGTCAGTGAACCATGGAACGAGATCAAGATCAAATATGGATACTTACCTGCACTGAAGTTGCCATCCCTAAAAGCAACTGTGCACTAAGGATGATCCATGAAGCTCTTGTGGTTCTTGAGAAATGAACTTTAACATTTGTTCGAAAGTTAGGGTGGCCGCAATAGTTCACAAAGTCAATGTACTATAAAATAGGTCAATGGCAAACAATGGATGCCTGCGCTATAGCTGCCTTCCTTAGATGCAAGTTTTTACCAAGTATCATTTATGACGTTCTAATAGTTCTTGAGAAATGGACTTGAACATATGAATGAAAGCCTGAGTTGACACAATAGTTTATAGTCAGTGAACCATGAAATGTAGGTCATTGTCTAATATGGAATATTTTATTAGGTGGTACCAAGAATCATCAATGAAAAACTTATAATTCTTGAAAAAGTGCACTAGTACATTAAGGTGAAAGTAAGGGTGGTTGCAAATGCTGATGACTTGTGGAATGGACGAACAAACAGGCGGACAGATGGAAAAGTGGACTCCTACATGATGCATTGGTTGTTTGATTTGAGGTTTAACGTCCCCGTCAACACTGTAAAGGTCATTTTGGAGACGTTGCTTCCAATTTTGTGGGACTTTTACCCGACATCGAGATGAAATGACATCTCAAGCCCTGTCGTCCAATGAAACCAATAGGGTTTATTTGCATGGACGGTCCGCCTCGCATCGCGGTTCCTGGACAGGCTTAGATCCTCTAAGCGGTTTACCAGTACTAGTGTGCGGACCGGACTCAGTTCTGCGTGGAAGCATCATGCAGCCCATATATTTCTTCAAGCCCCTATGAGCGGGGGCTATCCTACATGATGCATATCGAGCCATGCTTAAAACAGGTGCGACGAAAAAAATGGACAAATTACAACAGGCAGCAGATGCACTATCTTTTGTTATCTGTTAAGGGACATGAAAAGTGGAACCAAACTATAACAGCGCTATGCCATTATACAAGATGGATACAACATGTGTATATACTGTACATGTTTGTCATACATATGCGGGTTAGGAAAAAAATATCTCGTATCATATTTTATACCTTATAACCTTATTATTAAAACTAGCTAAATGTGTTTATAGTATAAAGTAAAATAAAAAAAAATTCCTTTTTGGGCTTGAGTCATCATAGAGTTCACAACTGGCAATGCTGGAACCTTATACAAGTCGTTCAATGCAAAGTTTCCAGTTAATCATTTTTGAGGGAAGAAAAGGTTAAACTATGTCAAACTTCCTGCAAAGGGATCCTAATAGGTTTTGAAGAAATATGTGGAGGGCTTGACAATATTTATATTAGATTCGGTACTAAGTTATTTAGACAAATTGTGGGTATTCCGATGGGTACTAATTGCGCACCTCTTGTGGCTGATCTGTTCTTGTATTGTTATGAAAGAGACTTCATTTTGTCGCTTTCCATTGATAACCAATCTGAAATTATTGAAGCTTTTAGCTCTACTTCTAGATATTTAGATGATTTATTAAATATTGATAATACCTATTTTGATGGTTTGATCAGTCAGATTTACCCCCTAGAACTTCAGTTAAATAAAGCAAATTCTTCTGATACCGAGGCCCCGTTTTTGGATTTACATCTATCTATTGTAGATGGATTTGTTTCGTGCAAAATTTATGATAAACGCGATGACTTTGATTTTGAGATTGTAAATTTTCCTTTTTTGGATGGTGATGTTCCTCGTGCGCCATCCTATGGCGTTTATATTTCGCAATTAATTCGATTTGCTAGAGTGTGTAGTCATGTAACTGACTTCAACACTCGTAATAAATTATTAACGGCTAAACTCCTTAATCAGGGTTATCGGTACCATAAACTACGCAAAGCCTTTTCAAAATTTTATAGACGCCATTCTGATTTAATTTCAAAATTCAATATTGGACTTAAATCTCTTCTGCAACAAGGTCTATCGGAACCCGAATTTTATGGTGACTTAGTATATAAATTCAGAAAAATATATAACCGCAATGACTTCAGCATCCAATTTCGTAAAATCATTCTTCGATATAAAAAGATTGGGTACAACATGGATATTATACGACAGACTGCATGCATGGTAGTTAACCCAATCACGGTTGGCAACTTTGCTTCCCTCTTTAATTGCACGCCGGTGGGTCAGGCCTCAGATTCTATGACGGCTCCAACGTAAAGGCTTATTGAAAATTAAAGAGATAATGTTGGTTGGTGCCTGATGCTCTGTCTCTGGTCGGGCTCATCGGAGTCTAACTGTTGGTTTTCTTTTGCTCCAGCATTTCAGTGGTTTCTTGCTGTCGAGTCCTCACCGTTGTCTCACCTCTGTGGTTCTTTGATTTCTGTGTTCACGGAGATGTTGCACTGATGAGTTAGGAGGCCTTCATGCGGACTGAACAAATTATTTGTCTAAATCGCGACGGAATTAAGGGCGAGGATTGTGGCCACGTAAAATCGATTTAAGCCCCCAGTGGAAATCTTCCACTGACCGTTCCAAGGCGGCTCTTCTGTGGCGATTTATTTATGTTGTTGTTTGTTACTTACTGTGTGTATCACTTGTGTCTTTTAATTTTGGATGGCAATATGGCCATTTTGTGGGAAAGTAACTGTCCATATGGCCTTCCTTTGTTTAGGTTTCCATTATGGTCTGGTCGCTTAATGTTTGTATTTCTTTCCCTTTGGTGTCTTTTATGGATGGAGTAAGTTAATTGTATCAATTCCTGATCTTTGTTTTACTTCTACTTTAATGTATGGCTAGTGTTGACATTGACGATGTTAGATGGAAACATTAGTTACAACCATATAGCAGACACAACAACATGGACAGTAGGTATATCCCCCCCACCCCCCCCCCCCCCCTACGTAAGTTAAAACCTTTTTGCAGTGGCACCATTTTTCATTTGAGATAAAACATTTTTGTATTTTTAAATTCCGACAAAAGTAATTTCAATATCACATATTTTACAGGTTTTTGGCCTTTAAAATCAGAATAGAATTCTGCAAAAAATTATTATTGCGGGCATCCCTCGATATGGACTACACTATGATGAAGGGCAAGGGGATCTCCCCTTACCCAACTGTAGTAACGTTAAATATGTTCCATTAAATGGAGTCTGAAATTGAGACCCGACCCACCTTAGTACAACAAAAAGGAAGAAATATAGTCATCAGCTATGGTTAAACCAAAAACCAGTTATTCAGGCTGTCGTACATCCATGTTATAACAGTATCTTTTGTAGGGGGAAAGGCAAAGGATCCGCTGTCCAGTTATTTGTCCTCAGTTCACTATCAAGGTTGTCATAAAACTCTGGTTCCGGTATTCCTTGCTGTAGTAGTAAAATCTGTATGTCGACGATAAAATTTAGAAAGGGCTGAACTTATGATACATATAATAACTCACGAGACCTACAATTTTGGAATCGGTCATCATATATGTTTTGCTAAGTAAGAGCTGATTGAGTTTAAGCCCTAACTTTAGCCAACCTAATTTTAAGTATTGTACAATGCCTGTTATTACCATACAATTTTACGTTGTAATTATGTTATTTACAGATGGCCCTGATGAAGTGAGTCTACAACCAGCAAAGCAGCTCTATACCAAGAATGAACAGGAAACACTAAACAATATAAACTGCACAGCCGATTGTTACCCAGAATGTAGTATCAAGTGGATAAAAAACAACAGTTTATATCAAAACAACAACATCCTATCATTGGGAAAATTGGATTATCTAGATGCTGGCAATTATTCATGCGTAGCTACAAACACACGAACGCAAGGGACTGCTCACAAAACAGTTTCGGTCAGTGTCAGATGTAAGTCAGTTTGTCAACTGTCTTGTTTGTCCTGGATTTTAACAACCAAGTCGAGACTGTTCTAGAAAGTCAAATATTGATACGTTTCTTTGTTTTTGATTTTCAAATACCACGTTCTTCTATGCATGCATCGGTTAATAGTGAGTTTTGTTTAGCTGTACAGTGCATTTCATATCTATATATTTTAAGATGCTGAAGCTCACCAGACTGTGTTCTTTATTGTGCCCCCGCCATTCAAAGAATGGTGGAGGGGCATATAGCGTTGCAGCTAGAGTTTGCCAATCATTATGCTTTCCTCTTTAATTGCACGCCTGTGGGTCCGTGTTCAGACTCTATGATGGCTTTGGCTTAAAATTATTTATTAGTTGGTCGGAGCCGGAACATTTATGTCTGTTGCTTAATCCAACCGGGTTCAGCTGTTGTTTTTAATTTGATCCAGTGTTCCTGTGGCGTTGCAGCTGATGGCTCAGCGCGTTTTACTGTCGAGTCCCCATCCTTGTGTCACTTTGATTTTAATTGTTATTTCTTTGTTTAACGGGTTGATTTACTGATGAGTTAAAACAAACATTTACGCGGACCAAATAGATGCTTGGTTGAAACAAAGTCGAAGTGAGGGTGATTGTTGGGATCCCGTGGAGTTAACTAAGACCAACAAGTAATTTTTACTGACCGCTCCGGTTCAGTGCTTTTGCTGCAGTCCCTTCGTTGTTATGCATAAGAATTTATTTTTTCTGATTCCCACTTTCACCCCACTGTTGACCTAATAGTGCTATAAATATCTTGTTAATCTTCTTATAGAAGATTCTAGAAAACTGAGTCACAGATTAATTTCTATTTGTAAACAACATGTTTACAAGGAAAAGTACTTTGGAACCTTCCAGAAAGTTCAGGTTTGCATTATTTTTAGAAAATTATATCATCTTATTCCACAGCCCTCTGGAATGTTCTAGAGAAATCTTAGGGTCTATAAAAGAGCTTGATTTTTCTCATTGAGGCAGACTTTGGAGTTTGATGTTTGGGCTTATAAGGAAAGTTATTTCTAAATTCTGTGTTGGATTGTTAAAGGATATTACTTTTCATTTTGGACTGTGAATTCTGTGGGATCAAGGAAAATAGATTCATTCAGGATATTTCATTCAGAGCTAAGTACATTTAATTTTCTTACTTCTGCAGGTTAAAGTTAACTTGTAAATAAATTTTGTTAAATTTTTCCAAAAGGCTTGTTTGCTTTTTCTTTCTGCTACGCCTGGCTCGTAACAGAAATTGGGGGCTCGTCCGGGATAAAACCATTTGAGCATTTTAAAACCGACATTTCATGTGACGGCAGGTAATTGTCATTTCTTATCAAATAGACTCGGCAGTTGCTTCACGGAATTGGTATTTCCCTATAGGCATATAGGGGATTGTCATTTCATGTGAATTGTCATTTCAGGTGAAATAGTACTTGTCATTTCATGTGAAATTTTGGTTGAGCTTGTCATTTCAAAAAAAAAAAAAAAAAAAAAACTTTGTCAAATTAACCTTTATCTGAATTACCATACTTACGTTATAATACAAACAAAAAGCAAACATGTCGTTTGATTTGAGAAGCTTTTTGGCTCAGCCTACTCAGGAGTTGTTTAATCTGGCCAAAAGGACAGATTTGCTAGAAATTGCTTCCCATTATGGGGTCACTGCTATCAAAACAAGCATGAAGAAGCATGAAATTAAGAATATTTTGGTACAGTTTTTTGTTGATGAAGAACTTTTCGATCCATCTGCTTTGTCTCTCATTATGGTTTCACATACTGAACTGCAAATGAGACAAATCGAAATTGGAAGGCAAATTGAATTAGAAAAATTAAGATTAGAGATGGAAGAACGCATACAGAAAGAAAAAATGGAAAAGGAAGAAAAAGAAAGGGAAATGCAGAGACAAATGCAGATGGAAAGATTAGAAATGGAAGAACGAATTCGAAAAGAAAAATTAGAGCAGGAAGAAAAACAAAGAGAAATGGAGGAACGGATTGAGTTAGAAAAGGAAAAAATGAGATATAGTATTGAAGAAAAAGAGAGGGAAAGGCAATTTCAATTAAGGCTGAAGGAAATGGAACTCCAGGGTCAGGATAGGTTGAAACATACCCCTGTTTTTGACTCTGGCAGTTACTTTGATGCTACAAAGCACATAAGATTAGTTCCGCCATTTCAGGAAAAAGAGGTAGATAAGTATTTTTTGCATTTTGAAAAAGTTGCAGAAAATTTAAAATGGCCAAAAGAGCATTGGACCTTACTTTTGCAAAGCGTTGTTGTCGGAAAGGCTCGAGACATTTACACTCAGCTGACTGTCGAGCAAAGCTCAGACTATGATTTGGTTAAGGAGCTTATTCTTAAGGCATATGAGTTGGTCCCCGAAGCTTACAGGCAAAAATTTAGGAATTGTAAAAAAGAAATTTCCCAGACCCATATAGAATTTGCTCGAACCAAAGAACAGTTATTTGATAGGTGGTGTTCTTCTAAAAAAGTAGGCTCTGATCATGACAAACTTAGACAGCTTGTCCTTGTTGAAGAGTTCAAACGGTGCATAAATTCAGACATTAAATCTTTTCTCGATGAGAGACAGGTTGAAACTTTGGAGGAAGCTTCTCGTTTGGCAGATGATTATGCTTTGACTCATAAAGTCTCATTTGTGAACAGGCCTTATCTTCGAAAACCTTATAATCCACAGACAGGTCCAAGATTCTATCCCAGTAATCCTTCTGGTAGTTATAGCCATACATCTAGTACTATGCCCAAACTTTCTGGTGAAAATAAAAGCCAGAATCCTTCCAAACCTTCTGGTGAAAACAGAAGCCAGAATTTTTCCAAACCTTCTGGTGAAAACAAAGACCAGAATCCCTTATCTCAATCTCAAGTAGTTTGTTATTATTGTAAAAATACAGGTCATTTGATCTCTGAATGTTTAAAATTAAAGCGAAGAAAAGAAAGAGAAAGACAAGAGGAACTTAAGCCTACAGGCTTGACTTCTATAAGGCCAAAACCACAGTCTTGTGTAAGGGAGGAAACTCTTTCTGATACCAAATTATCTGAGACTGATACAGTTATGGAGTGTTATGAACCATTCTTATCAGATGGTTTTGTGTCACTAAATGGTGACAGTTATGCCCATCCTACCCCTATTAAAATCTTACGAGATACCGGAGCTTCTCAATCTCTTATTCTAGCAGATACTCTGCCTTTTTCTGAGAAGACTTCTATGGGCCAAAGTGTCCTTATTCAGGGTGTGGAATGTGGATTTGTTAATGTTCCGCTTCATAACGTTTATTTGTCATCAGACTTGGTATCCGGTTCAGTGGCTGTTGGCATTAGACCTTCTTTACCTTTTAAAGGTGTTCATTTGTTGCTAGGCAATGACTTAGCTGGAGATAAGGTTGTGGTAAACCCACTTTTGACTACTAATCCTTGCATAGACCAACCGCCTGATCCCATTGAGCAGGAAATTCCTGATCTTTATCCGTCTTGTGCAGTCACAAGGGCTATGGCACGTAAGGCCAAGCAAACTGATGGGAAACAGGATTTTGATTTTACTGATACCTTTTTGGGTCAGTCTTTTAATGACGAGATAACAAGGTCTCTGTCTTCAAGCCTGCCTGATAAGCAGACAGATTTTCATGAGAATAACTCATCTTTCGATCTAGGCCAAGATAAAATGTCCGGGTCTCAACTAGCTATAGAACAGCACAAGGATCCTGAAATTTCGCCTTTATTTGAAAGGGCCTTAGATGAGCAGGAAGTTTCTCAGGTCCCAGTCTGTTATTATGTCAAAAATGACATTCTTATGAGAAAATGGCGTCCACCAGACGTCTCAGCAGAAGACGAGTGGACTGTCAACCATCAGATAGTGGTTCCACGGATTTACCGTCCTGAAATATTAAACTTGGCACATGAAACTCCCATGTCAGGACATTTAGGTGTAAATAAAACCTATCACAAGATTCTTAATCATTTTTACTGGCCTGGGTTAAAATCAGATGTTTCTCAGCATTGTAGGTCCTGTCATACATGTCAAATGGTAGGAAAACCCAATCAGACTATACCTAAGGCTCACTTGCAGCCTATACCTGCTTTTGATGAACCTTTCAGTCGAATAATTATAGACTGTGTGGGTCCCTTGCCCAGAACTAAGTCTGGCTGTGAATATCTTTTGACTATTATGTGTGCTTCCACACGTTTTCCTGAAGCCATTCCTTTAAGAAATATCAAAACTAAGACAATCGTCAAGGCCTTAGTGAAGTTTTTCACATTTGTTGGGCTTCCTAAATCTATTCAGTCAGACCAAGGCTCAAATTTTATGTCTGGAATATTTCAACAAGTAATGCATGAACTTGGCATTGTACAGTATAAGTCATCGGCCTATCATCCTGAAAGTCAAGGCGCCCTTGAAAGATTCCATCAAACATTGAAAAACATGATAAGATCATATTGCTTTGACACAGAGAAGGATTGGGATGAAGGCATCCACCTCCTTTTATTTGCTGTTAGAGAATCTGTGCAAGAATCTCTTGGCTTCAGTCCATTTGAATTAGTATTTGGCCATACTGTTCGTGGTCCTTTGAAACTTCTCAAAGAGAAATTTCTCTCCAATGATGACACCTCCCTGAATTTACTTCAGTATGTGTCTGATTTCAAAACTAGACTTTCAAAAGCTTGTGAGGCTGCTCGGACCAATCTTCAGTCAGCCCAAAGGAAAATGAAACAGCTATATGACATAGGGACAAAAGAAAGGAATTTTAAACCAGGTGATAAGGTACTAGCTCTTTTGCCTATTCCAGGAAAATCGTTGCAGGCCAGGTATTATGGTCCATACACTGTAGACAAAAAGATCAGTGACGTAAATTACATAATAAACACTCCTGGGAGGCGCAAGCTAAAGCAGCTATGTCATATTAACATGCTTAAGGAATACATTGATAGGGACAATACATCTTTAACATCAGTCAATCTAGTTAGCTCTGTTCCACTTAATTCATGTGACAATGACTGTGAGGATATTAATTCAGTGAAGTCGGATCCCACGTCATCAAAACTTCAGAATTCTGACATTCTACGGAATCTTGACCAGAAACTGTCACATCTAGAGCCAAATCAGCGGAATGAACTGAAACAGCTGATTTTTGAATATGAACACTTATTTCCTGACATTCCAACACGGACAGACAAAATATTTCACGATGTGGACATAAATGGGTCTAAACCTGTAAAACAACACCCATACAGGATGAATCCTGTGAAACAAAAATATCTTAAAGAAGAAGTTCAGTATCTATTAGACAATGACTTTATTGAACCAAGCCAAAGTGAGTGGAGTTCTCCTTGTATTCTTGTACCAAAACCTGATGGGACATATCGTATGTGTACAGATTTTAGGAAAGTTAATTCCTTAAGTAAAACAGATAGCTTTCCTATTCCAAGAATGGATGACTGCATTGATAACATCGGGAATGCCAAATACATAACGAAATTCGACCTTCTGAAAGGATTTTGGCAAATTCCACTCACAGATAGAGCAAAGGAGGTTTTGGCATTCACAACACCAGACGGATTATTTAACTATAAAGTCATGCCATTTGGAACGAAAAACTCTCCAGCAACATTTCAGCGCTTAATAAACATGGTAATTGCGGGGCTGGAAGGCTGCAGTGCTTATATCGATGATGCTATCATATACAACGACCAGTGGAATCAACATCTTGGGACTATTCGAGCATTCTTTGATAGACTGAGTAATGCCAAATTGACAATCAATCTTGCTAAAAGTGAATTCTGCCATTCAAGTTTGACATTTCTAGGTCATGTTGTAGGTCAAGGTCATGTGAAGCCCATTGATGCTAAAGTTGAGGCTATCTCAAATTTTCCCGTACCCACGTGCAAAAGACAGCTGATGCGATTTCTTGGTATGGCTGGTTATTACAGGAAGTTCTGTAATAATTTCTCTGTCATTGCTGAGCCTTTGACAAATTTGCTCAGCAAAAGAACAAAATTCCATTGGAATGCAATATGCCAAAATGCTTTTGATAAACTTAAAGCCATACTCAAGAGTGAACCAGTTCTCTTAGCACCAAACTTTGAAAAGGAGTTTAAGCTAGCTGTAGATGCTAGTGACGTAGGTGCAGGTAGTGTTTTGTTGCAGGAAGATGGAAATGGTGTGGATCATCCAGTTTGCTACTTTTCCAAAAAGTTTAATAAGCATCAGAGAAATTACTCTACCATAGAGAAAGAGTGCTTGTCTCTGATTCTTGCTCTGCAACATTTCGAAGTTTATCTTACCCCTACTACTGCACCGATTGTTGTTTTCAGTGATCACAATCCACTGACTTTCATACATAAAATGAAAAACAAAAATCAGCGGTTGCTCAGGTGGAGTCTTATGCTACAAGAGTATAATTTAGACATAAGACATATCAGAGGGAGAGATAACATTATCCCTGATGCCCTTTCAAGAGTTTGAGCGGTGTCAGGAGTTGTGTTTTTCTTTCCTACTAAAGTGGATTGTAGATACATGTAATTTTATATGCTATGCTCAATATTTTATTATTCTTAAAGCAAAAGAAAGCTTTATTACATAAATCTTTCTTTTCCTCGAAGAGGGGGAGTGTTATGCATAAGAATTTATTTTTTCTGATTCCCACTTTCACCCCACTGTTGACCTAATAGTGCTATAAATATCTTGTTAATCTTCTTATAGAAGATTCTAGAAAACTGAGTCACAGATTAATTTCTATTTGTAAACAACATGTTTACAAGGAAAAGTACTTTGGAACCTTCCAGAAAGTTCAGGTTTGCATTATTTTTAGAAAATTATATCATCTTATTCCACAGCCCTCTGGAATGTTCTAGAGAAATCTTAGGGTCTATAAAAGAGCTTGATTTTTCTCATTGAGGCAGACTTTGGAGTTTGATGTTTGGGCTTATAAGGAAAGTTATTTCTAAATTCTGTGTTGGATTGTTAAAGGATATTACTTTTCATTTTGGACTGTGAATTCTGTGGGATCAAGGAAAATAGATTCATTCAGGATATTTCATTCAGAGCTAAGTACATTTAATTTTCTTACTTCTGCAGGTTAAAGTTAACTTGTAAATAAATTTTGTTAAATTTTTCCAAAAGGCTTGTTTGCTTTTTCTTTCTGCTACGCCTGGCTCGTAACATCGTGTTTTGTGTTGGGTGTTCGTATAAGAATCTGATATGGGGTTCTGTTGTAGATTAGCGTTTCGAACCCGAGGGTTGACCGTGCTGAGCGGAACCGAGGCTACGCCGAGGTTCCGCTCAGCACGGTCATCCCTCGGGTTGGAAACGCCCATCTACCACAGAACCCCATATTGGATTCTTTTTCTTGCACAACAACCCCTGTTAGTTTTCACAGTGACAGCTCGCACATGTATATTGTTTACAAAATAAAAGTAGTGCGGAAGTAGTTCCGGTAGTTGAATAGAATTGAAGCGCATGTATGTTAGTTACCTGGCTCGGAACACCAGGGTCAGAACATAAATTTCTATCCCAGGGTAAAATGACGGATTTCCTTGTCGGGTGTGCAAGAAGGTTATTCCCCTGGTCGTGTGTATTGTGCTTTGATGGTTCTTATTCTTCCCCTTTTTTTGTCGTTCATTTTAGTTACGTTTGCCTTCCGGTTTAAAATTTGTCATGTTGGTGATTCTGATTATTCCCCCCCCCCCTCATTGTGTATATTGCTTCTTTATAGTTGGGTTTAGATATTCTGAGTCACCGCCTGTTTCGGAAAGAGCTGCTGTTTGCTGTTGTCCATTTTGTTTACTTTCCCTGGTGATATTGTTGGAAGAATTTGGTATCTGATGTCTTATTATCTGATCGTTGCTCTGTTTAATTTGCTTCGATCGTCCGTTTGTCCGTTCTTCTGTCCGAAACTTAAACGCAGTCAATAATTTCTTATTCAAGATGGATTTTGAAATAACTTGGCAGAAATGTTAACCATCATGAGACGATATGTCGCACACAAAACCCATGTCCGTAGCTCCAAGGTCAAGGTCGTACTTAAAGCTACAAAAAGAGTCCGAAACTTTAACACGGCAAATATCTTCCTTATTTCTGGATGTAGTTCGAAATTACTTGGCAGAAATGTTAACCACCATGAGCCGATGTATCGCGCGCAGAATCCAGATCCTTACCTCTGAGGTCAAGATCGAATTTAGAGGTCAAAAGTACAAAAAAGGTCCAAAACATAACGCGGTCAATAACTTTCTTATTTCTTGATGGATTTTGAAATTACTTGGCAGAAATGTAACCACCAGAAGACGCGCAAAACACAGATCCGTACCTCTGGTCCGAAACTTAAAACGGCTAATAATATTTTTCTTTCTGGATGAATTTTGAAATAACTTAGCATAAATATTAACCATCATGAGTCGATGTGTCGAGCGCAAAACGCAGGTACGTACACCCAAGGCCAATGTCGTACTTAAAGGTTCAATGTTGAAAAAGGTCCGTAACTTAAACACAAACAAATAATTTCTTATTTCTGGGTGGATTTTGAAATTACTTGAAACAAACACCAGTTTCCTTTTTTGCCTCACCAGAAAATAGGCTAACTCACCTAGTTTGCCTAACACTTTATGATGGCTTTCAATGCATTTAGGTAATATAGTTTAGATCTATACACATTATTTCGATATGCTTTGGTGAAGATATACGTAACGGTTTCAGAGTAAACCTGGGTGAAAGGTTGAAAATCCCACAAGATTTTTGAAAATCCCACATGATTTTTTTTCTCCACTCCTGTGGTATTAAAATCCCATACAAATATATGGTTTTTTTCTCCCATGGGAGAATTTCAAAATTTTAAATCCTGCATTTAACTATAAAAATGGACCTACTTAATATTAAAATACATGCAGACAGAAAAAGTATGGCTGCTCTAACACTAATTTCAATTTTTCCCACGGGATTTTTCTCCCGTTGGATTTTTTTACGGAGAAAACGCCCACGGGATTTTTTGTACCCCACCACATGATATTGGTTGGGTATTTTGATATAACGTCGAATGTCTGTCCGTCTGTCCCTACTCACAATTCCGATCGATAACTTGAGTAATCTATCACGAATTTTTTCTTCAAATTTTGCAATATGTTTATACCTGGAATGAGCGGTATGGGATTGTTAATGGGCAAAATACGTTAACATTTGACAGAGTTACGGCCCATTTTAGTTCAAAATAAGGGGTTTTGGGGCGTTTGCGATCAATAACTTGATTATTTTTTCACGGATTTTCATCAAATTTTGAATATTCAATGGTATTGGGTATGAGTCGTTTAGGATTGTAAAAGGGCAAAATACTTGAACATTTAAAGTACGGCCGTTAACAATTCCAATGAAATAGTTTTGGCACGTGTAGTTCTGGAATGTGTAGTTCTGGAATTGCCCATGGCATAAATACGTTATCTTTTGACAGAATTTTTGTCGTCAACACTTTCCATTAAATGGTTTTTAAACACTTATCCCATTACTAAATGGAATATATGGATGAAACTTCACAGATATATAGATCACTATAGGAAGAAAGGTTAGTATTGTTAATTGGCAAACTACGTTAACATTTTCGACAGTTATGGTCGTGTACAAGTCCCATTAAATGTTTTGGGGCTTTTATTCCTTAACTGAATGGAATATATGGATAAAACTTCACATATATGCACTATTAAAGGAAGCATGTTTGAGATTGTTAATTGGCAAAATATGTTAGCAGTTTTGTCAGAGTTATGGCCATTAACAATTCTCATTAAATGTTTTTGTTGTTTTTTTATTCTTTTACTTAATGGAATATTTGGAATAAAATTCATAGATATTAGACCATTTTAGTAGCATGGTTGGGATGGCTAATGAGCAAAATGCGTTAACATTTGGCAGAGTTACGGTTTTTTACAATTTCCATTAAATAGTTTTGGACTTTTATTCATGTATTTATTTTCTATGTATGGAATGGATTTTGGCATAGCTGCTTCACTATACGGAATACCTTGATAAAATTTTAAAGAGATATAGAACACTTAAGGACGCCTATTGTGGTCATGGATCAAACCATATTGGCCTGCAGTGGTGGGGTATCATGCAGTGTTAGCGACGCTTTTATTTATTTTTTTAAATGTTCTGCAATCACAATTAAATATCTCTTATCTATAAATAATGATTCAAGCATGAATATAACTTTTAAAAATGTTCTATAAAAGGGTTATCCCATAAACAAAAATCGGATTCTTCTACAATGGGATTTCACTACTTTCCAATTTCCTATAAATCTGCTTTGTTTGGACAAAACTATAGTACTTTAGTCCATTTATGTATAAAACATAAATCATTTGATGGTACTTTATATTCAATTTAACTCCTGTATGATTTTTGTCCAGTTTTATGGATGGAATAAAATCGTGTCGAAGTTTTTACATTATGAAGATAATAATGTCTGGCAGTTAGGATGCAAGGTTTAATAAAACAGTGTTGATAAGGCTTCTGACCTAAAGCTCCTAGACTAGAATTTTTAATTTGTAGCATTACAATAACAACAATCCCATAATTCATTTTGACTTAAGTGGTAGGTTAAGAGTATTCAGAAAACACGCCTATACCAATGTAAATGGAAATTTTACCACCAAAGAAAGTGAAACTTTTGGGATAAAATTCTGATTTTTCTTTTCATATTTTTGCTCAAAATATATAGATTGTTGGTACTTGTTAAAATCGCATCATTGAGGCAGTTCAAACAAGTACCCATAATCTATTTTTGGGCAGAACTCAAAACAGAGACAGTGGGTACCTGTTAGAACCGCCTCATAGATGCAGTCCGAACGAATGCCCACAATCTATTTTTCAGACAAAAATGATGTATACTCCTGCAAATCCCAGTTTTACAGGGGTATCAATCATTTTTTCTTATTAAAAGGTGGTTTAAGCGGGTCAAAATTACAAAAAGGTGTATTTTCGTGATATATCACTGTTTCTGATAATGGGAGGTATCGAATAGAGCAGAAGCGATTATCAAGTATTTTTATTCAGATTAACCATGCCATGAGAATGAGGCAAAAAATAAGATTTATCATGATTAACAACAATCAGCCTGTATTTGATTAACCTAGAAAGAAGCCACTGTCTTTGCTTAAGAAAAAGATAGTGCAGCAGTGAGACCCCTTGTAGTAAAGGCTACAACTGGTGCAATCAAACTGTCTAGCTGCCCAGGCTGAGGATCAGGAAGCCTTCATGCGGACTGAACAAATTATTTGTCTAAATCGCGACGGAAGTAAGGGCGAGGATTGTGGCCAAGTAAAATCGATTTAAGCCCCCCCCCTACCCCCCCCCCAGTGGAAATCCACTGACCGTTCCAAGGCGGTTCTTCTGTGGCGATTTATTTATGTTGTTGTTTGTTACTTACTGTGTGTATCACTTGTGTCTTTTTATTTTAGATGGCCATATGGCCATTTTGTAGGAAAGTAACTGTCCTTATGGCCTTCCTTTGTTTAGGTATCCATTATGGTCTGGTCGCTTAATGTTTGTGTTTCTTTCCCTTTGGTGTCTTTGATAGGTGGAGTAAGTTAATTGTATCGATTCCTGATTTTTGTTTCACTTCTACTTTGTACAGATATGCAGGCTCATGATCATACTGTAAAACTGTACAGACTGATGATTAGACTGCACAGCTGCACAGGCTGAGCTGAGCCTTTGCCATTCACACCTAACTATTAGGCATGTGCATTTAGCTCGAGAGTGGTTCAAAACGAAATTCTGTTCAATAAATATGGTAATCATCAAAGCTTGCTGTTTTCTAGATTTATTTTTTCATATATACACAATCAAAACCTAAGTAACTAAGCACAGAAGCTTTTTTGTTACTGATGTCCAGGTGACTTTCAATGATAAAATGGACATTTTATAGGAAAGACTCCCTCTATCTTGCATGTACTGTAAGAAATGATGTTTTTACTTCTGAAGCGCATACAAATTATACTTTATGGTCACGTCAGAAAGTGTGCGAAGCTCTAACCTTTCTACTTGATACTATTTACATAAGACCAAGTTATTGAGACAAGTTGTGGGTATCCCGATGGGTACTACTTGTGCACCACTTGTAGCTGATCTGTTTTTGTTTTGTTATAAGAGAGACTTCATGATGTCCCTTTCTGATGAAAACAAGTCTGAAATCACTGAAGCTTTTATCTCCACTTCTAGATATTTGGATGATTTATTAAATATTGATAATACCTATTTCGATGGTTTGAACGGTCAAATTTACCCCCCCCCCCAGAATTTCAGTTAACCCTTTTTGTGCCAAATGGAATCTTCCTCCTTATATATAGCAGGAGTCCATTTCAAAATTTAAGGGTGTCAGGTTGTGTTTTCTTCAAAATCTATTCGGAAAATGGCTGACTTTTTTGCAAACAGTGAAGCCCCGACGCCTCGTTCTGCGGCGTCTGATCTGGGCCTGCACTGTTTGCCAACTACCCCTTTTGTGGTTTCCGGTACCAAATGGGTAAAATAAAGAAAATTCTTATGATACAGAGGCCCCGCTTTTGGATTTACATCTTTCTATCGTAGATGGGTTTTACTGGTGGTTTTCGTTTACTCCAGTGCTCCTTTGGCGTTGTGTTCAGCTCCGGATGGCTAACCCCGTTTTACTATCGAGCCCTCATCCTTGTTCATCTTGGCTTTAATTGTGATTTCTTTGTTTACCGCTTTGATTTATTGATGAGTTAGAAAACATTCACGCGGACTTAACAAATGTTTGAACTACAGTGAAAGTGACGGTGAGAGTTGGGACCCGAAAATTTAACTTAATCCTAGCAGTTATATATGTACTGACCGTTCCAAAACGGTGTTTTGCCGTGTCTCCTTCATGTTCTGTGTTTGTGGTTCTGATTCTATCCCTAATTACATATGTTTTACGTTGATTATACTTGTTGTCTGTTTTTAGTTACATTTGCCCTCTCAGTTTAATGTTTGTCATGTTGGTGATTCAGATCCCCCCCCCCCCTCAGCACTCCCGTTATGTTTATTGCTTCATTTTAGTTAGGTTATACTGAGGGTCCGGATCCCGAAAAGTTAACTTAATCCCATCAGTTATATTTACTGACCGTTCCAACTCAGTGTTTTGCCGTGGTTCCTTCATGTTCTGTGTTTGTGTTTCTGATTTTATCCCTAATTACATATGTTTTACGTTGACGATACTTGTTGTCCGTTTTTGGTTATATTTGCCCTTCCAGTTTAATGTTTGTCATGTTGGTGATTCAGATTCTGCCCCCCCCCCCATAAGTTTTTTTTTGCTCCATTTCAGATATATTATACAACAGACTGCATGCATAGTAGTTAACCTTATCACGGTTTCCCCCTTTAATTGCACGCCGGTGGGTCAGCCCTCAAATTCTATGACGATTCCAGCGTTTTGGCTTACTGTGAATTAAAGAGTCTCTAATTTAGTAGTGTCGGTTGGTGCCTGATGCCCTGTCTCTGGTCGGGCCCATGGGAGTCTAAAGCTTGATCTTCTTTTGCTCCAGCACTTCAGTGGTTCCTTGCTGTTGAGGCTTCTCCGTTGTTTAATCTCTGTGGTTGTTGGATTTTTGTGTTCACGGAGATGTTGCTCTGAAGGAGGCCTTCATGCGGACTGAACAAATTATTTGTCTACATCGCGACGGTAATAAGGGCGAGGACTAAGGCCGCGTAAAATCGATTTAAGCCACCCCCCCCTGTGGAATCCTTTTCACCGACCGTTCCAAGCGGTTCTTCTGACGTGGTCTATTGTTGCTATGGTTTGTCTTTGAGTGTATGTATCGCTTATATTGTTAAGTTTTGGATAGCCAATTGACCATTTTGTGGGATAGTAACTGTCCGTTTGGCTTTCCGCTATTGATGTTTCCATTAGGGTCTAGTTGTTTCATGTTTGTACTTTTTTCCCTCTGATGGGAGCTGTGGGTTAATTGGATCGATTCCTGATCATTGTTTTCATTCTATTTTGGATATTCTGAGTCACCACCAGTTGTTGTGGAAGCTGCTGACTCCATGTTTCGACTTCTTTCGCTAGTGATATTGTGGGGAGAATTTGGGATCAGATTGTATCAGTTCCTGATCATTTCTTTTAGTTATTTTATGTTCGTGCTTCTTTCCCTTTGATGTCTCTAAGGGGGTGTGGGGTAATTGTACCGATTCTTGATCATTACCTCCACTTCTATTTGCGATGTTGTTTGCCTGAGGCGAACTGAACCCTTCTTCCCACAAAGTGACGGTGAATGTTTGATCAGACTGGGCAATTTCGCAGACTGATCTGAGTCTTCGCGTGTCGCAAAAGTAATCTTATAGAAATGCTGTGTCCCTGGTCTAATATCATTTTAAGCATTTTAATGTAGATAATGTCATAAAGTAAGTCAATATCCACACGCTATACTCTAAAATAACTAGAATTGATAAAAATGCGTCGATTTAGTACATATCAAAATATTCCCACCGGGGAATAATGACCGTTCGCCACTATTGGTAATTGAAATATCCTCTATGATCTTTTCAGAACTCCCTTGTGCTCAGTTTTATTTGAAGCATAATTGAATTGACGAATCAGTTCATAATACCCTTTCAGACACTCTTTCCGCGACTCTATTCCCTCCCCATTTTGTATAGGACGGAATACATTGTCTAAATTTTTTCTGACGATTAGTCTTAGGGATTTGTCTTTATATCAACTTCCAATTTGCTCACACACAATCATGCTGATACAAATCTTGGCCTTAAGGTTTTTATCTCAAGGTTTCAAATTGTCAATGAATACTCTGAACAAGTTAGCATAAACAAATGTGGTATTCTATACCATGATTACGGCGGCCCTCACAAGATTATTTCACTAATGTTGAGCCGATTGCAAATCAAACGTAAATAGATCAGGATACAATCATGTTGGCGTGTGAGGCAAGAGTTAATAAACATGTGGAAAACAGCATTCGTAGTACTAGACTGTCTGAACGCTCTTGCTATCGAAGGATTTTTTCTGCCACTAAACGAATTTCTTTTCAATGGAATTTATACATAAGCAGAACTACTAATTATTCAGTATAATGTATAATGGTCTGGAAGTATCCTCGATCGGATTCCAAATTTACTCTTGCACAGCGAAGTATAAATAAAAGAAAATGTAATGAAGACAAAACACAACTATCTTATTTTATCGAAAGAGAGAAAGATGTAGAGACACGAAGGCCAGACACACCAGACAAAAACAATTACGTGGACCAATGAACAATGCTAATTGACATGAAAGAAACTTCGAAGACACCACAGTCCCGGGACGGTCACGTTACCTACTGGGAGGCCTCAGTACCGATGTTTTCAAATGTTAAACATTAAGCATCAATTTAAATGAAGATTTCCACAAACTACCAACAACAAGGTACCCCGCATGACGGAAGTCTAGCTGAACAGACAATCAGGACAGCAACAAAAAAGCAACTATCTAAGAATTAAGACCCCGAGAAACGAGGTTAATGGCTCAAATATTATCTTAAATCGGAGCAACAGAAAACCACTAGAATAAACACGGAGCCAGTATAAACACGGAGGACCAAACTGAGGCGATAAAACATAGGATTCTTTCTTTTTTAAAATGTTTTAAAGATTCGGTCCTGAATCAAAGACAGAGGCAATGTTTCCATTGCAAAAGGATCGAGAACCGCGCATATTGTCTGTCGCATAATAGTACTACACAGGAAATTTACTGTTACCCAGTTGTTTCCGATACAAAAACGTGTCAGCGGTAAAATGAAAGTTTAGAAATAAAGTCGCAAAGACAACGGTAACATTTTCAAAATAAGTTTCGTAATTGGTGTTAAGATAACAGTTTTTAGATGTTTTCCTGATACAATCCTACAGTGTTAATTCAATAAGCTTCGAATACCTGACTTCTGTCGTAAATTTGACCACCGTCTCTAGCAAACCATTTCAATCCTCTATGACATAGCCTTAGCGGCGGCACCATATATGAATTCCGAAATCAAACTCAATATATTGCCGTAAATGTAGATGAAATGAAACAACAAGTCCAATCATTTTTGAATTGTTAGAACTAGTGTTACTGAACTGCAAATCATTCCAATGTGTTTTGCCAACAGTTTTTTTTTCAAAACAGAAATAGATCATAAGTACTTTTATTCTCTGATTATATAGGGCCATGTACCAAGGACTGATTAGATTGGTCAGAGTCTATCGTCGAGGTAGCATATGCTGCTGCGAAAAGGTGGGTGGCGGAATTTAAGGACATGATGTAGTGTTAGTATACGTTTCGTGAACCGTATTTTAGTGGTTTATTGTCATTTCCAGGCATTTTATGTTGGGAGGTGACGCGGTGGAGCGACCTGCTGCTCCCTGATCTACATGAGCAGGTGCTGGTTATGAACGACGGGTCATAGGAACCCAGCAGAAGCGGGCAAACCCGGATCGCAGGCCGTCCAGGTCAAAATTACTGGGTTCTCATATTTACTTGACTGAGCTGATGTGGCGAACACCTGCTTCTCAAAGCGCCAGAGATTGGAATTGCGTTAACCAAAAATGTTGTCAACATAAACAGTTGCCATTGATGTGAATTAGTTGGTTTGTCGCAACCGGAATAGAACAGCACTAATGCAGTGACGTAATCCCACCCGAAGAGGACTTATATGTTTCTGCCGACATTTTTTTCGTTGGTTACCTTATTTTACTTTGTTCTTGTACCTTGTGTTATTTGTTTCTATATAATTTTCATGACCCCGTCCCGATCACAGAACGTAGTTTTGCCTTCGGGGCGAGCGCCGTGAACTGTTATAGAAACAATTATAGTGTTAAGCGGCCGTAAAACGTCTCCCCGTACATCAACCATAGTGCAGTTAATATTTTACTTTTGGTCCTTTGAGATCAGCGTGAATATTTTGAGAGATCAGAATTTAATTATTGGTTTAGATTCATATTCTAGACCGGTTTTTAATTATTTGGACCCCATTTTGATTTATATCAGTCTTTGAATCGACTGCCTATTCGAAATTCGCAAAATTGCAGTGTGTTTTCTCTGGCTTTCTTTGCCGGATCATTACAGGGTTACTGATGAGGCTTTATTAGCCGAAACTACGTAGTATGACCCATCTTCTTTCTTATGAATGTTTTCATTGCTCTTAAAGGAACTCATTTTTGATTTTTATTTGCCTTCACTGCAGCTGGTGTTGTGCCGTGTGGCGGCCGTAAAACGTCTCCCCGTACATCAACCATAGTGCAGTTTATATTTTACTTTTGGTCCTTTGAGATCAGCGTGAATATTTTGAGAGTTCAGAATTTAATTATTGGTTTAGATTCATATTCTAGACCGGTTTTTAATTATTTGGACCCCATTTTGATTTATATCAGTCTTTCAATCGACTGCCTATTCGAAATTCGCAAAATTGCAGTATGTTTTCTCTGGCTTTCTTTGCCGGATCATTACAGGGTTACTGATGAGGCTTTATTAGCCGAAACTACGTAGTATGACCCATCTTCTTTCTTATGAATGTTTTCATTGCTCTTAAAGGAACTCATTTTTTGATTTTTAATTGGTATTATTGTATATAGTTATTGTTAATAATTTATCTTCTTTGTGCCTTGCCCGACAGTTGCCCGTTCACCTGTCAGAGATCACCCTCTGTCGTATTGTCAGTATGTGGCTTTGCGGGACGCTGTAACCCTACACGTAACAGAGCATCCGCGTTGTTCACCTAATCTCGGCCCATCGGACTTTCCACTCCATATTTTCCAGTTCTGTGGTGCATTCCTAGCTTCAAAATGATAACCCTTTCCAGAACATATTTAACGTCACTGCAGCTGGTGTCTGGAAATGTGTGGCGGCCGCAAAAAGTCTCCCTGCCCTACATCTTAGTGTAATTTATATTTTCTTGGTCTTTGGGATCATTGATTCCATTGTGGAATTTTGAAAATATCTGAGGGTCACTCATGAGACCTAATTGACCGAAACTAGCTACTCTGGCCAAGAAAACATTTACACTCCATATTTTCAAGATCTGTGGTGCATTCCTTACTTCCAAAGGATAACCCTTTCCAGAACATATTTCATTTATTTCCAAATCTGAAAACGGCTATTTCAGGTACCCAATTTCAGTCAGGTGAAGACGTCATACATGCAGTGGATGACTTTCTAAACAGCAATGAAAAGGAGTTAAATAATAGGGGCACTGAGGCCCTTAAACACCACTTGCAAAAGTGTATAGATACAGAAGGGGATTATGTTGAAAAATAATACAATATGCCCGACAATTTTCAAATCCTCCAATATGAGGCTCACAACATATCAATCAGCCGTCGTATTTTGGCTTGGATATCTTTATAAGGGACAACATTATGTCCCAGGAAATTGTATCAGTTCCTTCACATTTAGGAATCAAACAGTATTTAAATGATATGTAGTAAACGTGCTTCAATAACATCTAATAGACGGGCTCAAAAGTGATTTATAAAATGTTGTCCTGTGACGGAAGTACGAATTTTCCCAGAGACATGTAGAAAAGGCGATAGAAGAGATAGTAGAGGGAATTAAAGAGAATGGATTTAGGAGAAAGGATATAATGAATGAAATAGAAGAAACAGAAAAATAACAGCTTCCCCACTCTTCTGTTACTTGCTGCAGGGTCGGCAAGCCTTGTGCAAGGTGAATCAAATGAAAGCCAACAGCTTGACTCCGGTGGGCCCAAGCTGAGACAGAGCATTGAACAAGAACCAACGTTTCAGCAATAAAAGAGAGAAGCAACGTTTACAACCGTGTTACCTAGTATATATAAAGTCTGTGTTATAACATGTATGCTGTATCTGATACTAATATTCAAGAATAAATTATCAAAATTTAATATTGTTAGCATTGCCTGCATATATTTTTTACTGAAATTATCTACTTAGTCACTACTAAGTCAGTTTGTTCCGATAGTCCCTTTTGCATTAGAGATTTGCATCCATCATAGAATGTTGAACTTTTATCGAAATGACGTCATTAAATTTAGAAATTGCTTTGCGAGTTTCTGATGCATTTAACTCTGACTTAGATACATGTATTTAGAGTCGTTAAAATTTATTACGCGTGTTGATGACAGTAGCATGATGTCTCTTTTTAGCGACTCGAATTATTTGCGATATATAAACACCGTATGATGCCGCACAAGGAATATCGCTATCAGGGAAACGAAAACATTACAATCGCAAAATCATGATCATCGCGTTTATCATTAAACATTCTGCCTCCATATAGTCAAAATGAGCTAAGAAAATACACAAGATTTTTTTTACAGCTTTCTGGACTACGTTGTTGTATTTTCAGATTCTCCCAAACCAGTGGCTGGAACTAATTCCGTCATTACTGCAATGTTGGGGACAAAAGCGATCTTATCGTTAACAGTAATTGCATACCCAAACCCGAATGACTATGTGTGGTACAAGAGGGCTTTCAATGAATGGATTGAGCTGTACAATTTTGCGACGATTCAAATGACGCGGATCGCAATGCAGTTCAATCTTACAATAACCAGCTTTAAGAAGGAAGACTATGGAGAATATAAACTAACCGTTGACAACGGCGTTGGAAATCATATGAATTATATATTTACCGTGAAACCTCCAGGTAAGTGAACATTTTCAAGGAAGTGAAACAACTTCAAAGCGAAGCAAAAGACCTTATGCCACTTTAGTAGTTGCCACCCAATACAAGGAGATGAAGAATGACAAAAGTCAGTCTATATGTATTGATATTATAAAGCATGACATGTATTGATAAGGATATTTGTATAGTTTTTCTGTATGTATTAATAGCAGGTAGGTAAGAAAGTACATAATAATTGTAATTCTGTTTCAAATTTTTGTTCTAATCCCTTATCTTTTAATTCCGACTACTATTTCGCCAAACTGACATTAATCTTCGTATTTATAACATGCAGTGTACTTTTAATGACAATTCTCTTTAGTATTGGTGATGGCCTAAGTCAGCTTATAATGACAGAAAAATATCTGGACCACAGTACCGGGTCAGCTTATGCCGTGACCTGTTGTCCTGGCAATAGCGACTTTATTTTTATCTTATCTTCATCGATCTTGTAGTAATGACGACAGCTATTAAATCTTGCAGATCGGAGTTTCTTGCCCTTTCATCCCCCATAGACTTATAATAGGAAAAATGATTTCCGGCCAATAGGCACTTTATTATATGGTTTTATCATCAATAAACATGTAACTTGCAAAATACGAACTTATTACCTCCTAAACCTAAGACGTCTTTACGACACCTTAAACTAGGTAATCAAGAATTTCATAGCAAGTTTGTTTTGGCTCCAGCTGATAAGACCGCTAACAATGTGGTCGTTGTTTGACGGCTTATTTTATAAATTCAGAAAAATATATAACCGCAATGACTTCAGCACCCAATTTCGTAGAGTCATTCTTCGATATAAAAAAATTGGGTTCAACATTACTGTTATACACTGTATTGTAGTTAACCCAATCACGGTTGACAACTTTGCTTCCCTCTTTAAATGCACGCCGGTGGGTCAGGCCTCAGAGTCTCTGACAGTTCCAGCGTAAAGGCTTATTGAGAAATAGAGAGATCTAATTCAAGGTAATGTTGGTTGGTGCCTGTTGCTCTATCTCTGGTCGGGCCCATCGGAGTCTAACTGTTGGTTTTCTTTTGTTCCAGCATTTAAGTGGTTTCTTGCTGTCGAGTCCTCACCGTTGTTTCATCTCTGTGGTTGTTTGATTATTTGTGTTCACGGAGATGTTGCACTGATGTGTTAGGAGACCTTCATGCAGACTGAACAAATTACTTGTCTAAATCGCAACGGAAGTGAAGGCGAGAATTGTGGCCACGTGAAATCGATTTAAGCCCACCAGTGGAATTCGTTTCCGCTCACCGATCCAAGGCGTTCTTTTGTCGCGATTTATTTATGTTATTGTTTGTCTTTGGGTGTTTGTGTCGCTTATATTATTTTATTTTGGATAGCCTATTGGCGCGGTTTATTTTTGTTATGGTTTGTCTTGGGGTGTTTCTGTCGCTTGTATTTATTTATTTTTTTTTTGGCAAGTCTATTGGCCATTTTGTGGTAAGGTAACTGTCCTTTTGGCTTTCCATTTAATGTTTCCATTAGGGTTTGTTGTTTTATGTTTGTGTGTCTTTTCCTTTGGTGTCTCTGATAGGAGCTGTGGGTTAATTGTATCGATTCCTGATCATTGCCTCCACTTCTATTCTTCATGCGGATTTAACAAATTATTTGTCTTGATCATCGCCTCTCACTTCGATTTTGTAGGGTATAATGATAGCCATTAAATCTTGGACAAATTCAAATTTTGGGCTGATAGGAATGTTCGTGTCAGAGTAACTTGCCTTTTCGGCCCCATAGACTTATTACGGGGAAACTGTTCTCCGGGCGAAAGATGGTTTATTTTCTATTTGACCCTCAGCAAACTTGTAGGTAATAAGGGCAGTCATAAAATTTTGGATGAGTTCGAATACGGGACAGACCAGATTGTTCGTATGAGAGTTAGTTGCCCTTTCGGCCCCTTATACAGACCAGCTACCGGTAAAAATCCATATTTTTTTGTCCGCGGTAATAGCCTTCTTTCTGGGAGAACAAGCGAGAAATTTCTCCGAGAAGAAAGAAATTTCGTGTTTCAAAGCGGTTAATTTCTCCGCGAACGGCCGCGAAATTTCTCCGCGAAAATCGCTTTTCCTCGGAGAAAGATAATTAGTAAAGGTGAAGACGCTCACGGTGTTTCTCCGCGAGAGCTGCCTATACCTTTATGTTCATGTGCATGTATTTTTTATGTATTCAACTTTCGTACTCAAAGTTTGAAATATATGACGAAATGCATGTTCTTTGTTCAAACCTGTAGACAGGAAAAATTTGCACACTTTTTGCACACTAACATCAGATGAGACGGTTCATAATGTGTTGTCTCATCACGCTGTACACTGTTTGCCGTTCCTCGTGGGTTCACACCTAACGCCCCGTTTTCCAAGGTTAGACACTCCCAGCTTGATGCTGAAACAGTCCATTGTGAACTGAACTCTCGTGGATTATAAACATTTTAACCCTTTTTATGGAATATTCATCCTTAAATATACACGCAGCAGCAGTTCATATAAAAAGTTAGGGGTGACAGGTTGTGTTCTCCTCAAAATTTATTTGGAAAATGAGTGAACCTTGAGCAAACAGTGGAGGCCCTGATCAGAAGCCGCTTTCTGCGGCGTCGGATCTGGGCCTGCCCTGTTTGCCAAGGTACCCACTTTAAGGGCTTCTTGTGCTGAACGGGTTAATAGCAAAAAATGGTTCTAGACCTCAGAGAGTTTCTAATTCTCTTTATTTCTATGGTAGGGTGATGTGTGTGGAGTAGGGTGGGGGCACCCTGCCCAGCTTGACTAAGCACATTCTCATTTGTCTTCGCACGAGACCGTCCTGTTGTAATGGTATGGTACGTGTTCCCTGCTCGTATACCTACATGTACATGTAGATCTGTATATACATCCAGAGTTTCGTTGAATGCATATTTACATATCGTCTTGCATACACTGTCTATTACGATCAGAAAAAAATCCCTGACAGAAAGAAAGAACACCAATATGTGAGCATATGCAAAGTTGTCAAATTCAAAGGAGAGGAAGAATAAAAAAGCAAGACTATTTGGTAATGCCGCAGTATGCACATATATACATGCATATACACATATTGGGCTGCACGATGCTTCCAGAAGGAACTATCCTGCTGCATATGAGTATTGGTAAACCATTTAGGAGGTCTATGCCTGCCCAGGCCAAGTGGTGAGAGTTGGACCGCCCATGCATATAAACCCTGTTGGGTTCATTGGATGGCAGGGCTTATGATGTCACTTCAGCTAAGTGTCGGGTTAGAGCCAAACAATTTGAGGCAACGTCTCCAAAATGACCTAAATAGTGATGAAGGGGACGTTAATCCTCGAATCAAACAAAAGACGGAGCATCCACATTTTAATTTGACCGACTCAAATGGTCAAACGGCGCTCACATTGGAGCACTTGTACATGAAAGTATCCGGGGTTCGCTCGTGACTCTTTACTAAAGGTAGAAGATTTTTTTGTTTGTTTGTTTTGGAGATCAACGACCCAACACTGGGTCTGGCTGGACAATTTACCTATCCAAACTTTTCCTGGGCAGGCTTATACATAAGCGGTAAACCAGTACAGTGTACATTCTTTCGCCAGAAACTGACAACTGCCCTTCTTGAATAAGCGGAAGGGAGAGAATGACCGTAGAAAAAATTTCATGATCAATCTCCTTATAGGCCTGTATGTTTCCTTTTAAATCATTTTAATACTAAATATTTTAGTACACATCACGATAACACACCTATATGCAATCATGCATTCCTAAAACTGTTATTTCTTGATGAAAATATGTGATAATGTTCCTATTTTACTCCTTAAGTAACTTGTGGGTTCTCATTAGAATCGTCTAACTGAGGTAGTTGGTAACGAGTACCCACATTCTACATGGGACGTCTAGGAACAGATTAAGGAAAAATGTATACATGAACCTTGTAAATTCCAGAGTGCATGTAAAGTGGGGAATAGTGGGTTCTTCATTACATGGGCTTTATTAACATGTTGATGCACCACCTGTTTGCTCCAACTGGGAGTATTTATTAGTTAGGTGTGGGTGAGGGGTCGGGGATGGAGACTTGGTAGCGCAAATAATGAGTGTTCGTAAATGCGTGCGAATGCAAAGAAGCATTTCCTTTTTCACGCGCCTGCATGAAGCATTGCGCGAGATACATGTAGGTTTCTGGTTTTTCGTCCGTTTGTCCGCGACATAGACCTAGCCTGCGGTGGAATTATTGTGTTTCTCGTTAACTGGTCACTAACATTTCGTTCAGAACACCGCTTGCTGTACCAATTTGACAGTTTGTAATCATAAATAACTGAAGCCAATCTGAGCTTTTTGTTTGTTTTTGTTTGATTTGAGGTTTACCCTCCCCGTCAACACTATAAAGGTCAATTTAGAGCCGTTGCTTCCAATTTTGTGGGAAATTTGAATTAGGGGCAGATCAGATTGTTCATGTGAGTGTTACATGTCCTTTAGTCTTCCATAGACTTATAATGGGGGAAAAAGTTGTCCGGGCAGTATACACTTTTCTTTTGATAAGATCTTCAAGAAAATTGGTAGGTGATGAGAACAGCCATACAAAGAGTTCTTAGTTCGAAATTGGGGCAGATCTGATTCCTTTCTTCCTTATGTTTATCTTCACCTTCTTTAAAGGAGAACCACATAGATATATACGCTGTTAAAATCGTCTTGAATAAACATTCCTATTACACTTTATGTACATTCATTTACAAAAAAAAGGATAAACGTTTTGGAGGGCACTAAAAGATCTCGATAAAATCACTTCGTACTGTATTAAAATATCTCTCTTCAACTCCATAAAAAGTAGAAGTAAAACAAAGATCAGGAATTGATACAATTAACTTACTCCACCCATAAAAGACACCAAAGGGAAAGAAATGCAAACATTAAGCGACAAGACCATTATGGAAACCTAAACAAAGGAAGGCCATAAGGACAGTTACTTTCCCACAAAATGGCCATATGGCCATCCAAAATAAAAAAGACAAAAGTGATACACACAGTAAGTAACAAACAACAACATAAATACATCGCCACAGAAGAGCCGCCTTGGAACCGTCAGTGGAAGATTTCCACTGGGGGGCTTAAATCGATTTTACGTGGCCACAATCCCCGCCCTTACTTCCGTCGCGATTTAGACAAATAATTTGTTCAGTCCGCATGAAGGCCTCCTAACTCATCAGTGCAACATCTGCGTGAACACGAAAATCAAAGAACCACAGAGGTGAGACAACGGTGAGGACTCGACAGCAAGAAACCACTGAAATGCTGGAGCAAAAGAAAACCAACAGTTAGACTCCGATGGGCCCGACCAGAGACAGAGAATCAGGCACCAACCAACATTACCTTGAATTCGATCTCTCTAATTCTCAATAAGCCTTTACGTTGGAGCCGTCATAGAATCTGAGGCCTGACCCACCTGCGTGCAATTAAAGAGGGAAGCAAAGTTGCCAACCGTGATTGGGTTAACTACCATGCATGCAGTCTGTCGTATAATATCCATGTTGTACCCAATCTTTTTATATCGAAGAATGATTTTACGAAATTGGGTGCTGAAGTCATTTCGGTTATATATTTTTCTGAATTTATATACTAAGTCACCATAAAATTCGGGTTCCGATAGACCTTGTTGCAGAAGAGATTTAAGTCCAATATTGAATTTTGAATTTAAATCAGAATGGCGTCTATAAAATGTTGAAAAGGCTTTGCGTAGTTTATGGTACCGATAACCCTGATTAAGGAGTTTAGCCGTTAATAATTTATTACGAGTGTGGAAGTCAGTTTCATGACTACAAACTCTAGCAAATCGAATTAATTGCGAAATATAAACGCCATAGGATGGCGCACGAGGAACATCACCATCCAAAAAAGGACAATGTACAATCTCAAAATCAAAGTCATCGCGTTTATCATAAATTTTGCACGAAACAAATCCATCTACAATAGATAGATGTAAGTCCAAAAATGGGGCCTCGGTATCAGAAGAATTTGCTTTATTTAACTGAAGTTCTTGGGGGTAAATCTGACTGATCAAACCATCAAAATAGGTATTATCAATATTTAATAAATCATCTAAATATCTAGAAGTGGAGCTAAAAGCTTCAATCATTTCCGGCTTATCCTGTGCTCCATCACCATAAAATCACAATCACTTCATATGGCCGTATTTCTTTATATACAGCACATCATAATATTCTAAAATTTTTCAGGATTCATTGGCTCTGGCTTTTACCGATTTTAGCAACTTCATATATCTCATACAGTATAACTTATATACTAGTCTTCTTGTGCGTAATTCTAAATTTGAAAGTCGTTCGAGCTCTACTACAAAATTTATGTTAGATTTGTTAAAAAGAATATAGCAGTCCAATAGAATTAAAAGCTTAAATTTTGCTTTTGAAAGCAAAGACCACAGTAAAGCACGAAAATCGGAGACTCGGTTTTATTGAGTCTCTTCATACACAACAATGTAGTTTGCAAGGCCTAGCATCGGTTAAAGCGGTATTCGATTTTCAGTGTTACCATTCTCACTAAGGATAGCAAAGTCAATGTTATGTACTAGCATTATTTCTTTACATGTGTCGTCCAATTTTGTATTTCTTGATTCCGAGAGTTCTTCATATTTCAATATGAAATTATTTTAATCTTCTTCTTCTTTCTTACATAGTGAGCAAGTAGGACTTATACAATTCTTATTGAATTCATTTTTTTTTCGATTGTAACACGTATGCTGCACATAGGAACTTTAGATTTGTCGGGATTCTAGTCTTGTCTTTGGACGATCGAGTATCTATTGTGAGAATTGGGTGAACTTTCCCTGGTGTATATACTAGATAGTTCAGATATTTCAGTGTTTTGTAGTAAGAAGCTAATTTACAGTTCTCGTCAACCCAATAACTGTTTACAGCTTTTTCGATGATTAACTACCATCGATGCTTTGTTACTGGATAATCCAAATGCTCTGAGATGTCGTTCAACTGATATTTCCATTGGATTTTCTTAACTTAAAAAAAAACAGCTATTACTTTTCATAGATTTAATTTATAGTTGTCGAACGACCAGATTCCGGTTGCTGACGACATACGTTGTTAAACAACTTTCTTGTGTAGCTTGCTTCAATTGGTAAAAAGCCTGATAGAACGTACCGTACAACGACTGAAGAAGTAACTGGAATTGAGAGGATCTGTTTCAGTTGTGGATTGCTCTTGTGAGAATTACTTGCCCTTTTATTGCACATTCCGGCTCTTGTACAATCATTTAACTTTCCAAATTATTTAATTAATGTTTAACCGCCATAAAAACATGCTATTAAATATTGCGACAAAGTCTTTGAAAGATCAGGGAGAAATCTGTATTGGTCTATTAAAAATTGAAATGAAAATTTAAATAAATTGAAATTCAGACGTTTTTGTGCTTCAAGTCTGTCTACTTATGATTTTCCACCCTTTACACTACACCTCCTCATAATCTTATAAAAAACTTAAAGTATAGACATTTCATAGAAAAGAGTCCCTCAATCTTGCATGTATTGTAAGAAATGCATTTTATGCCCCCGAAATCTAGATTCGGGGGGGGGGGGGGGCATATAGTGTTTGGTCTGTCTGTCTGTCTGTTTGTCCGTTTTGCCGTTTGTCCGTTTGTCTGTTTACAAAAACATTAACATTGGGCATAACCTTTGAATGGTAATAGATATAGCTTTCATATTTCACATGTGTATACCTTATCACCAGACCTTTCCAGTGGTACCATAATTTTTGATCTGATAACCTTCACCTTGACCTTTGACCTACTTTTTGTAAAGATTTTAAAAACATTAACATTGGCCATAACTTTCGATTGGTAAGTGGTAGGGCTTCTATATTTCACATGTGCATTTCTTGTCACACGACCTTTCTAGTGGTACCATAATTATTGACCTTGTGACCTTGACCTTGAGAGTTGATCTACTTTTTAAAAACTTCAACATTGGCCATAACTTTTGATTGATAAGTGGTAGGGCTTTCATATTTCACATGTGCACTCCTTGTCACAAGATCTTTCTAGTGGTGCCATAATTTTTGACCTCGTGACCTTGACCTTGACGTTTGACCTACTTTTTAAAACCTTTTACATTGGCCATAACTTTTGATTGGTAAGTGGTAGGACTTTCATATTTCACATGTGCATTCTTTTTTACAAGACCTTTCCAGTGGTACCATATTTGTTGACCTCGTGACCTTGACGTTTGACCTACTTTTTTAAAAGTTAATCCTCGAATCAAACAAAAACGGAGCATCCACATTTTAATTTGACCGACTCAAAGGGTCAAACGGCGCTCACATCGGAGAACTTGTACATGAAAGTATCCGGGGTTCGCTCGTGACTCTTTACTAAAGGTAGAAGATTTTTTTGTTTGTTTGTTTTGGAGATTAACGACCCAGTCAACACTATTTTAGGTCATTTTGAGCCGGACAATAATTTACCTATCCAAACTTTTCCTAGGCAGGCTTATACATAAGCGGTAAACCAGTATAGTGTACATTTTTTCGCCAGAAACTAACAACTGCCCTTCTTGAATAAGCGGAAGGGAGAGAATGGCCGTAGAAAATATTTCATGATCAATCTATCTCCATACAGGCCTCTGTATGTTTACATTTAAATCAGTTTAATACGAAATAATTAAGTACACATCACGATAACACACCCATACGCAATCATCCATACCTTAAACTGTTATTTCCTGATGAAAATATGTGATAATGTTCCTATTTTACTCCTTAAGTAACTTGCGGGTTCTCATTAGAATCGTCTCACTGAGGTAGTTGGTAACGAGTACCCACATTCTACATGGGACGTCTAGGAACAGATTAAGGAAAAATGTATACATGTACCTTGTAAATTCCAGAGTGCATGTAAAGTGGGGAATTGTGGGTTCTTTATTACACGGGCTTTATTAACATGTTGATGCACCACCTGTTTGCTCCAACTGGGAGTATTTATTAGTTAGGTGTGGGTGAGGGGCCGGGGATAGAGACTTGGTAGCGCAAATAATGAGTGTTCGTAAATGCGTGCGAATGCAAAGTAGCATTTCCTTTTTCACGCGCCTGCATGAAGCATTGCGCGAGATACATGTAGGTTTCTGGTTTTTCGTCCGTTTGTTCGCGACATAGACCTAGCCTGCGGTGGAATTATTGTGTTTCTCGTAAACTGGTCACTAACATTTCGTTCAAAACACTGCTTGCTGTACCAATTCGACAGTTTGTAATCATAAATAACTGAAGCCAATCTGAGCTTTTTGTTTGTTTTTGTTTGATTTGAGGTTTAACGTCCCCGTCAACACTATAGAGGTCATTTTGGAGTCGTTGCTTCCAATTTTGTGGGACTTTTACCCGACACTGAGATGAAATGACATCTCAAGCCCTGCCGGCATGGATGGTCCGACTCACACCCCTTTGCCTGGTCAGGCTTAGATCCTCTAAGCGGGCTACCAGTACTCAATTTTCGGGCCGGTCTCAGCTCTCCATGGAAGCATCGTGCAGCCCATCTATTTCTTCATGCTGCGATGGGCGGAGCCGCTGAGCTCTGGTTAATGTCACACATCATAATGGTGTTAATATCCTACATGTACGACTCTTTATGAAAAATCGCTTATTCAAATATATTGGAAGTTATACTACTAAAGGCGGAAAGTTTTCGGATAAATATTCTGACATTTTTCATATTTCTGCTCAAGATTGTGGGTATTCTTTCAAACGCCTCGGCGAGGCGGTTCTAACGTGTACCCATACTCTATGTGAGCAGAAATAAGATAAATAATGTAAACCCTTGTAAACCCCAGTTAAAAGTGGGGTTTAAGGTGGTAACAAATAATTAGGCGTGTTTTCGTGATGTGAATAGAAGTTGTCTTGAGACTTTGAAAAAGGGATTATGCAATGGAGAAATAAGTTACTAAACTGTAATTGTGTAACATGAAAGAATATTTTATTATGATTTAACAATGACAACCCTTTGCCGTTTACAAAAAGAACGCCAAACAAACGAAGAAATAATAATGAGCCAAATATTGATTTTTACTCACGTACTCCCTGTTGTTGTTTTTTTTTCTCCGCGAAACGCGGGTTATTCATTTTCTGTGAAAGCAATCGATCAAATTTTTGCCGAGAATCTCCGCGAATTTTCTCCGCGAAACCGGATGAAATTTCTCGCTCATTGTATTTTTTCTCGCGGTTTCGCGGAGAAAATTGCCGATTTTGCGTAAGGCGGTTTCTTCGCGAAACAAAACAAATGGGTTTTTACCGGTAGCTGGTCTGTACTAATAATGGTTGAAAGGTTGTCCGAGCGACAGACGCTTTGTTTTTTATATGATGCTCAACAGACTTGTAGGTAATGAGGATAGCCATAAACTCTTGGACAAATTTGAATTCAGGGCAGATCGGATTGTTCATGTGAGTGTTACTTGTCCTTTAGTCTCCCATAGACTTATAATGGGGAAAAAAATTGTCCGGGCAATAGACACTTTGCTTTTGATAAGATCTTCAACAAAACTGGTAGGTGATGAGAACAGCCATACAAAGTTTTCTTAGTTCGAAATTGGGGCAGATCGGATTCCTTTCTTCCTTATGTTTATCTTCACACCCTTTAAAGGAGAACCACATAGATATATACGCGGTTAAAATCTTCTTGAATAAACGTTCCTATTACACTTTATGTACATTCATTTACAACAACAAGATAAACGTTTTGGAGGGCACTAAAAGATCTCAGTAAAATTACTTCGTACTGTATTTAAAAAACACTCTCTTCAAGTCCATAAAAGGCTTATCCTGTTCTCCGTCACCATAAAATCACAATCACTTCATATGGCCTTATTTCTGTATATATAGCATATCATTATATTCTAAAATCTTTCAAGATTCATTGGCTCTGGCTTTTACCGATTTTAGTAGCTTCTTATATCGCATACATTATAACTTATATACGAGTCTTCTTAGTCGAAATTCTAAATTTGAAAGTCGTTGGAGCTCTACCACAAAATTTCTGTTAGATTTGTTAAGAAGAATATAGCAGTCCAATAGAATTTAAAGCTTAAATGTTGCTTTTGAAAACAAAGACCACAGTGTAGCACGAAAATCGGAGACTCGGTTTTATTGAGTCTCTTCATACACAACAATGTAGTTTGCAAGGCTGTATACACCGCCTAGCACCGGCTTAAGCGGTATTCGATTTTCAGTGTTACCATTCTCACTAAGGATAGCAAAGTCAATGTTATGTACTAGCATTATTTCTTTACATGTGTCGTCCAATATTGTATTTCTTGATTCTGAGAGTTCTTCATATTGCAATATGAAATTATTTTAATCTTCTTCTTCTTTCTTACATAGTGAGCAAGTAGGACTTGTACAATTCTTATTGAATTCATTTTTTTTCGATTGTAACACGTATGCTGCACATAGGAACTTTAGATTTGTCGGGATTCTAGTCTTGTCTTTGGACGATCGAGTATATATTGTGAGAATTGGGTGAACTTTCCCTGGTGTATATACTAGATAGTTCAGATATTTCAGTGTTTTGTAGTAAGAAGCCAAATGAACTGATCTCGTCAACCCAATAACTGTTTACAGCTTTTTCGATGATTAACTACCATCGATGCTTTGTTACTGGATAATCCAAATGCTCTGAGATGTCGTTCAACTGATATTTCCATAGGATTTTCTTAACTTAAAAAAAAAAACAGGTATTACTTTTCAAAGATTTAATTTATAGTTGTCGAACGACCAGATTCCGGTTGCTGACGACATACGTTGGTAAACAACTTTCTTGTGTAGCTTGCTTCAATTGGTAAAAAGCCGGATAGAACGTACAGTACAACGACTGAAGAAGTAACTGGAATTGAGAGGATCTGTTTCAGTTGTACATTGCTCTTGTGAGAATTACTTGCCCTTTTATTGCACATTCCGGCTCTTGTACCATCACTAAACATTCCAAATTATTTAATTAATGTTTAACCGCCATTAAAACATGCTATTAAATATTGCGACAAAGTCTTTGAAAGATCAGGGAGAAATCTGTATTGGTCTATTAAAAATTCAAATGAAGAATTAAATAAATTGAAATTCAGACGTTTTTGTGCTTCAAGTCTGTCTACTTATGATTTTCCACCATTTACACTACACTTCCTCATAATCTTATAAAAAACTTAAAGTATAGCCATTTCATAGGGAAGTGTATTGTAAGAAATGCATTTTTATTCCCCCGGAATCTAGCTTCGGGGGTGGGGGGCATATAGTGTTTGGTCTGTCTGTTTGTCCGTTTCTCTGTCAACAAAAACATTAACATTGGGTATAACCTTTGAATGGTAATACATATAGCTTTCATATTTCACATGTTTATACCTTATCACCAGACCTTTCCAGTGGTACCATAATTTTTGATCTCCTGACCTTCGCCTTGACCTTTGACCTACTTTTTTGAAAGATTTTAAAAACATTAACATTGGCAATAACTTTTGATTGGTAAGTGGTAGGGCTTTTATATTTCACATGTGCATTCCTTGTTACAAGATCTTTCTAGTGGCACCATAATTTTTGACCTTGTGACCTTGTGACCTTGAGGTTTGATCTACTTTAAAAAAACACTTTAACATTGGTCATAACTTTTGATTGATAAGTGGTAGGGCTTTCATATTTCACATGTGCACTCCTTGTCACAAGATCTTTCTGGTTGTACCATAATTTTTGACCTCGTGACCTTGACCTTGACGTTTAACCTACTTTTTAAAACCTTTTACATTGGCCATCACTTTAGATTGGTAAGTGATAGGTCTTTCATATTTCAATTGTGCATACTATGTCACAAAACCTTTTTAACAATCCCATAATTTTTGACCTTGTGGCCTTGACCTACTGTTTTAAGACTTGAACATTGGCCATACCTCTCGATTGCTTAGTGATACTGCTTTCATATTTAACATGCGCCGTCCGGGGGCATCTGTGTTTTACAAACACATCTTGTTCACTTCTGAAGAGCAAACAAAAATAGACACAGAAAGTGTGTGAAGGTCTCACCTTTCTACTTGACAATATTTACATAAGATTTGGCACAAAATTTTAGACACGTTGTGGGTATTCCGATGGGTACGAAAAGCGCATCCCTTGTGGCCGATTTGTTCTTGTTTTGTTAGGAAAGAGACTTCATGATGCCCATTTCACTTGAAAACCAATCTGAAAAAATGAAAAAAAAAAAAAAGACTCGGCGAGCGCCACAATCACAAGACGCAGCCCACTCTCGACACCAAGAGGAAGAGGAAACATACACAAAACAAGAAAAAATTATGAGTGTTTATGAAATCGAACAATAAGCCCTCTTTTCCACATACGGGGTGATCAGACCATTAAAAATCACTAAACAACTACTCACAACAAATTCGCATACATACAATAAAAATAACGGCAAAAGACCAACACCCCAAAATTACCGCTTTAGAATGGTCAGCAGCATATGCCACTGGAGGTGGGTCGGAGTGTGTGTCTGTGTTTGCATAATGATCTCCTAACTCAATCAATGCATCATCACAGAGATATAAATCAAATTCAAACACTGAGATGAAACAACGATGGGGGCTGCTAGCCGACCTCCCCCTTACACTGTTGGTCAGAGCTAAAGAAAACAATTCGTTAAAAAACGATGGGCTCATCGACAGATATATCTTCTAAAAGATAATTCAGATTTCCATGGAGAAAGTAGAAGTAAAACAAAGATCAGGAATCGATAAAATTGACTTATTCCACCCACCAGATTAACCCTGATTAAGAAGTTTAGCCGTTAATAATTTACTACGAGTGTTGAAGTCAGATACAAGACTACACACTCTAGCAAATCGAATTAATTGCGAAATATAAACGCCATAGGATGGCGCACGAGGAACATCACCATCCAAAAAAGGAAAATTTACAATCTCAAAATCAAAGTCATCTCTTTTATCATAAATTTTGCACGAAACAAACCCATCTACAATAGATAGATGTAAATCCAAAAACGGGGTCTCGGTATCAGAAGAATTTGCTTTATTTAACTGAAGTTCTGGAGGTTGAATCTGACTGATCAAACCATCGAAATAGGTATTATCAATATTTAATAAATCATCTAAATATCTAGAAGTGGAGCTAAAAGCTTCAATAATTTCAGATTGGTTATCATTGGAAAGCGACAACATGAAGTCTCTTTCATAACAATACAAGAACAGATCCGCCACAAGAGGTGCGCAATTCGAAGCCTTTAACTCGACTTCTAGATATCTGAATGATTTATTAAATATTGGCAATACCTATTTCGATGATTTGATCAGTCAAATTTACCCCAAGGATGGAGCACATTCTTCTGATATTTAGGCCCTTTTTATGAACATCTATCTATTGTAGATGGGTTTGTGGACACGTAAAATCGATTGAATTCGTTTCTCAGACCGTTGTGCTGGGTGGTGGCTGTAAAAGTTCTGCCCGTCAGGCATTTAATGCTCTTATTTCTCCCATCCTCAGGGAGTGTTTTACAATTTCTTAATCGCGATGGAAGTAAGGGCGCGGACTACAGCTGCGCAAAATCGATTTAAGCCCACCCAGTGGAATTCGTTTCACTGACCGTTCCAAGGCGGTTCTACTGTCGAGGTTCATTTTTGATATGCTTTGTCTTTGAGTGCTTGTATCGCTTATATTATTTTGTTTTTGTTGGCCAGTTAGCTATTTTGTGGGAAAATAACTGTCCTTTGGCTTTCCGCTGTTGATGTTTCTATTAAGGTTTGTTGTTTTATGTTTGTGTTCCCTTTGGTGTCTCTGATGGGAGATGATGGTTAATTGTATGGATTCCTGATCATTGCGTTCACTTCAGTTTTGTTGTTTTAAACAAAATTGTAATAAACGCTATGATTTTGATTTTGGGATTGTAAATTTTCCATTCTTCTATGTGTACTGTAAAGTAAAAAAATACAGTTTAAACCAAAATTTGATAGACGTATTTCAATTTTAATTTCAAATTTCAATGCTGGACTTAAATCCCTTCTGCAACAAGGTCTGAACAAGATAACCAATCTGAAATTATTGTAGCTTTAAGTTCCAATTCCAGATATTTAGATGATTTATTAAATATTGATAATACCTATTTCGATGATTTGATCAGTCAGTTTTACCCCCATGAACGTCAGTTAAATAAAGCAAATTCTTCTGATACCGATGCCCCGTTTTTGGATTTACATCTATCTATTGTAGATGGGTTTGGTTTCATGTAAAATTTGACTTTGATTTTGAGATTGTCATTTTCCCTTTTTTGGATGGTGTTGTTCCTCGTGCGCCATCCTATGGCGTTTATATTTCGCAATTAATTCGATTTGCTAGAGTGTGTAGTCAGGTAACTGACTTCAACACTCGTAATAATTTTTTAACGGCTAAACTTCTTAATCAGGGTTATCGGTACCATAAACTACGTAAAGCCTTTTCAAAATTTTATAAACGCCATTCTGATTTAATTTCAAAATTCAATATTGGACATAAATCTCTTCTGCAACAAGGTCTATCGGAACCCGAATTTTATGGTGACTTAGTATATAAATTCAGAAAAAATAAATAACCGCAATGACTTCAGCACCCAATTTCGTAAAATCAGTCTTCGATATAAAAAGATTGGTTACAACATGGATATTATACGACAGACTGCATTCACGGTAGTTAACCCAATCACGGTTGGCAATTTTGCTTCCCTCTTTAATTGCACGCCGGTGGGTCAGGCCTCAGATTCTATGACGGTACCAACGTAAAGGCCTATTGAGAACTAGAGCTGTCAGTGAAACTGACTAGGGCCCCGGCAGCGCTATCAGAAATTTGTGGACGGACAGACAGACAGACAGACAGACAGACGGACAGAGTGATTACTATAGGGCACCCACACTTTCAGTGCGGGGTCCTAATTAGGGAGATCTAGTTCAAGGTAATGTTGGTTTGTGCCATGCTCTGTCTCTAGTCGAGCCCATCGGAGTCTAACTGTTGGTTTTCTTTTGCTCCAGCATTTCAGTGGTTTCTGGCTGTCGAGTCCCCACCGTTGTCTCACCTCTGTTGTTCTTTGATTATTTGTGTTCACGGAGATGTTGCACTGATGAGTTAGGAGGCCTTCATGCGGACTGAACAAATTATTTGTCTAAATCGCGGCGGAAGTAAGGGCGAGGATTGTGGCCACGTAAAATCGATTTAAGACCCCCAATGGAAATCTTTCCACTGACCGTTCCAAGGCGGTTCTTCTGTGGCGATTTATTTATGTTGTTGTTTGTTACTTACTGTGTGTATCACTTGTGTCTTTTAATTTTGGGTGGCCATATGGCCATTTTGTGGGAAAGTAACTGTCCTTATGGCCTTCCTTTGTTTAGGTTTCCTTTATGGTCTGGTCGCTTAATGTTTGTATTTCTTTCCCTTTGGTGTCTTTGATGGGTGGAGTAAGTTAATTGTATCGATTCCTGATCTTTGTTTTACTTCTACTTTTCAGCACTCAAGTTTGAATAAATCGTTCTTTGATATTAAAAGATTGGGCACAACATAAGTGTTATACGACAGACTGCATGCATGGCAGTTAACCCAATCCCGGTTGACAACTATGATTCCCCCTTTAATTGCACGCCGGCGGGTCAGGCCTCAGATTCTATGAAGATTCTTTGACTGTTCAAGCGTGATGGCGTACTGAGAATAAGAGAGAATTTGATTTTATGTTATGTTGTTTGGTGCCTGATGCGATGTCTCTGGTCGGGTCCATCGGGGTCTAATTTTGTTTTTTCTTTGCTCCGGCATTTCAGTGGTTTCTTGCTGTCGAGTCCTCACCGTTGTTTCATCTCTGTGGTTGTTTGATTTTTGTCTTCCTGGAGATGATTGACTGATGAGTTGGAGGCCTCCATGCGGCCGGAACAAATTATTTGTCTCAATCGCGACGGAAGTAAGGGCAAGGATTGGTACCGCGTAAAATCGATTTAAGCCCCCCCCCCACCACCACCACCACGCCCCCAGTTGCAGTCGTTTCATTGACCGTTCCAATGCGGTTCTTCTGTCGCAGTTTATTTTTTTATGGTTAGTCTTTGAGTGTGTGCATCGCTTATATTGTTTGTTTTGGATAGCCAATTGGCCATTTTGTGGCCAATTGTCTGTCTTTTTGGCATTCCTCTATTGGTGTTTCCATTTGGGTATAGTTATTATTTCGTTTACGTTTCACAATTAATCCGTTATGCTAGAGCCTGTTCCAAGTATCAGGACTTTACGGAACGTGGGAAGGTGCTCACTACCAGGTTGTTATGTCAAGGTTTTCAAACAATCTAAACTGGTATCAACACTGAAGAAGTTTTGTGGGAGGCACCATGATCTTTTTTTTATACGTCCAAAATCTCGGACATACCCTTCTAGGCATTTGCTCCTTTTCTTCGTTCAGGTCGATAGGCATGGTGGGCAAAGCTTGCTTACCAACTAATGCTTACTAACCTAGGACGCCTGCTTACACTTTTCTGGAGTCCATGTCTGTTGGTCTGAACATTAATATTTGCCATTTGTCTATGGATTAATGATTTTGGATTAACGCTTTGGTACAACGACTTAAACTACTTCTTACCACTAGGCCGGTGTCTCTGCCTGGTGGATGGTCTCTCCGTCCCCGAGGGCACCGTCAAGCTAGTACTTTAAACATGGTCAGACACAAATACATCGATAAGATAGTGGCTGGGACGACGCCCACTATAAAAAGGTCCCGAGTATCAAGGGTTGCTTCCGCGACAAGTCAACCCGAACATACATTTCCTGCAGGTTCAAAGGGCATGGGATCTGCAGCCCGATTAGGTGCCCCTAAAATACTTCTGAAATGTATACGAGGAATGACATACTTGCAGTCTGATGACAAATCCCTTTGGTACCGTGGCGGTGATGTCTACAAACAGATCAAAACAGTACAGTTAAATTACATGATATTTTAAAATTTGATGACAGTGAGCCATATTGCAATATAACATCATGCAATTTAAAAAAAATGTAAAACTTGAATACTTTTGATCACGGCTACACTAGTGGACTCACTAATAAAACATACCACACACGGAGCTGGGACGATTTCATCTGTAAGTCCTCAAATGTTGTCTATGGAGTTGAGTGTTCACTTTGCGATCTGATATACGTAGGTGAGATAAAAGGACAACTGCGTACTTGAATGCCTTGTCACAGATATGAAGTGAAATATTGGGGCACTCAGTTGTTATACCAACATTTGAATCTACTAGATCATTTTAGTTTGTCCTTCAGGGTAAGAATATTGGAAAATATATACCACCCTACAAATAATCCCAGCTTGAGCACACCGCTTCGTAGAAACCGTGAGGAGTTCTGGATAAGACAATTAGGCACTGCAGCACCCATGGTTGCAATGACAAGATAGACTTTGCAGGACATCTTATCAGCCCTGGATGCAGCTTAGTCAATGTGATGAGGCTCTTTGGCAGCTCTCAATGACGTAGTAGAAGTTATGGGCATCTCCTTCCACACGTCCAGCAACCTTTAGGACTTCATCATATTCGTACCAAACTGTATCAACTGCCGGTTACTAAACTTCGCTCTTTGCTGAAAGAAGCTTTGGATGTGAACACGTTCGAACCAAAATCTCCTGAATATAGGCCGGTTGCTATTATTACGGAGGTGGCTATGCGCGGTTGTACAAGCTAATACAAACAGTTTCTCCAGCAGAGACTCCACCTTGTGAATTTCCGAAGTTTGCATTCAGAAATAAGGGAATTGACGCCGTTAACATTTGCAATATTCTAAACCATAAAACAGTGCCTTCAACCGTACCAGCTTATTTCCAAAACAAAGGCCCACCAATTATTTCCTACAGTTATTCTACTCCGATTGCACTCAAAATATTCAATTATAAAACCTTGCTTCAAGGTCTAGATGTCGGGAACATTGCCCAGAACCGCTCCGAATGTTTATATAATGTCTCTGATTTTAGTTACAATCCAGCAGGTCACATCATTACAGGATACCTCAATATTATTAGAAATGACCAACTTCGAGACATTCTTTCAAAAGGCCCCAAATACAGGGAACTAAAATCGTTTACGCGGAAACAGAATTCCAAATTAATGTTGGATTTTGTTGAAGGATATGCATCGCGCTGGGCTAGGGAAGAGGATGCGGAGGTTGACACCCCTCCGAATGGGTTACATCAGTAATGGCCTTTGTAAACAGACGTTATAGTACTCAGCAGAACCATGTCTCGCCGACATTATTCGGTGTTTGATAATCCAGATGTTGCTGCTGATTTAGCTGAAATCCATCATAAGTTTGTCGTTGTTCCAGCTGACATGGCATCTAACTACATTGTGTTTGTTAGTAAAACACACTATATAAACTGCTCAAAAGAAGAGCTTGGTTTGAGCACTATGACAGGCAACCCAATATATAACCATTCTCCTTTGTCCAAAGATGAACGTCTGCGAAACCATCAATCGGTGATGCTTTCGTTTGCAATTTCCCTCCCAGAGGAAGATATGGAACTTCCAAAGTTGTACTGGATTTCTAAGCTTCACAAGAATCCGTACAGGCAGAGATATATCGCGGGTTCAGCTAAATGCTCAACCAAGCCTCTTTCACAGATCCTAACACGAATCCTTACTGCGGTTAAGGACGATAGGTCGATAGGCATGGTGGTCGATAGGCATGGTGGGCGAAGCTTGCTTACCAAGTAATGCTTGCTATCCTAGGACGCCTGAATACACTCTTCTGGAGTCCATGTCTGTTGGTCTGAACATAAATATTTGCCATTTGTCTATGGATTAATGATTTTGGATTAACGCTTTAGTACTACGAACAAAACTACCTTTTAAATATTGACAACCCTTTTCTTGAAGGACTGGTCACTCAAATTTATCAGTCAGAGCTGCAATTAAACAAAGCGTATAATTCTAAAATCATAACCCCGTTTTTGCATTTGCATTAAAACATTTCAAATGGGTTTTTTTAGCTAAAATTAATCAAACGTGCGATGATTTTAACTTTAATATAGTTTACATCCTATTTTAGATGGCGCTACTCCTCGTTCGCCATCTAGCGGTGTTTATATTTTGTAGCTTTTTCGCTTCGCAAGAGTGTCAAGTCACGTCGATGATTTTAACACCCGTAATAAAGGTTTATCTGCTAAACTGCTGCATCAGGGATATCGACATCATAAACTTCGGAAAGCTATCACCGAAACTATTATTTAATTTCTTAATTTATGGTTTGATTAAATAGACTTTTGCTGCATAGGGTGTCACACCCTGAGAATATATACGACATTTTATATGAATTAAGAAAAATTAAAGGCAAACCTAACTTTTCGGAACAATTTCATAATACATGTTTTATTCAACGTTACAAATGCATTGAATATAATACATATATAAATTCTATTAAACAGTCTGCAAGAACTGTGTTTGACCCAATCTTGGTCAGACATTATGCGTTCCTCTTTAGTTGCACGCCAGTGGATCGAGATTCTGACTTCATTTTGGCATTGACTTAAATCTATTTATTAGTTGGTCGGAGCCGGAACATTTTTGTCTATTGCTTGATCCAGTGTTCCTTTGGCGTTGTGTTCAGCACGCGTTAGCTCAGCGCGAGTCCTCATCTTTGTGTCTAATTGGCTTTAATTGTGATTTCTTTGTTTATCGAGTTGATTCTCTGATGTGTTAGAAAACCTTCACCCGGACCAAACAAAAATTTGGTTGAACCACAGTAAAAGTGAGGTCAAGGTGACGATCCCTTAACGTTAACTTAAACTCACCAGTAGGTTTTGCAGACCGTTCGGGGTCGGTGCTTTTGCTGTAGTTCCTTCGTGATTTGTGTTCATGGTTCTGATTTTTTCCCTTTTCATATACGTTGTTACGTTGGCGGTCCTGGTTCTTCCCCTTTTGGTTGTTCGTGTTTTGTTGCGTTTGTTATTCCGGTTTGATGTTTGTCATGTTGGTGGTTCTGGTTGATTTCCCGCCTTGTGTATAGTGCTCCTTTTTGGTTAGGTATGAATACTCTGAGTCACCACCTGTTTTGGAAAGAGTTGCTCGCTCGGTTTGCCTATTGTCCGTTTTGTTTGCTGTCGTCGCTCCGTGTTTTGGATTTTTACCTGTTGATATTGTGTGGAGAGAATTTGTGATCTGATTCTATCAGTTCCTGGTCGTTTATCTTTTAAATTGTTTCAACCAAAGTTTATGACAAGGGCGATGATTTTGATTTCAATATACATGTAGTTAACTTCCCATTTTTATCTGGTGATATTCCTCGTTCGCTCCTTTAGTTGTATGCCGGGGGATCGTGGTTCAGGCTCCATGATGTCTTTGGCTTAAATCTATTTTTTGTTGTTCGGAGCCGGAAATTTTATGTCTGTTGCTTGTTCCAACGGGATTCAACTGTTGATTTTCAATTGCTCAAGTGTTCCTTCGGCGTTGCTACGAATGGCTCAGCGCATTTTACTGTCGAGTCCTCATCCTTGTGTCAACTTGTCTTTAATTGTGATTACTTTGTTTACCGAGTCGATTCACTGTTGAGTTAGGAAACCTTCATTTGGACCAATGTCCCCCGCTCATTGGGGCTTGAAGAAATAAATGGGCTGCATGATGCTTCCACGCGGAGCTGTAACCGAGCGCACACGAGTACTGGTAAAACGTTTAGAGGAGCTAAGCCTGCCTAGTCAAAGCGGTGCGAGTCGAACCGTCCATGCTTATAAACCCTATTGGTTTCATTGGGCGACATGGCTTGAGAGGTCATTTCATCCCAAAGTCGGGTAAAATTCCCACACAATTGGACGCCACGCCTCCAAAATGACCTATAGAGTGTTGATGGGGACGATAAACCTCAAATCAAACAAATAAACAAACAAATTCATGCGGACCTAACAACTACTTGGTTGAAGCACAGCGAAAGTAATGGTGAAGGGTGGGATCCCGTACATTTAACTTAAACCCACCAGTATTTTTACTGACCATTCCAAGTCGGTGCTTTTGCTGTTGTTCCTTCGTGTTTTGTGTTGGTTGTTCTGATTCTTTCCCTTATCATATATCTTGTTAAGTTTATGATTCTGTTTCACCCCCCCCCCCTTCTGGTCCTTCCAGCTTAATGTTTGCCATGTTGGTGATTCTGATTCGTGCCCCACTTATGTATATTGCTCCTTGTTCGTAAGGTTTGGATATGCTGAGTCACCACATATTTGGGAAATAACTGCTGACTCGGTTTACCTGTTGTCCGTTGTGTTTACTCTCATCAATCCATGTTTCGACTTCTATCCCTAGTGATATTGTGGGAATAATTTTTGATCTGATTGTTTCAGTTCTTGATCATTTTTTCATTTTATTTTAAAATTATTTTTATGTTTTTGGTTTTACGGCCCTTTCAAGATTATCTGGCCAGATATATTATATAAACATACGGTTATATATTAGCAACATTCTTATGGACTTGAAAACCACCTACACTATCATGCACATTATCTTCAAAACTTATCAAAAATACGTCCATTTGTCGGTCGTTTCCAAGGCCGAATAACAACTAACATATCATCAAACTTGAAAATTTCGTGGACTTACTTTAAGGCTTCCTATCGGACTGGGCAAAGGCACCTATCGGAGATAACCCTATCAAGGGAAATCAATTTTCGACTAATTCATTTCTTACAAACGAACTTTTCATTTCCCTTGCTCAAACCTCTCCGTTGCAATCTTAGCCAAAAACAAGGACAATTTAATAATTGTTTTTGGTGTAAAATAGCAGTGGAGGAAATGATCAGGAGGAATCGATACAATCAACCCACAGCTCCCATCAGAGACACCAACGGGAAAGAAACACAAACATGAAGCAACAGACCCTAATGGGAAGCCTGTCGGAACCACCGACCGACTGAACTAAAAGAACGGGTCTTATGAGCACAGAAATTCTCAAATTCCAAGAGAACGAGATACTTTCAATCTCTCTTCAAGTGAATCTTTGATATAACCGTCTTTTGTTGATTCACTTAACCATCTACAATGTCTTTTAAGCATTCTGTCAGGAATTCCTCTATTTGCAATGGCACTAGCACCGCCCGATCTCAATGAGTGCAAACAATACTGACTAACATTTACGTGAGGTTTAAGTGCTTCTTAAATTACTATAAGACAAATGTTTTCCGTCTTTTCTGAGAACATAACCCGTGTTGGTTGCACTCAGATGAGAAAATATATACTTCAGATTCAGACAAAAAATACCTGCCCATTGAAAGTAGCGCTCCAGATTTTGAAAAGGGCACAGGATTGTTCCAGTTCGGGCAATAAGAATGCATGCTCCATATCTGTATTTGTCAGTCTTTCTGGACTCGAGGGAAACACTCATATACACACTATTAATAAAAAAAATTGCTTCTTATAAAAGCTCTTGACTTTTCAAGAAACCAGAAAATGCTAGTAAGCACACAGAGATTATTCTCTGATTCTTAATCTTTCCAAACACAAACATCGAATGAAAAAAATGTTGATAATATTTCACTAGTGATAGGTTCTTTGGTTTGAATAGGTTTAGCAACATCTAATATATCTGTGACTAATTTCTAATCTGTAGGGGACTAGAAATGAAAAAGTTAATGAAACCATTTTATACGGTAAAAAGCATTTGTAACAGGACTATGGGTATTTGATGACTGCACTAAAGATGCCATATAAAACGTTACGTTAAACGTCCTAGCCGGCAACGTATCCTTACTTGTAAGCCAATTACTCAAAGACCAACTTCTGCATCTCTAAAATAGAAGTGAAGGCAATGATCAGGAACCGATACAATTAACCAACAGCTCCCACCAGAGACACCAAAGGGAAATAAACAAAAACATGAGACAACATACCCCAACGGAGACACCAACAGCGGAAAGCCAAAAGGAGTTACTTTCCCACAAAATGGCCAATAGGCTATCAAAAAAAAATATATAAGCGACACAAACACCCAAAGACAAACCATGACAAAAATAAACCGCGATAGAAAAACCGCCTTGGAACGGTCAACGGAAACGAATTCCACAGTGGGGGGGGGGGGGGTCTTAAATCGAAGTTATGTGGCCAAACTCCTCGCCCTTACTTCCGTCGCGAGTAAGAAAAATAATTTGTTCAGTCCGCATGAAGGCTTCCTAACTTAATCAGTGCAACATCTCCGTGAACGCAAAAATCGAACAACCACCGAGATGACTCGACAGCAAGAAACCACTGAAATGCTGGAGAAAAAGAAAACCAATAGTTAGACTCCGATGGGCCCGAACAGAGGCAGAGCATCAGGTACGAACCAAAATAAGCCTTTACGCTGGAATCGTCATAGAATCTGAGGCCTGACCCTACGGCGTGCAATTAAAGAGGGAAACAAAGTTGTCAACCGTGATTGGGTTAACTAGCATGCCAGCAGGCTGTCGAATAACATTTGTGTTGTACCCAATCTTTTTATATCGAAGAACGATTTTACGAAATTGGGTGCTGAAGTCATTGCGGTTATATATTTATCCGTCTATGTTGCAGAAGAGATTTAAGTCCAGAATTGAATTCTGAAATTAAATCAGAATGACGTCTATAAAATTTTGGAAAAGCTTTGCGTAGTTTATGGTACCAATAACCCTGATTAAGAAGTTTAGCCGTTAACAATTTATTACGAGTGTTGAAGTCAGTTACATGGCTACACAATCTGGCAAATCGAATTAATTGCGAAATATAAACGCCATAGGATGGCGCACGAGGAACATCACCATCAAAAAAAGTAAAATTTACAATCTCAAAATCAAAATCATCGCGTTTATCATAAATTTTGCAAGAAACAAACCCATCTACAATAGATAGATGTAAATCCCAAAATGGGGCCTCGGTATAAGAAGAATTTGCTTTATTTAACTGAAGTTCTGGGGGTAAATGTGACCGATCAAACCATCGAAATACGTATTATCAATATTTAATAAGTCATCCAAATATCTAGAAGTGGAGCTAAAAGCTTCAATGATTTCATAGCAAAACAAAAGCAGATCAGCCACAAATAGTGCGCAATCGGAATACCCACTACTTGTCTAAATAACTTCGTACCACATTTTATGTAAATACTGTCAAGTAGAAGAGTGAGAGCTTCACAAACTTTCTGACATGACCATAAAGTAAAATTTTTATGATTTTCAGAGGTGAAAAAAGTATTTCTTAAATAACATGCAAGATAGAGGGAGTCTTCCCTATGAAATGTCCATTCACTTAAATCTTTAATGTTTTCTTTTATTAGATTATGAGGAAGCGTAGTGTAAAGGGTGAAAAAATCATATGTAGACAGACTCGAAGCAGGAAAACGTTTGGATTTCAATTTATTTAAAGTAGAAGTAAAACAAAGATCAGGAATTGATACAATTAACTTACTCCACCCATAAAAGACACCAAAGGGAAAGAAATACAAACATTAAGCGACCAGACCATAATGGAAATAAAAAATCAAAAAATGAGTTCCTTTAAGAGCAATGAAAACATTCATAAGAAAGAAGATGGGTCATACTACGTAGTGGAAGATGGGTCATACTACGTAGTACGTAGGAAACCTAAACAAAGGAAGGCCATAAGGACAGTTACTTTCCCACAAAATGGCCATATGGCCATCCAAAATTAAAAGACACAAGTGATACACACAGTAAGTAACAAACAACAACATAAATAAATCGCCACAGAAGAGCCGCCTTGGAACGGTCAGTGGAAGATTTCCACTGGGGGGCTTAAATCGATTTTACGTGGCCACAATCCTCGCCCTTACTTCCGTCGCGATTTAGACAAATAATTTGTTCAGTCCGCATGAAGGCCTCCTAACTCATCAGTGCAACATCTCCGTGAACACAAAAATCAAAGAACCACAGAGGTGAGACAACGGTGAGGACTCGACAGCAAGAAACCACTGAAATGCTGGAGCAAAAGAAAACCAACAGTTAGACTCCGATGAGCCCGACCAGAGACAGAGCATCAGAATTTTTATAGACCAAAACAGATTTCTACCTGATCTTTCGAAGATATTGTCGCAATATTTTATCACACGTTTTTTTTTATGGCAGCAAACCATGAATTTAAAACTTTGTAGAGTTCGGTGGTGGTACAAGAGCTTGAATTTGCAATAAACTAGCTAGCCTGACCCAGAAAACATGTACACTCCATATTTTTCAGTTCTGTGGTGTATTCCTAGCTTCCAAAGGATAACCCTTTTATAGAACATATTTGTATGGTCTTTTGTGAAAAGTAGAAGTAAAACAAAGATCGGGAATCGATACAATTAACTTACTCCACCAACCAAAGACACCAAAGGGAAAGAAACACAAACATTAAGCGACCAGACCATAATGGAAACTTAAACAAAGGAAGGCAATAAGGACAGTTACTTTTCCACAAAATGGCCATATGGCCATCAAAAATAAAACGACACAAGTGATACACATAGTAAGTAACAAACAACAACATAAATAAACCGTGACCGAACGGTCACTGGAAGATTTCCACTGGGGGGGGGCTTAAATCGATTTTACGTGGCCACAATCCTCGCCCGTACTTCCGTCGCGATTTAGACAAATAATTTGTTCAGTCCGCATGAAGGCCTCCTAACTCATCAGTGCAACATCTCAGGGAACACAAATAATCAATGACCCACAGAGGTGAGACAACGGTGAGGACTCGACAGCAAGAAACCACTGAAATGCTGGAGCAAAAGAAAACCAACAGTTAGACTCCGATGGGTCCGACCAGAGACAGAGCATCAGGCGCCAACCAACATTACCTTGAATTAGATCTCTCTAATTCTCAAAAAGCCTTTACGTTGGAACCGTCATAGAATCTGAGGCCTGACCCACCGGCGTGCAATTAAAGAGGGAAGCAAAGTTGCCAACCGTGATTTGGTTTAATACCATGCATGCAGTCTGTCGTATAACATCCATGTTGTACCCAATCTTTTCATATCGAAGAAAGAATTTACGAAATTGGGTGCTGAAGTCATTGCGGTTATATTTTTTTCTGAATTTATATACTAAGTCACCATAAAATTCGAGTTCCGATAGACCTTGTTGCAGAAGAGATTTAAGTCCAATATTGATTTTTGAAATTAAATCAGAATGTCGTCTATAAAATTTTGAAAAGACTTTGCGTAGTTTATGGTACGGGTAACCCTGATTAAGAAGTTTAGCCGTTAATAATTTATTACGAGTGTTGAAGTCAGTTACATGACTACACAATCTGGCAAATCGAATTAATTGCGAAATATAAACGCCATAGGATTGCGCACGAGGAACATCACCATCCAAAAAAGGAAAATTTACAATCTCAAAATCAAAATCATCGCGTTTATCATAAATTTTGCACGAAACAAACCCATCTACAATAGATAGATGTAAATCCAAAAACGGGGCCTCGGTATCAGAAGAATTTGCTTTATTTAACTGAAGTTCTGGGCGGGGGTAAATCTGACTGATCAAACCATCGAAATAGGTATTATCAATATTTAATAAATCATCTAAATATCTAGAAGTGAGGCTAAAAGCTTCAATAATTTCAGATTGGTTATCAATGGAAAGCGACAACATGAAGTGTCTTTCATAACAATACAAGAACCGATCAGCCACAAGAGGTGCGCAATTCGTACCCATCGGAATACCCACAATTTGTCAAAATAACTCAGTACCGAATCTAATATAATATTGTCAAGTAGAAAGGTGAGGGCATCACACACTTTCTGACAAGACCAAAGTGTATAATTCTAATGCTTTTTAGAAGTAAAAAATGCATTTCTGACATTACATGCAAGATAGAGAGAATCTTCTCTGTGAAAAGCCTATTCAATTAAATCATTCAGCTTTTCTTTTAAAAGATTATGAGGAAGTGTAGTGTAAAGAATGGAAAAATCGAAAGTAAACGGACTTGAAGCACGAAAATGTCTGGATTTCAATTTATTTAAAACCTCATTCGATTTTTTTATGGACCAAAACAGATTTCAGAAATAAATTATTGGTTTAGACTCATATTCTAGACAGGTTTTTAATTATTTGGACCCCATTTTGATTTATATCAGTCTTTGTATCGACTGCCTATTCGAAATTTGCAAAAATGCAGTATGTTTCCTCTGGCTTTCTTTGCCGGATGATTACAGGGTCACTGATGAGGCTTTATTAGCCGAAACTACGTAGTATGACCCATCTTCTTTCTCATGAATGTTTTTATTGCTCTTAAACTCATTTTTGATTTTTATTCTTCATGATCTTTCAAAGACTTTATCACAATATTTAATCACATGCGTTTTAATAGCAGTAAGACAGCAAGTTAATAATTTAGAAAGTTCAGTGGTAGTGCAAGAGCTAGAATTTGCAATAAACCGTGCTTTGTAAGGTTTTTTATGAAGTTTTGGTGACCAGAATAGCGTAGGAAGCTTGTCTTGGCCTTCGGTAACACACACATCAAACTTGGTGGCTGAATGACAAATATGTTTATCTACTATAGCTCTTTCTTCAATTAAAGGCTGAAGTTCATAGGCCTTAGTACCAGCCAAGCTCCTGCTTAAACGTGCTATCATAGTGGAGCCGTCACACAACGACGACGTTGTTAGCACCCTTGTCTGCAGGGGCCAAAATTAACTTCTTATGAAATTCTTGAATACCTAGTTTAAGATGACGTAAAGACGTCTTAGGCTAAGAAGGTAATAAGATAGTATTTTGAGAATAGAATGAAATGCGTTATTCACTAGTTTCAAAATGCTAAGTTTCCAGTCCTTAAGGGCTTTATGCTCAACATACTCTCGCTTACACCATCGATTACCGAATTCATTCAAGGAAGCAGCGATTTCAACTCTACATTTACTGAAATCAATTTTAGAAGAAAACCGATATTTCGGTCCTTTAGAAATTATATTCCTTATCCTAGAATCAGGAATAATTTTAAATTTCCAGTAATTACATGACCAGCAGCAGGATAGCAATACACTGAGTTTTTACAATCACATGAATCAGGAGTATTCATTCCACTGACCGTTCCAAGGCGGTTCTTCTGTGGCGGTTTATTTGTGGTGTTGTTTGTTACTTACTGTGTGTATCACTTGAGTATTTTTGTTTTGGATGGCCATATGGCCATTTTGTGGGAAAGTAACTGTCCTTATGGTCTTCCTTTGTTTAGGTTTCAATTGTGGTCTGGTCGCTTAGTGTTTGTGTTTCTTTCCCTTTGGTTCCTTGGTGGGTGGAGGAAGTTAATTGTATCGATTCCTGATCTTTGTTTTACTTCTACTTAGTATCAATATCAAGATCTAAAACAAGTTTATTGGAATTACAAGTGATAGATCTAACAGGTGTGTTGTATTTATAGCAAATTATAGGTGTTTCAGTATTTTGAAAATAAGCAGGAATGGAATAAAGCACCGAACTCTCAAGGAAAATACTGGGCAAATCTATAAAATCCATACCCTTATTAATGTAGGATATTTTGAAGAAATGGTTTTTATGATTAATTTCAGAATCAATGTAAGGACGGATTACCAATATAATGTATGAAGCTTGTATTGGCCTTCTGTAACACAAACAACAAATTTGGTGGCCGAATGGCAAATGTGGTCATCAACTAAAGCCATCTCTACAGCTAAAGGCTGAAGGTCATAGGCCTTAGTACCACCAAGTTCTTGCTGAAGAGTGTTGACATAGTGAAGCCGTCAAACAACGACCACATTGTTAGCGGCCTTATCAGCTGGAGCCAAAACAAAGATCCTTTGAAATTTTTGAATACCTCGTTTAAGGTGACGTAAAGACGTCTTAGGTTTAGGAGGTATTAAGTTCGTATTTTGCTAGGTTAGAATGCTAAGTTTCCATTCTTTAAGAGCTTTATGCTCAACATACTCTCGTTTACACGATCGATTACCAAAGTAGAAGTAAAACAAAGATCAGGAATCGATACAATTAACTTACTCCACCCACCAAAGACACCAAAGGGAAAGAAACACAAACAATAAGCGACCAGACCATAATGGAAACCTAAACAAAGGAAGGCCATAAGGACAGTTACTTTCCCACGAAATGGCCATATGGTCATCCAAAATAAAAAGACACAAGTGATACACACAGATAGCAACAAACAACAACATACATAAATCGCCACAGCAGAACCGCCTTGGCTTAAATCGATTTTACGTGGCCACAACCATCGCCCTTACTTCCGTCGCGATTTAGACAAATAATTTGTTCAGTCCGCATGAAGGCCTCCATACTCATCAGTGCAACATCTCCGTGAACACAAATAGTCAAAGAACCACAGAGGTGAGACAACGGTGAGGACTCGACAGCAAGAAACCACTGAAATGCTGGACTAAAAGAAAACCGACAGTTAGACTCCGATGGGCCCGAACAGAGACAGAGCATCAGGCACCAACCAACATTACCTTGAATGAGATCTCTCTAATTCTCAATAAACCTTTACGTTGGAACCGTCATAGAATCTGAGGCCTGACCCACCGGCGTGAAATTAAAGAGGGAAGCATAGTTGCCAACCGTGATTGGGTGAACCACCTTGCATGCAGTCTGTCGTATAACATCCATGTGGTACCCAATCTTTTTATATCGAAGAAAGAATTTACGAAATTGGGTGCTGAAGTCATTGCGGTTATAGATTTTTCTGAATTTATATACTAAGTCACCATAAAATTCGGGTTCCGATAGACCTTGTTGCAGAAGAGATTCAAATCCAATATTGAATTTTGAAATTAAATCAGAATGGCGTCTATAAAATTTTGAAAAGGCTTTGCGTAGTTTATGGTACGATAACCTTGATTAAGAAGTTTAGCCGTTAATAATTTATTACGAGTGTTGAAGTTAAATATGTTCTATAAAAGGGTTATCCTTTGGAAGCAAGGAATACACCACAGAACTGAAAAATATGGAGTGTGCATGTTTTCTGGGCCAGACTAGCTAGTTTCGGCCAATTAGGCCTCATCAGTGACCCACAGATATTTTCGAAATTCCACAATGGAATCAATGATCCCAAAGGACAAGAAAATATAATCTACACTTTGATGAAGTCAGTTACAGGACTACAAACTGTAGCAAATCGAATTAATTGCGAAATATAAACGCCAAAGGATGGCGCACGAGGAACATCACCATCAAAAAGAGGAAAATTTACAATCTCAAAATCAAAGTCATCGCGTTTATCATAAATTTGCACGAAATAAACCCATCTCCAATAGATAGATGTAAATCCAAAAACGGGGCCTCTGTATGAGAAGAATTTGCTTTATTTAACTGAAGTTCTGGGGGGGGGGGGTGGTGGTAAATCTGACTGATCAAACAATCGAAGTAGGTATTATCAATATTTAATAAATCATCTAAATATCTAGAAGTGGAGCTAAAAGCTTCAATAATTTCAGATTGGTTATCAATAGAAAGCGACAACATGAAGTCTCTTTCATAATAATACAAGAACAGCTCAGCCACAAAATGTGCACAATTCGTACCCATCGGAATGCTCACAATTTGTCTAAATAACTTAGTTCCGAATCTAATATAAATATTGTCAAGTAGAAAGGTGAGGGCATCACACACTTTCTGGCATGACCAAAGTGTGTAATTCTTATGCTCTTTAGAAGTGAAAAATGCATTTCTGACATTAAATGCAAGATAGAGAGAATCTTCTCTGTGAAAAGCCCATTCAATTAAAGCATTCAGCTATTCTTTTACAAGATAATGAGGAATTGTAGTGTTAGGAGTGGAAATATCGTAAGTAGACAGACTTGAAGCACGAAAATGTCTGGATTTCAATTTATTTAAATCCTCATTCGAATTTTTTAAAGACCAAAGTAGAAGTAAAACAAAGATCAGGAATTGATACAATTAACTTACTCCATCCATAAAAGACACCAAAGGGAAAGAAATACAAACATTAAGCGACCAGACCATAATGGAAACCTAAACAAAGGAAGGCCATATGGACAGTTACTTTCCCACAAAATGGCCATATGGCCATCCAAAATTAAAAGACACAAGTGATACACACAGTAAGTAACAAACAACAACATAAATAAATCGCCACAGAAGAGCCGCCTTGGAACGGTCAGTGGAAGATTTCCACTGGGGGGCTTAAATCGATTTTACGTGGCCACAATCCTCGCCCTTACTTCCGTCGCGATTTAGACAAATAATTTGTTCAGTCTGCATGAAGGCCTCCTAACTCATCAGTGCAACATCTCCGTGAACACAGAAATCAAAGAACCACAGAGGTGAGACAACGGTGAGGACTCGACAGCAAGAAACCACTGAAATGCTGGAGCAAAAGAAAACCAACAGTTAGACTCCGATGAGCCCAACCAGAGACAGAGCATCAGGCACCAACCAACATTATCTCTTTAATTTTCAATAAGCCTTTACGTTGGAGCCGTCATAGAATCTGAGGCCTGACCCACCGGCGTGCAATTAAAGAGGGAAGCAAAGTCGCCAACCGTGATTGGGTTAACTACCATGCATGCAGATTTCTTCCTGAGACTTTTTCAAAGACTTCATCACAATATTTAATCACATGCGTTTTAATAGCAGTAAGAAAGGAAGTTAATGATTAAGAAAGTTCAGGGGTAGTGCAAGAGCTAGAATTTGCAATAAACCGTGCTTTGTAAGGTCTTTAATGAAGTTTTGGTAACCAGTATAGCGTAGGAAGCTTGTCTTGGCCTTCGGTAACACACACAGCAAACTTGGTGGCTGAATGACAAATATGTTTATCTACTATAACTCTCTTCAGCTAAAGGCTGAAGTTCATCGGCCTTAGTACCACCGAGCTCCTGCTTAAGCGTGTTAACATAGTGGAGCCGTTACACAACGACGACGTTGTTAGCGGCCTTGTCTGCAGGGGCCAAAACAAACTTCTAATGAAATTCTTGAATACCTAGTTTAAGATGACGTAAAGACGTCTTAGGCTTAGGAGGTAATAAGTTAGTATTTTGAGAATAGAAAGAAATGCGTTTATTCACTAGTTTGAAAATGCTAAGTTTCCAGTCCTTAAGGGTTTTATGCCCAAAATACTCTCGCTTACACCATCGAATACCGAATTCATTCAAGGAAGCAGCGATTTCATCTTTACATTTACTGAAATCAATTTTAGAAGGAAACCGATATTTCGGTCTTTTAGAAATTATATTCCTTATCCTAGAATCAGGAATAATTTTCAAATTGCCAGTAATTACATGACCAGCAGCAGAATAGCAATACACTGAGTTTTTACAATCACATGAATCAGGAGTATTAGTATCAATATTAAGATCTGAAACAAGTTTATTGAAATTAAAAATGATAGATCTAACAGGTTTGTTATATTTACAGCAAATTATAGGTGTTTCAGTATTTTGAAAATAAGCAGGAGTGGAAGAAAGCACCGAGCTCTCACGGAAGATACTGGGCAAATCTATAAAATCCATACCCTTATTAATGAAGGATATTTTGAAGAAATAGCGTTTATGATTAATTTCAAAATCAATGTTAGGACGGAGAGTATGCTGAGTATAGCCTCTAGTTAAGAGAGCCGCATCATATAACTGATTAGAACAATCGTAGAATTTATTCGCCTCGGTGTCCAGAAGACGTAAATCAGAAACAGGTAATGAACTTAAAATGAAAGCATAGACTGGCGTCTATGATTTAATAATATAATTGACAGTCACTTCAGTCTAGTATTGTTTCGTTTAAACGCACGTAATTTACGTTGAAAGTTACCATTTTTTCCTGGTGCCGTGAGATCTAGTTCTGCGTTTTCGACATTCCAGGAGCGAGAAAATATCAAAGTCCGGCATTCTGGAAATATTACCCTCATGAAAAATGTTGTCATTAAATCCCAGTGGAAAAGGGGTCTGTAAAGATTTAATCAATTTTAGTTCAGCCTCATGTCTTTTGGTAATTTTGAATCTAGATGTAGAATTTGCATCGTAATAAAGTTTTTCCACTGGTTGTATAACAATGTTATTTACAGAATGACCTGTACGTCGAAAGTGACGGTACAAGAAAGTGTCAGTTTTCTTAGGCTTACTCATTCTACGATATTGCTCGTTCAATCTAGTTTTAAGCATGCTGTTAGTTTGACCGACGTACTGCATATTACAGTTTGCAGCACGCCATGAAATTAGATAAATAAAATCTGTAGACTGTCATGTCAAATCAGACATGTTAACTACAGAAAAGCGTCTTCCGTTTACATATGAAGTAACGGTAGACGCAGTGCTTAAATGCGAACAACATCTGCACCTCTTGGCATTGCACTTAGAAATACTAGGATACATTCCACTTCTTTTCCACGAATTAGTATGTGTTCGAGGGATGGGCGATTTGAGAGGAGATAGTCTTATACGAAGACTACTCCCAAAAACATTGAGATTAACTGAAGTTACAGAAGACAAATTTAAGGGTCTAACCAATACCGAAGGCAACATAGTATTAAAGTTCTTAATAGAATGGGGAATCCGTACAGAAGAAGCAGAGTGTAACCTAAGGGGTGATATTGATATTTTAAATGTATTTGTGATACTCATGTGGGTTTATAAGGTTTTGATACCGTCAAAACAAAAGCGATCTTCATACCGGTCATAAAACAGCATATAAAATTACTGAAGATAATTCCTTCGAATAGAAGGAAGGTACAACAAAAGCCCACAAAACATAAAAGTCTGCTTAAAGTCCAGGGATGTCAAACAAGCAGTTGTTATACAACGAGAAACGAACATTGGTTTAATAATGACCTTCAACAGGTATCTAAAGGATGTCAATTGATGGAACAGTGAAAAGCAATTGCATAGGCAATCCCTGAGGATTGGAAAAATAAGAGCATTAAATGTATTCCAGGCAGCAGCGATTTCATCTATACATTTATTGAAATCTATTTAAGAAAGAAATCGATATTTAGAAACTATATTACCTATCCTAGAATCAGGAATAAGTTTTTAATTGCCAGTAATAATATGACCAGCAGCAGGATAGCAATACACTTTTTTTTTACAATCACATGTATTAAGAGTGTCAGTATCCAGAACAGAAACAAGTTTATTGAAATTAAAAATGATGTATTTAATAGGTTCATTGTATTTATAGCAAATTATGGGTGTTTCAGTATTGTGAAAATAAGCAGGAATGGATGAAATAACCGAACTGTCCCGCAAGATACTATGTAAATCTATAAAATCCAAACCCTTACTAATGAAGGATATTTTGATGTAATGACGTTTTAGATTAATTTCAGAATCGATGAAAGAACGAAGAGCATGCTGAGTATAACCTCTAGTTAAAAGAGCACAGTCGTATAACTGATAAGAACTATTGTAGCATTTATTCGCCTCGGTATCCGGAATCCGTAATACAGAAATGGGTACTGAACTTCGAAAAGCAATCAATGATTGGCATCCATGATTCAATAATATTATGAACAGTCACTTCAGTCTGGAATTGCTTATTCTAAAAGCACGTCCAGACCAGCTACCGGTAATAACCCATATTTTTTTTTTCTCCGCGGTAATAGGCTTTTTTTTCTCGGAGAACAAGCGAGAAATATCTCCGAGAAGAAAAAATTTCGCGTTTCAAAGCGGTTAATTTCACCGCGAAACGCCGCAAAATTTCTCCGCGAGCATCGCTTTTTCTCGGAGAAAGCCAATTAGTACAGGTGAAGTCGTTCACGGTGTTTCTCCGCGAAATCTGCCTATACCTACATGTATATTTGTTCATGTGCAAGTATTTTTTCATGCATTAAAATGTGGTACACAAAGTTTGAAGCATATGACGAAATGCATCGTAAAGTATGATTTTGATCCGGTTGGAATCATAATGATTTGCATCTTATGCACTTTACAACGCAATATGAAAAAAAATAATGTTTTCTGTGTTCCTTTTTTTACTGTTGTGTAAACGCTTCATAAATTGAAAACTGTTGATTTTCTATCGGTTCACCATATCGGGAGTACTTTATTTTTTTTCTCAAGTAAATACTTTAGAAAAATCAAACTCAATGTATATAATAACGGGGATCCTGCTTGTACATGTTTGTGTGGGCACTGATCACACTCTACATTTTGGTTGATCTTTTTCTTACACTGCGAGTAATTAAACATCACTTACACTTACACTTAAGCTCAAGTGTAGCCCGGGTGAGAGATCTAATGTTTAGGAGTAGGCCACGGAGGCCCTCTTGTGTTTCTTGCCTTTACAATTCAATTTTGCTCATTCATGTATATTAACCCATTTCAGACTGGAAACCCCTAAAAGGGTACGGTGGCAAACAGTCCAGGCCCAGATCAGACGCCACAGAACGCGGCGTCTGATCAGGGCCTACACTGTTTGCAAAAAATTCGGCCATTTTCCAAATTTTGAAGAAAACAAAACCTTAAACCCCTAAACTTTGAAATGGACGCATGTTATTTATAAGGAGGATGTTTCCATTTGTTACAAAACGGGTTTATATGGGGAAATTGCGCGGCAAGCATTCCAAGGCTGCATATAAGTCTGATCTCTAACTTGGAGCAGAACTATAAAATTCTCCAACAAAATCAACGAAGTTTGTACAGACGTGCAACCTGGGTACCTTGTTAAGTCTACTGTTCACCTCGAAGGTAACTGGCCCCCGTGTCCTAATGGGTAAGAGCGCTGACTCTTAACCCATTCAGTACCAGAAACCCCTAAAGGGGTACGTTGGCAAACAGTGCAGGCCCAGGTCAGACACCGAAGAACGCGGCGTCTGATTTGGGCCAACACTGTTTGCAAAACCTTAAGCAATTTCCCGTACAATTTTTTTAAGAAAAAACAACCTAACACCCCTAAGTTTCAAAATGGACTCCTGTATATATAAGAAGGAAGATTACGTTTGGTTCAAAAATGGTCAATCATCGGGTCATTAGGTCTCTCCGCTGTGGTTTGCGCCTCGCTCGGGCCACATACATGTAGTTGGTAACGAGTACCCACATCCTACATTGGAAGTCTAGGAACAGATTAAGGAAAATGTATACCTTGTAAACTCCAGTTCTCTCTATACATGTATGCGTGCATGTAAAATGGTGAATAGTGGTTCGTTCATTACATGGGCTTCATGAACATGTTGATGTACCACCTGTTTGCTCCAACTGGGAGTATTTATTAGTTAGGGGTGGGTGAGGGGTCGGGGTAGTAGACTTGGTAGCGCAAAAATGCGTGAGAATGCAAAGTAGCATGTCCTTTTTCACGCGCCTGCATGAAGCATGGCCCGATAAAGGTGTCTGGTTTTTCGTCCGTTCGTTCGCAACATAGACCTAGCCTGCGGTGGAATTCAAGTGTTCCTCGTTAACTGGTCACTAACTTTGCATTCAAAGCACCGCTTGCTGTACCAATTTGACAGTTTGTAATCATAAATGAATGAGGCGAATCTGAGCTTTTGGTTTTGTTTGTTTGAGGTTTTACGTCCCCGTCAACACTGTAAAAGTCATTTTTGAGACGTCGCTTCCAATTGTGTGGGGCTTTTACCCGACATTGAGATGACATGACATCTCAAGCCCTGCCACCTCATAAAACCAACAGGGTTTATAAGCATTGACGGTCCGACTCGCACCACTTTGCCTGGGCAGGCTTAGATCCTGTAAGCGGTTTACCAGTACTCGCATGCGGGTCGGTTTCAGCTCTGCGTGGAAGCATCATGCAGCCAATCTATTTCATGAAGCTGAGCTTTTGGTAAATGTCACACATCATTATGGTGTTAATAACCTACATGTGCGACTCATAATGAGAACTCGCCTATTCAAATATATGGTAAAATTTTACCACTAAAAATGGCAAATTTTCGGATAAAAATTCTGGCATTTTTCATATTTCGGCTCAAGATTTTGAGTACACTTTAAAACGTCTCGACGAGGCGGTTCTAACGAGTACCCACAATCTATGCGAGCAGAAATTAGATAAATAATGTATACCCCTGTAAACCCCAGTTAAAAGTGGTGTTTAAGCGGATAACCAATAAATAGGCGTATTTCTGAATGTGAATAAAAGTTGTCATGAGACTTTTAAAAAATAAATTACTGAAAGTAATATTTAGTAACATGAAAGAATATCTGATTATGATTTAACAATGACTACAATTTGCGTTCGTTTACGAAAACAACGCAAAACAAACGAAGAAATAATAATGAGCCGAAAATTTCACGTAACCCCAGTTGTATTTTTTTTCTCCGCGAAACGCCGGTAATTTCATTTTCAATGAAACCAATCGGTCAAATTTTCGCCGAGAATCTCCGAGAATTTTCTCCGCGAAACCGGGAGAAATTTCAGCGAGAAATTTATCGCTCATTATATCTTTTCTCGCTGTTTTGCGGAGAAAATAGCCGATTTCGCGTTAGGCGGTTTCTCCGCGAAACAAAAAATGGGTTATTACCGGTAGCTGGTCTGTAATTTACGTTTATAATTACCTTTTTTGTGCCGTGCGAACTAGTTTTACGCTTTCGACAGTCCAGAAGTGAGAAAATATCAAGGTCGGGCATTTTAGGTATATTACCCTCATGATAAATGTTGTTATTAAAGCCCAATGGAAAATGTTTCTGTAATAATTTAATCCATTTTATTTCAGTTTCATGCCGTTAAATAATTTTAAACCAAGCTGTAGAATTTACATCATAATATTTTTTCCACTGGCTGTATAGACATATTTTTAACGAATGACCTGTACGTTTTAAATGACGGTACAAGAAAGTGTCAGGTTTTTTAGGCTAACTCATTCTACGAAAGTGATCGTTAAATCGTGTATTTAACATACGATTTGTGTGCCCGACATACTGCATCTCACAATTAGCAGTATGTCAGGTTATCACATCTCGTATATTAAATCCGTAGACTTACATGTCAAATCGGACATGTTAACTACAGAAAAACGTCTACCGTTTACAGACGAAGAAATGGTAAACGCAGTGCATAAATGTGAACAGCACCTGCATCTCTTAGCATTGCACTTGGAAATACTAGGATACATTCCACTTCTTTTGAAATGATTGGTATATTAACGAAGAATGGGCGATTTCTCCGATTATTTTTAAATAAATCAGTACTACCGGTTCCACTTAAATTACGCCCCCGCCCATTGGGGCTTGAAGAAATAAATGGGCTGCATGATGCTTCCACGCAGAGCTGAATCCAACCTCACACAGGTACTGGTTAACCGCTTAGAGAATCTAAGCCTGCCCAGGCAAAGCGGTGCAAGTTGGACCGTCCATGCTTATAAACCGTATTGGTTATATTGGGCAACAGGGCTTGAGCTGTCATTTCATCTCAATGTCGGGTTAAAGTCCCACAAAATTGGAGCAACGTCTCCAAAATTACATATTTAGTGTTGACGGGGATGTTAAACATCAAATCAAATCAAAATCAAATCCACTTAAATTAACGGAAGCGGCAGAGATCAATATTGGCCACACCAATACCGACTGCAAAATAGCTCTAAAATTATTAATAGAATGGGGAATCCATACAGAAGAAGCAGAAGCTGGTCAACCTTTGACGCTTCATATTATAGAACGCTTCGACCGTCTGTAGTACAGCTTTCTTATAGAATCGCCAAATGAATGGATCGCCGGAAAGACAGGCCACTTGAACCACTGGCACACTAGAATTGAAGTAGATTGCAAACAGTATCTTCTAGGAGCTGATGGTTCTCTTTGCAATACAGGGGCGCTTTTGATCCTTATGCTTCCACTGTTTGTTATCAGCTCTTCTCTGTGGCTCAAACATGTGCACCCATGTTTCGTCACTTGTTAGCAAGTTAGAAATAACTCAGGTTTAACAGTTTTTGCATTCGTTCAAGAGCTGATGGACGCATTTTAGGCGTTGCTTCTTTTGCTTTTCGATGAGGAACTGGGACGTCCCCTGGTGCAGGTCTTTCTCAAAACAGAAGTAGAGGCAATGATCAGGAATCGATACAATTAACCCACAGCTCCCATCAGAGACACCAAAGGGAAAGAAACACAAACATGAAGCAACAGACCCCAACGGACACATCAACAGCGGAAAGCCAAAAGGACAGTTACTTTCCCAAAACATGGCCAAAAGGCTATCTAAATAACATAATATAAGTGACACAAACACCAAAAGACAAACCATAACAAAAATAAACCGCGACAGAAGTACTTTGTCAAAATGGTATGCATGCTGCCTTCTTGTTTGCCGGTGCATTTAGCTATCTCTTTCACTGACATTCGCTGCCCTTACAGCAGCGTGGTTGCCTTGGTGATGGAGGTCTTTCGCCTACCAACACGGGTACCGGCACCGATAGCTCAGTTGGTAGAGTGTCCGCTCCGGGGGACGGGAGGTCACGGGTTCGATCCCGGGCCGCGACTTTCCAAAGTCGTTAAAAATGGTACTAGCTGCTCCTCGCTGAGCACTCAGATTTACTGGGTAGAGCTAGGACTGGTCGACCCAGTGCCAGGATAATGTAACTGGGTGTGGTATCATGTAATGTGTCTGGAACATGATACTTCAGTGAGTCAGCACTATAAAAGTGAGCATTGAGCTCCATGTCGCAACCAGACCCCGTCGTGAAATGACTGAAAAATTGTTGAAAGCGACATTAAACCCGAATTCACACACACACACACACACACACACACACACACACACACACACACACACACACACAACACACTACAAACACGGGCATCATCGTTGACCGATGATTTATCATTTTTGTTGAAAGATTTGACTCACCGATAAACTGTACGCTTTGAAATTGCAAGAGGTCATATATGCCGCACAAATTATTAAATATCTGACTTGAACCTGTGTCAAATGTAAAAGAGGGCAATGACTAGGAATCGATACAAATAACCCAATTAACCCACAGCTCCCATCTCAGACGGTTAACACGGCATTAAATGTAGCGGCGAATTTCAGCCTTTCTGTCCATTTTTCAAAGTAACACGTAAATTGGCCAGTGTATTCGACTGCATGTATTTCAACTTGACATATCTCTGTCATTACAAAAGCAATTCGCGCGAAAATAACTGTTATCAGTAGCTATTTCAAGGCTATTCAAGTGCAATGAAGAGTTATCAGAAATGCATACAATAAAACTACGGAACCCTATTAGTGCCCAAACTTTTTGACGGACTCGTTTATCGTGGAAATATTCTAAAATAGGCAAACAAATAATAAAATCTAGCAATTATTCTATGCTGTGAGACGATTTGTAGACGTAAAATTACCTATATGTCACGCCACGTTTTCTTATCAGCGCTATTTCAACTTTTTTGACAGCAATGCTTTTTTTTTCAGGATCGGAAACAGAGACAGCAAATACTACGCAAGGTCAGCACATTATTTTTCGTTTCACCCAATTGCAAACATAAGTATATGCATTGCTTATTGACAATATTGTTGAACTTTTAGACCTTCCTTGCTAAATACCATATCTTAAAACGATTCTAATTAAAGACAGTATCGACGTACCTGAAACTTGTATTTAAATACATCGTTTAGCACACACATCTATTTTGTAGCATCAGTCAGGAAGATGGCTTTGTTATGAGACTTAAATACACCTACACACCACACATGCATACAATTACACTTTTCGAGTTTATTAAGTTTTAAACAACAAGTACCATGGTATCTGTAATGGCTTCACAAGACTTAATTTACTCTTATATACGAAAAGTATGGCATGCAGCATCGCCTCAATAAATATTACTCCCTTTTTAATAATTGACCTAACCTTATACTAAGGGTAAATTAGTGGTTACCATGATCACTATGTATATGGCAAATGCGGTAAATATTTCGCATTCAAGTAACCACACATAAAGCCTCAACACTATGACAATAATAGTTCGTCTGTCATTACTGAAAATGACAATTCTTAATCATATTTCAGACACGTAGCTGTTTGTGTGTTCTAAGATGGCTGATTAGATCGATTCTAGCTCTGAAATGTCTGTTGCAGATTGAGCAACAGAGACTAGAGGAAGACAGCTCTGTTGTTGATGCCTTGGCTCTGACTTTGCGCTGAGCGCAGTTCTGCTCAGCTACACTTATTCTTTTTGCCACGATTTCAGTGGCACTCCAGCTGATGAGACCTCGCCACTTTGCTCTGTCTTGTGCAGTTTGTTCCCAAGACTCTGTTGGAATGTTGAAGTATCTAAGGGAGGCTTTGAGGCAGTCTTTGTAGCGTCTCTTCTGACCGCCTTTGGAGTGTTTGCCCATTTCTAGTTCTCCACAGATAATTTTATTTGGCAAATGTTCTTCAGACATGCTGGTAACAAGGACTGTCCATCTTAACTGTGCTAATTTCAGAAGAGTATGTACACTTTGCATCCCTGTTCAGGACTTCCGTGTCTGGAATCCTCTCTTTCCACTAATCTTTAAGAGTTTTGTAAGACAGTTTGTATGGAAATGACTCAGTCTTTTGGCGTGCCGTAGGTAAACTGCCCATATTTCACATGCATGCAATAGTGTTGACAGCACTACAGCTATGTAGACTTTCAGTTTTGTGTCAAGTATAATTCCACTTCGATCCAAGACACTACTACGTAGTCGGCCAAATGCTGCAATGGCTTTGGCAAAGTAGAAGAAAAACAAAGATCAGATATCGATACAATTAACTTACTCCACCCATCAAAGACACGAAAGGGAAAGAAACACAAACATTAAGCGACCAGACCATAACGGAAACCTAAACAAAGGAAGGCCATAAGGACAGTTACTTTCCCACAAAAAGGCCATATGGCCATCCAAAATAAAAAGACACAAGTGATACACACAATAAGTAACAAACAACAACATAATTAAACCGCCACAGAAATTAAGTTTTCAGTCTTCAGTTTGACCTTTGTATATCACAAGGGCATTGCGCTCAAGCAACCATTACGGTATATTTTAGGGAACGTTATTTTCAAAGGGTTACAATTTATATATATATATCGCCGCTTTAAAGTATATATTTATTAAATATTAGAATATGTTATATGTCTTCACGAGGTAGACAGATCCTAAAATTTTGTCAATATGTAAAACGTATGTTGCTTTTGCAACCATACCGCTATCGGACTGTGTAGTATTTTTCTAAAGTTGACTAAAGAAAATGCTAACAAAACTGCAAATTAAATCCAGATTGACATCCTTGTCCCGGATTATTAATGATTGTCCATAGAAGCCACCAAATTAATTGCAAGTGCAAGACTGTTCACACCATTCTTTACAACTATTTAACTAGAAAAGAAGTGTAGGCAATGATCGGGAATCGATACAATTAACACACATCTCCCATCAGAGACACAGAAGGGAAAGAAACACAAACATGAATTAACTAGACCCTATTGGAAACACTATTAGCGGAAAGCCAAAAGGACAGTCACTTTACCACAAAATGGCCAATCGCCTATCCAAAACAAAAAGTATATAAAACTTATAGGAACAAGGTAGAAGTTGTGAATTCAGACAGCATGGTCATGAAATCTGATTATTTACACAAGTCATTTTTGATGACCGCTGATAAGAGATACACTGCTAGATACAAGCTCCAGCTTTGATTTCTACAACACAGTGTTGTGGGTATTATATCTGACTATAGGTGATACCATATCATTTATTCAAACAGTTGAATCAAACCAATATAACCACGCTTCAAGAATTATCATTTCCATTCAAAAAGCACCTCGTTTGCATGTATAAACATCAAGTAAGTGATATTGGAGATAAGTGCTTCAGCCAACAACTGGTGCTTATTTCACGAATTCTATCACTGTTAAAAGGCTAATAAATTGAATTCTCTGATACAAATAGGATCCTTCTGAGAAGGGGGTTCTATTACTTTGTTCCCTATAGTAATAAGCGACACACACACTCAAAGACTAACCATAACAAAAAAAACCGCGACAGAAGAACCGCCTTAGAAGGTCAGTGAAACGAATTCTACTTGGGGGAGGCTTAAATCCGTTTTAGGCAGCTGTAATCCTCGCCCTTACTTCATTCGCGATTTAGACAAATAATTTGTTCAGACCGCATGAAGACCTCCTAACTCATCAATGCAACATCTTCAAGAGCACAAAAATCCAACAATCACAGAGATAAATCAAAGGTGATGACTCGACTTCAAGTAACCACTGAAATGCTGGAGCAAAAGAAAACAACAGTTAGACTACGATGTCTACTACAAACAAACTATGTCTAGACGTAAAAGTTAACTATAGGTAAACCAGAAGTTACTACACTCAGCTGTTTTTGATAATAGTAGTTAAATGCGCAACTTGTCTAACTGTAGTTGATTGTTGATTTACACGGATGTCAAAGATAGTTTGAACAGTACTGTAGGATAAAGGTCTTTAAAGTTATCATTCAAAATCGAAGTAAAGGCAATGATCACGGAGTAGTAATGCCATTCATCACAAGCAATGTTTTATTTTGAAATCTCATTTAATACTCAGAATACACTGTATTTTGCAGAGGAAAATGGACTTCTTCTTTTGTCAGTTTGTTTGGGTACTTTCCTCGCCATTGTTTTGTTTGCGATTGCAGCACTGGTGTTGAAAAGACGTCTTTTCAGGAAAGGTATTATTTTATTGCTAATTTAATGCAGTTGTCAGTCAAACTATAAGTGATGGCAATGCTTAGGAATCGATACAATTACCTCACACCTCCCATCCAAGACACCAAAAGAAAAAAACATCAACACGATAAAGTAACTTTACCATAATGGAAACATAACAAGCGGAAATCCAAAAAGACAGTTACTCTCCCACGAAATGACCAAAGGCAATCCGAACCAAAAAACTATTAGCAAAATATAGACGTAATGTGAAGAAGAACTATAATAATAATGAAACCAATAGAAGAACCGCCTTGGCACTAAAACTTATACGGGTCACTGATGAGGCCTTATTTAAAAAAGGTTACATATTCAGCAAACTAGTACTAATCTTCCACATGGTCCTCTTTTTCCTGGTATAAACCAGTATTAAGCAACGTGGATATGGTCTCTTGCTCAAGGAAACAACACATGGCCCTTGCGGGGATCGACCCGGCTACCACTCGCTCTTAAATCCTATGCTTTGGCAGAAACTAACTAGTCTGGCCTAGACAAACGCACTGCAGTCGATAGTTTTTAGTTCTTTGTCGTCGTCCTTGTTGCCAAAGGATATCCTTTCCATAGGACTCAATTCACTTCGCCAAGGTGTTAAGCGAATGTGTTGCCGACACAAAAAATTTCCCTGACATTCATAATTGTGTGGGTTATATTTTCTAGTCATCTTGGGTTGTTAATTCGAATGCGGAAGTTTGAAAATTCTGAGGGTCATTGATGAGGCCTAATTGGCCAGACTATCTTGTCTGTCCCAGAAGATAACTTGTCCACTCGACAGTTTTCAGTTCTGTGTTGTCGTCCTTGATTTCGTAGGATAATCTTCCAATAGAATTGATTTTATCAATTTACCTGACCAAAATCCCGGGCCTTGGTTTTGTCGTTGTTTTAAAAAATAATTTGTTCATTCGCTTTTGTTTGTTTTGTTTGATTTGAGGTTTAAACGAAAGATCCAGAAAGATCCCGTCAACACTGTAAATGTCATTTTGGAGACGTTGCTTTTGATGTTGTAAGACTTTTGTGATGATGCATTGATTGAGTTAGAAAATCATTATGCAAACCGGATATGTAATGTTGGGAACAACTCCCCAACCTAGGGCGAGCATTCGACCGGTAAAAGATCAGTGGCATATGCAGCTGACCATTCAAAGGCGGCATTTTTGGTGTTGGTCTTTTTTTTGTTGTTGCATGTCTGCGGATTTGTTGTGAGTTGTTGTTTAGTGTATTCTAATGATCTGATCACATAGTTTTGTGTATGTTTCCTCTTCCTCTTTGGTGTCGTGAGTGCGCTGCTTCTTGTGATTGTGGCACTTCCTTGATCTTTCGTTTAAATTCGTTTCACTCGACATTGAGATGAAATGACATCCAAAGCCATGTCGCCCAATGAAACTAGTAGGGTTTCAAAGCATGGGTTGTCCGACTCGCACCGCTTTGCCTGGGCGGGCTTAGATCCTTATAGCGGTTTATCAGTATTCGAGTGCAGTCGGTTTCAGCTCTGTGTGAAAGCATCATGCAGCCCATTTATTTCGTCAAGCCCCGATGGGCGGCGTCGATGTTCATTCCGCATGAAGGATTTCTAACTCATCGGTTCAACATCACCGAGAATATAAAATCAAACGAATAGAGAGATGGAACAACGAGAGCTTAACAGCAAGAAGTAACTGAAATACCGTTGCAAACGGAAACCAAGCGTAGGACCCTGTTGGGCCAGACTACATGACAGAGCACTTTCAGTGTCACTATCCAAACGAAGCCTTCGAAACAAGCTGCATCCGACTTATGCATTTGATACATTATACAACAGCTATCTAATAAATAAGTTCATAAAATAAACCATCACAATTATGACCCTTCTAGACTGTCCTTTTGTACACGATTTACATTTTGCTTTTCATATCGCTGATGCAGTGTTGGGAACAAAAGTGCGTCACGCAACTTTGGTGCAGAAATACAGGTAGTCTTAGTTTGACAGCCTTCAGCAAAGGTGTTTATTCAAGCACGCAAAAATTAGTTGATGGCAACTTTCAGCCAAAGTGTTAAAACTCGCACAAGCTTTAAAACCTATCCATATTGAGCGTGCCTGTGTATTGTGGCCAGATTTTGTTAACTCTCAGCGTTTTTCATTTTCTTTTAACTTTCAGGACGGATGGTTCAGGGAAGGTATGTATTTTTATTTGCATTAATTTAAAGTTGATTCATAAGGTTTCAATTCATAAATAAGTATTGTATGCTTAATTAAAAACCATGTGCATCGACAGCGTTGTTAGTTAAATTATATTATAAATGATGCTGCTCTTTAATAGAACAGCTTGATTCTGTTTGGAGATTTACCCTCCAAAGTTTTGTTGGTGAACATATTTAAAAGCGGTTAGTCGGGAAAAGAAGAGTTGGTACCTTATGACATGATGGCACAACAATAGCAATAATTCGTCTACTAAATCATACACAAAAATAAGAAACGGAAAAGGTATGGTACTTCTTGGTACAATCACTGGACATGGAATCATCCATGGTTCTCAATTCCAATGCAGATTCATGCATATTAACAATAGCGTATCTATCCGCCTGGTGTAATTGTAGCTCAAAAGTAAGTCTTTGTATCGATTCCTGATCATTGCCTCCACTTCTATTTTGACAGCAACAGCCATATGAAAGATTTGAATTGGTCACGAAGCAAGACCAAAATTAATCATCAGAGCAGAATTCGTACCGAACATAAAATATAAAACTACGATCTCATTTTTCTGTCTTCGATGTTGATGTTCCTCATGCGACATTCTACGGTGTTTATATATTGCATTTAATTTGGTTTGACGGAGTGTCTAGTCATGGACCTGACTTCAACATTCGTGAAAATTACTAACTGCTAGCTAATTTCTTTAGTCAGGGTAATCGGTATCATACTCTTCGCTATTCCTTTTTTCTTGTCAGGATAATCGGGCCCTCAGGAATCCAACTATTGATTTTCGTTTGCTGCAGCATTTCAGTTATGTCATGCTGTCGCGTCTTCATCGTTGTTTCATCTCTGAATTTGTTTGATTTAAATGTTCTTGCAAATGTTGCACTGATGAGTTAGACAGCATTTACGAAGACTGAAAAAAATATTTGCCTAAACCACAACAGAACCAAGGGCTAGGATTGTGACAACGTATAATCGAAATAAGGCCCACTCCTACCGCCGCGCAAGAAAACCTTTTAACTGACTGTTACAAGGCGGTTCTTCTGTTTTGGATTATTATTGCAATAGCTCGCCTTTGCATGTATGTATTGCTTATATTTATTTTGGATAGCTGTTTGACCATTTATGGGAAAGTAACAATCTTTTTCTCTATCATTTTGGTTTCCGCTTGTGATGTTTTCATTTCAGTTGTTGCGTGTTTCTGTCCCTTCGGAGTCTTGGGTGGGAGTTGTGATGTAATTGTATTGATTTCATATTATTGTCTTCAAGTCCGTATTTCAAACTGATAAGTAATCTGAAGTCAGATCTAGTTTTATCCAGGCACTTCGGATTCAGGATGCAAAACATCGGGTTGCCCTTTTTAAACATATTCTTGCAAGGACGAAAAAGCCACACCACTTTAGACACTGTACATGTCATCTTCACTCTTTTTATCAGATCTGCGAAGCATTAAAATCTAAATTGTGTATTCATGACTGAAACAAAATAACTGCGCGACATATTCGAACATGTTATGGAACTCACTTTTCGAAACGTTTTAACTCTCGAGAATAATCTTTATAAAATTACCGTATGCTTGATTATTTTTCAGGTATAAAGGTGGACGAAGCTTGACCTGTCGCGGAACAGATGATGTGCAGATGTCAAATTTAGCGGGTATGTGCTATTAGCTCACCTAGAGATGAGGCCTAGATCAGCTTATGAAATGGCATACTGTTCTTCGTCTGTCCATCTGTCCGTACGAGCTTATCACATTTTCGCCATCTCTTCAAGAGCCGTACGTTGGATTAAATTGATACTTGGTGTCCAAGATTGCAGGTATTGCGGTATCGTAAAACTCTTCATCATAGTGTGGGTTATATTTTCTAGATCTTCGGGATCATTGATTCCACGGCGGAATTCGGGAAGTATCCGAGGGTCACTGATGAGGCATAATTGGCCTGGCCAAAACACGCTAGTCTGGACCCAAAATCTTGAACAGTCCATCATGTTTCAGTTCTGTGCTGTGTTCTATGCTTCCAACTAAGACTGACTTGTTAGGTGAGACAGTATCTTAGCGGATTTGGTTTACAATTTTTGTTATATTTTAAATTTGCAAAGTAGAAGTAAAACAAAGATCAGGAATTGATACAATTAACTTACTCCATCCATAAAAGACACCAAAGGGAAAGAAATACAAACATTAAGCGACCAGACCATAATGGAAACCTAAACAAAGGAAGGCCATATGGACAGTTACTTTCCCACAAAATGGCCATATGGCCATCCAAAATTAAAAGACACAAGTGATACACACAGCAAGCAACAAACAACAACATAAATAAATCGCCACAGAAGAGCCGCCTTGGAACGGTCAGTGGAAGATTTCCACTGGGGGGCTTAAATCGATTTTACGTGGCCACAATCCTCGCCCTTACTTCCGTCGCGATTTAGACAAATAATTTGTTCAGTCCGCATGAAGGCCTCCTAACTCATCAGTGCAACATCTCCGTGAACACAGAAATCAAAGAACCACAAGTATCGCTACTTTTGACATCTCCTTCCTGATGTCCGGGACTTCCGTGGAGTTTGGGTCATGTTTGCTGATGTTGGCTCGTTGGGGGACCCTATAAGTCCGCAGGTAGGTTCTCTTGCCTGACGCCTCCAGCTGACCTGTCTCTTAGGCTACGGCGGTCGGTGTGTGCTCGGAGGGGGGTGTGCTGTGTTTGCCGGGTCTTGTCCATCATCCGTTTCGGTTCAAAACTTTGGGGTTGTGACACACTGATGAAGATAAAATATGAGAAAGGCCTTTGTGTCACTAAATTAGGTATAGTTACGCCTTAATTCCAAAGGATTGTCCCTTTATCAGAACATTCTCTTCGCGAAACGAAAGTCACATTGAACTGAAACTTAACGCAGGGCATTTTGGTGATATGGAAAGTCAAAATCGCTAAAACTAGCTAGTCTGGCCGGCCTCAAATGATCTTGAACACTCCATAATATTTCAGTTCTGTGCTACAGTCTGTGCTTCCAAAGGATTACCCTTTTGTCAAAACATCTAATTTCAACACAGTTGTTGTTGAGGGAATGGTTGGCGGTCGTAAAACGTCTCCCCGCCCTTCATCATAGTGTTGGTTATATTATCTAGTCCTTTGGGATCACTGATTTCATTGTGGGATTTGGGAATTTTCTGAGGGTCACTGATGAGGCATAATTAGTCTAGCTAGAAAAATCTTGAACACTCGGTATTGTTTCCGTTTTGTGCGTTAGTCTATGCGTCCAAACGATTATCACTTTTTCAGAACATACTCCTCACGAACTGAAAGTAGGATTGAACTGACACTTAACGAAAGGCATTTTGGTGACATGGAAAGTCAAAATCGCTAAAACTGTAATCAAAGGCGACAACTTGAAAATAAAAAATCTTCAATAGTTCCGCTCCGAGATCACAGAAGGCGATTATGGTGTCAACTGGAATTTCGATCTCTTCAAATAACATCACCAGAATCAAAAGTTGGATTGAGCTGAAACTTGATTAGAGGCATCAAGGCGACATGGAGTTTCAGAATTGCTCAATAATCAATTCACTGTCTCTGGCTAATAATAATGGACCCAGGTCTCATCTACAGCCACCAGACGTGATCTTTTGACCTTAGCAGCTTCAACGATGCGCTGCATACGGATGCTCTGATTGCCATTTGCTCATCGTTATGGGATTTGGGACCCAACGAGCTGTTAGCTTGAGCATACCCAAGCGATCATCATGTAAAATGTGAAATGTGTAATGCATTTGCTATTTCTTACACCTTAATTTGCCTATCAGAGTACAACAGATCCCGTTCTTTGTTAAACATTTCTTCATCGGTGGCATCTGATGGGTGCCAGACCTGATTCCGTATTCTAAAGACGTTCAGCCGCGTTTGTATTCGCCAACCTAGAATTTAGCTTGTGCGTACGATGGCTCAGACGACCCAAAATCATTGGTTAACTTGCAATGTATTTCCTGACCTGCTTTTCTTTTCAAATACAAGTAGCCGAATAAAAGCACAGTACTCAACTTTTGACAAGCTTGCTTTTGCATCGTTAGCCATGTTTGACGTTCAATATCTCATGAGTGAATGGCACGATAAGAGTGCAATATTGTCTTCATGCCTAAAACATGCATTGGAACAAGGCATGGAAATCTTGGTTGTCTAGTTCAATTTGAAACAGGATAGGCTGATTACTTATTGACTTGCCCTCGTAACAAGTTTATTGCATCCTTACAGAGAAGCTGGAGAATAAGGAGACAGAGCTAAACCTTTTTTTAACAAAGTCGAAACATTTAAATACCAGACTTTTCCGTTTGATTTACTACAGGCACATAGACACAAGAGGTTTGATATCAGAAATAACAAAGTTATATGACGTTTGAACCTGAATTTTACCAGGTATCGTCGGTAATGCAGAAAACCGACATTATCCAACACTTTGGAACGTCATAAATCAAAAGTCGCATAAGAGCTGTCCTTTAAAGGAATCGTTATTTGCCCGACCTAAATTGGTTTTCTACCACTCCCGTCAATTTCAGTGGAGCAGGCAATACTAATATGTTTTAAGATAATCGTAGAGTTAGACTATCTCCTATCCAATCGCCCATCCTTCGACATTATACCAATCCGTTCAAAAGAAGTGGAGTGCATCCTAGTATTTCTAAATGCAATGCTAAGATGTGCGAGTGCAGTTCGCATTTATGCACTGCGTCTACCGTTTCTTTATCTGTAAACGGTAGACGCTTTTCTGAAGTCACGATTCGACGTGTTAGTCTACAGATTTGATCACCTGACGTGCTGCAAATTGTCAAAATGTCGGGCAAACGAATCGCATTTTAAAAACAAGATTCATCGAACACCATCGCAGAATGAGTAAGTAAGCGTAAAAACTGGCACTTTCTTGTAACGTCATTTTAAATTAACAGGTCATTCCGTAAATGACCTTTCTATACAACAAGTGGAAAACTCTACTACGATATACATTCCACTCCTAGGTTCAAAATTATTAAACAACAAGAAACTGAATTAAAATGGATAAAATTGTTGCAGACACCTTTTCAATTGGGCTTTAATGATAACATTCATCATGAGGGTAATTGATCTAAAATGCAAGACTTTGATATGTTCTCGCTTCTGGACTTTCGAAAGCGTAAAACTACAATGCGTGGCCAAAAGTAAGTATCCAACTTCAACGTCAAATTGACATTGTGTCAATTTACTTACACGGAATACTGCAACAAAACAACTGTGAATTGGAATGAACTTACCTACCTGATACTTTGTAATACAACATTTAGCCTTCACAACTGCTCGAAGTCGGCGAGGCATTGAATAATATAAGTCCCGAATCTTAGGCGGTCCAATGCTTGTCCAGATTTCTTTCACAACTCTGATAAGATCAACTCGTCTTTAAATGTCATGCAGTCTTGATTCAATATTACATTTTATTGTCCTCCATATATTTTCTATAATATTGATGTCTGGTGATTGCCTCGGCCACAATAAACAGCTGATTCCGTTTTCCTCTTTCCATTCCCGAGTCCTTTGAGACCTGTGTACTCGGCAATTGTCCTATTGGAAGATCCTGGGCTTGTCTTTGGCATTAACGGGCCATAACTGGTGGTCTAACACACTGATATATTTCTAAGAGTCAATATTTCCCTCAATTTCAGTCAATGTTCCTACTTCACTAATTGTTATGCAGCCCCAAAACATAGCAGATAACGTGGTACGTGGAGATCCATTACTGAATATTCCAACACAGTCAGGTCTGTACTTCTCCTGAGGTTTCCGCCAAACATAAACATTTCTGTCCTTACCCAGCACAACTTTAGTTTCACCACTGAAAATGATTTGAGATCAATTATTCACTACAGACCAGTTTAAATGTTCTTTACACCACCTTATCCTAGCTTCACGATTGACTTTTGAGTTTGTTGTCCTTTTAGCCTCAACACCACGCTGGTAACCGTCTTCCCGTATCATCCGTCTCACAGTCAGATTTGACACACGCTGGCCTTTTCTTTGGTTGTGAAATTCAGCAGAAATATCCGTTAGTGACAGTCGTCTGTGTTGTTTAACAAAGCGATACAGAGTTCGATCGTCACGTTGGCTCGTAAATCTCTTTCTTCCAGTTCTTTCCTTGTTTCCAACCGACCCCCTTTCACTATAGCGCTTGAGAAATTTCCGCAAAGTAACATCACTTATGCCAACCAAATCACTAATTTTTCGAGAGCTGAACCCCTTCTGATTTAAAGTAACAAGCGTTTTTTTTTTGTTCGTTTGTCAATCCTCTTTCCCTCGGAGCCATGTTTGTTTATGCACGCGCATTGGTGACGTCATCTAAAAGGTGGAAATTCCACTACGTCAAAATGACGTCACGGAATAAATGTGTGGACTGACTTTATTTACAATTAGCCATGTAAACACATAATGGTGCAAATTAAAATTGAAGTTGAACTTTAAACGCAATTCGATGACAACTTTATCAAGCTGGGTACTTATTTATGGCTAAGCAGTGTAGATCAAACGCCGCCAGAAAAAAAGGCAACTATTAACGTAAACTGCGCGCTTTAAAAAGAAACAAAACCAGGCTGATTTGATTGTCAATAATATAAATGAATCGTGGGCGCCAGTCAATGCTTGCATTTTTAAGTTCACTACCCTTTTTGTATTCCGTATTCTGGTTACCAAGGCGAATAAATTTTACGATAGTTCTTATCAGTTAAGTGATGCTGCTCTTTAAACTGGAGGTTATACTCACCATGCTCTTCGTCCTTCCATCCATTCTGAAATTAATTACAAACGTCATTACATCAAAATACCTTTAATTTATAAAGATTTGGATAATCTTATAAAAGAAAAACTTAATGATTTAATTGTATGGGCTTTTCACAGAGAAGATTCTGTCTACCTAGTATGTAATGTCAGAAATGCATTTTTCACTTCTAAAGAGCATAAGTATTATACACTTTGGTCATGTCAGAAAGTGTGTGATGCTCTCACCTTTCTACTTGAAAATATTTATATTAGATTCGGTACTAGGTTATTTAGACAAATTGTGGGTATTCCGATGGGTACGAATTGCGCACCTCTTGTGGCTGATCTGTTCTTGTATTGTTATGAAAGAGACTTCATGTTGTCACTTTCCATTGATAACCAATCTGAAATTATTGAAGCTTTTAGTTCTACTTCAAGATATTTTGATGATTTATTAAATATTGACAATACTTTCTTTGATCAGTAAGATTTATCCCCTAGAACTTCAGTTAAAAGGCAAATTCCTCTGATACCGAGGCCTCCTCTATTGTAGATGGATTTGTTTCTTGCAAAATTTATGATAAACGTGCTGATTTTGATTTCGAGATTGTAAATTTTCATTTTGGACGGTGATGTTCCTCGTGCGACATCGTACGGGGTAAATATTTCGCAGTTAATTCGATTTGCTAGAGTGTCTAGTCATGTATCCGACTTCAACACTCGTAATAAATTATTAACCGCTAAACTTCTTAATCAGGGGTATCGGTATCATAAACTACGTATAGCCTTTTCTAAGTTTTATAGACGTCATTCTGATTTGGTTTCAAAATTCGATGTTGGACTTAAAACACTTTTGGAACCCGAATTCTATGGTGACTTAGTATATCAATTTAGAAAAATACATGCCTGTAATGACTTTAGTACCCAATTTCGTAAAATCGTTCGTCGATATATAAAGATTGGGTACAACATAAATGTTATAAAACATGCATGGTGGTTAACCCAATCACGGTTGGCAACTTTGCTTCACTCTTTGATTGCACACCGGTGGGTCGGGCTTAAGATTATATGACGGTTCAAGCGTAAAAGCCTAAATGGATTTTTTTTTATTTTAGTAGTCTTTTAATTATTTTTAATTATTTGGACCCCATTTTGATTTAAATCAGTCTGAATCGACTGCCTATTCGAAATTCGCAAAATTGCAGTATGTTTCCTCTGGCTTTCTTTGCCGGATCATTACAGGGTCACTGATGAGGCTTTATTAGCCGAAACTACGTAGTATGACCCTTCTTGTTTCTTATGAATGTATTCATTGCTCTTAAAGGAACTCATTTTTGATTTTTATTTATGTTGGTTGGCGCCTGATGCTCCGTCTTTGGTCGGGCCCCTCGGAGTCTAACTGTTTGTTTTCTTTTGCTCCAGCTATTCTGTTGTTGTATGCTGTCGAGTCCTCAACCTTGTTTCATCTCTGTAGTTTTTTTTTTTATTTGTATGTTCTCGGAGATGTTACACTGATGAGTTAGGAAGCCTTCATGCGGACTAAACAAAATTAGTGTATACTGCGACAGAGGTAAGGGCGAGGATTATGGCCATGTAAAATCGATTTAAGCCCCCCCCCCCCAGTGGAATTCTTTCCACTGACCGTTCCAAGGCGGTTCTTCTGTGGCGGTTTATTTATGTTGTTGTGTGTTACTCACTGTGTGTATCACTTGAGTCTTTTTAATTTTGGATGGACATCTGGCCATTTTGTGGGAAAGTAACTGTCCTTAGGGCCTTCCTTTGTTAAGGTTTCCATTTTGGTCTGGTCGCTTCATGTTTGTGTTCCTTTCCCTTTGGTGTCTTTGATGGGTGGAGTAAGTTAATTGTATGGATTCCTGATCTTTGTTTTACTTCTACTTTTTATATATTACATAGCATTTTCCGGGAAAGTAAGGGGATTTCATCCATTCCTGCTTATTTTCAAAAGACTGAAACACTCATAATTTGCTTTAAATACAATACAAAATAAAAGTGAAGGAAGTGACCTGGCATAAACCTGTTAGATTTCTTATATTTAAGTTCAATAAACTTGTTTCTGATCTTGATATTGATACTTTACGAAGTGGAGGCATTGGGAAAGAAACACAAATATACAACAACAGACCACAATGGTAACATCAATAGCGGGAAGCCAAAATGACAGTTACTTTCCCATACAATGGCCAATAGGCTTTCCAAAATAAAATACTATAAGCGATACAAACACCCAAAGACAAACCCTAACAAAATAAACCGCGACAGAAGAACCGCCTTCGAACGGTCAGGCGAGACGAATTCCACAGGGGGGGTTAAATCGATTTTATGTGGCCACAATCCCTGCCCTTACTCGGGATTAAGACAAATCATGTGTTCAGTCCGCATGAAGGCCTCCTAACCCTCATGATACCTGAGATTGTAAAACTTCAGTGTATTGATATCCTGCTGCTGGACATATAATTTTTGGCAATTTAAACATTATTCCTGATTCTAGGATATGAATTATATTTTCTAAAGGAAGAAAATGTCGATTTCCTTCTAAAATTGATTTCAATATATGTAGAGATGAAATCGCTCCTGCCTTGAACGAATTTGGTAATCGATGGTGTGAACGAGATGTGTTAAGCATAAGGCCATTGAAGAATGTAATCTTAGAATTGTGTAACTAATGAACAAACGCATTTCTTGCTACTCGCAAAATACGAACTTTTTATCACCTAAGCATAAGACGTCTTAACGTCACCTTAAAACAGGTCTTCAAGAATTTCCGAAGAAGTTCCTTTTGGATCCGGCAGACAAGGCCACTAACAATGTTGTTGTGGACAGCGACGGCTCCTCTATGTTAACACTCTTTGGTACTAAGTAGAAGTAAAACAAAGATCAGGAATTGATACAATTAACTTACTCCATCCATGAAAGACACCAAAGGGAAAGAAATACAAACATTAAGCGACCAGACCATAATGGAAACCTAAACAAAGGAAGGCCATATGGACAGTTACTTTCCCACAAAATGGCCATATGGCCATCCAAAATTAAAAGACACAAGTGATACACACAGCAAGTAACAAACAACAACATAAATAAATCGCCACAGAAGAGCCGCCTTGGAACGGTCAGTGGAAGATTTCCACTGGGGGGCTTAAATCGATTTTACGTGGCCACAATCCTCGCCCTTACTTCCGTCGCGATTTAGACAAATAATTTGTTCAGTCCGCATGAAGGCTCCTAACTCATCAGTGCAACATCTCCGTGAACACAGAAATCAAAGAACCACAGAGGTGAGACAACGGTGAGGACTCGACAGCAAGAAACCACTGAAATGCTGGAGCAAAAGAAAACCAACAGTTAGACTCCGATGAGCCCGACCAGAGACAGAGTCATATTAACTGCAGCCTTTTGCTGTAGACAGGGCTGTAGTTGATCACCATATTTGTCATTCAGTCACATAGTTTGCTGTATGTTACTGAAGGCCAAGACAACGTAACGGCTTATGTTGGTTGGTGCCTTATGCTCTGTCTCTGGTCGGACCCATTGGAGTCTAACTGTTGGTGTTTTTCCAGCATTTCTGTTGTTTCTTGCTGTCGAGTCCTCACCGCTGTTTCATCTCTGTGGTTGTATGATTTTCGTGTTCACGGAGATGTTGCACTGATGAGTTAGGAGGCCTTCATGCGGAAGTAATGCCTTCATGCGGACTGAGCAAATTATTTGTTTTAATCGCGACGGAAGTAAGGACGAGGATTGTGGCCACGTAAATCGATTAAAGCAGAAGTCAAACAAAGATCAGGAATCGATACAATTAACTTACTCCACACATCAAAGGCACCAAAGGGAAAGAAACACAATCATTAAGCAACCAGACCATAATGGAAACCTAAACAAAGGAAGGTAATAAGGATAGTTACTTTCCCACAAAATGGCCATATGACCATCCAAAGTAAAAAGACGGAAGTGATACACACAGTTAGCAACAAACAACAACACAAATTAATCGCCACAGAAGAACCGCCTTAGAACGGTCAGTGGAAAGATTCCCACTGGGGGGCTTTAATCGATTTTACGTGGCCACAATCCTCGCCCTTACTTCCGTCGCGATTTAGACAAATAATTTGTTCAGTCCGCATGAAGGCCTCCTAACCCATCAGTGCAGCATCTCCGTGAACACAAATAATCAAAGAACCACAGAGGTGAGACAACGGTGAGGACTCGACAGCAAGAAACCACTGAAATGCTGGATCAAAAGAAAACCGACAGTTAAACCCCGATGGGCCGACCAGAGACAGAGCATCAGGCACCAACCAACATTGCCTTGAATTAGATCTCTCTAATTCTCAATAAGCCTTTAAGTTGGAACCGTCGTAGAATCTGAGGCCTGACCCACCGGCGTGCAATTAAAGAGGGAAGCAAAGTTGCCAACCGTGATTGGGTTAATTACCCGGCATGCAGTCTGTCATTTAACATCCATGTTGTACCCAATCTTTTTATATCGAAGAATGATGTCACGAAATTGGGTGCTGAAGTCATTGCAATTATATACTTTTCTGAATTTATATACTAAGTCACCATTAAATTCGGGTTCCGATAGACCTTGTTGCAGAAGAGATTAAAGTCCAATATTGAATTTTGAAATTAAATCAGAATGGCGTCTATAAGATTTTGAAAAGGCTTTGCGTAGTTTATGGTACCGATAACCCTGATTAAGAAGTTTAGCCGTTGATAATTTATTACGAGTGTTGAAGTCAGTTACATGACCACACACTCTAGCAAATCGAATTAATTGCGCAATATAAACGCCATAGGATGGCGCACGAGGAAAATCACCATCCAAAAAAGGAAAATTTACAATCTCAAAATCAAAGTCATCGCGTTTATCATAAATTCTGCACGAAACAAACCCATCTACAATAGAAAGATGTAAATCCAAAAACAGGGCATCGGTATCAGAAGAATTTGCTTTATTTAACTGAAGTTCTGAGGGGTAAATCGGACTTATCAAACCATCGAAATAGGTATTATCAATATTTAATAAATCATCTAAATATCTAGAAGTGGAGCTAAAAGCTTCAATAATTTCAGATTGGTTATCAATTGAAAGCGACAACATGAAGTCTCTTTCATTACAATACAAGAACAGATCAGCCGCAAGAGGTGCGCAATTCGTACCCATCGGAATGCCTACAATTTGTCTAAATAACTTAGTACCGAAACAAATATAAATATTGTCAAGTAGAAAGGTGTGGGCATCACACACTTTCTGACATGACCAAAGTATATAATTTTATGCTCTTTAGAAGTGAAAAATGCATTTCTGACATTACATGCAAGATAGAGAGAATCTTCTCTGTGAAAAGCCCATTCAATTTAACCATTAAGCTTTTCTTTTATAAGATTATGAGGGAGTGTAGTGTAAAGAGTGGAAAAATCGTAGCCCCCTAGTGGAATTCGTTACCGCTGACCGTTCCAAGGCGGTTCTTCTGCCGCAGTTTATTTTTGAAATGGTTTGTCGTTGGGTTTTTGTGTCGCTTATATTATTTTATTTTTGATAGCCTTTCGGTCATTTTGTGGGAAAGTAACCGTCCTTTTGTCTTTCCGTTGTTGGTATTTTCGTTGGGATCTGTTGCTTCATGTTTGTTTTTCTTTCCCATTGGTGTCTCTGATGGGAGCTGTGGGTTAATTGTATCGATTCCTGATGATTGCCTCTACTTCTATTTTAAATCAATTGAAATACAGGCTTTTTTGTGCTTCAAGTCTGTCTACTTTGGTTGTTCCCCGCTTTACACTACACTTCCTCATAATCTTATTAAAGAAACACTGGATGGTTTTGTTTGTTTGTATTGGACTTTTACCGCCCAGTCAACACTATTTAGGTCATTTTAGCCGGTCAGTTTACCTATCCACACGTTTCTTTGACAGGCTTATACGTAAGCGGTTAATCAGTAAAGTGCATATGCTTTCGCCAGAAACTGACAACTGCCCTTCTTGAATCAGCGGAAGTGAGAGAATGACCGTAGAAAAAATTTAATGAACAATCTCCGCCGTTCTTGGATTTACATCTGTTGTATTTATTGTAGATTGTTTCCTGTAACATTTCTAATACATGATCATTTTGGATGGTAATGATCCTTGTGCCACATCCTATGGCATTCATATTTCGCAAATATTCGATTTACCAGAGTGTCTAATCAAGAAACTGACTTCAACACTCGTAATAATATGTTTAACTGCTAAACATCTTAATCAGATTTATCACTATCATAAACTATTCAAAGCCTTTTTCTAAGTAGTGTAGACTTCGTTCGAACTTACTGTCAAAATTCAGTGTTTCCTAATCATTGCCTTCACTTCTATTTTGAACTTAAATTTCTTCTGCAACAAGGGCTATCTGAACCCGAATTTTATGGTGACGTCGTATATTATAATGTTATTAATCAAGTAAGTTCGTATTGGCCTAGTTACAGGTCCGAGGTCTGCTGTATTGGCACGAGGCCGAAGGCCGAGGCCAATACAGCTGACCGAGGACCTGTAATTGGGCCAATACGAAATTATTTGATTAATGACAATTTTATTAATTGACGCGATTAAAAACATGATTTATGATTTTTGAATATTGGTTGACCTTGTGTAATATAGGATAATCAATTAATAAAGTATCAAACAAACGCGTACTTGAAATAAATTTAGTATCCTATTTCGTAGAATCATTCTTCGATATAAAAAATTGGTAAAACCTAAATGTTATACGACAGACTGCATGCATGGTAGTCAACCCAATCACGGTTGACAACTTTTATTCGCTCTTTAACTGCACGCCGGTGGGCCAGGCCTCGGATTCTATGACGGTTCCAGCATAAAGGTTTTCTTAGAATTAAAGTTTAATTTTATGTTATATTGGTTGGTACCTGATGCTCTGTCTCTGGTCGAACCAGGTGGAGACTAAAAGCTGGTTGCTCCAGCTATTCAGGTATGGCTTGCTGTCGAGTCTCCGCCATTGTTTTATCTCTGTGGTTCTTTGATTTTTGTGTTCTCGGAGATGTATCAATTATGAGCGAGGAAGCCTTCATGATGACTTGAAAAATTATGTCTTAATCGCGATTAGGTTAGGGCGAGGATTGCCGCCGCGTAAAATTAATTTAAGCCCACCCCCCCCCCCCCCCACACCCAAGCCGGTGCTTCTGTCGCGATTTATTTTTGTTAAAGTTCGTCATTTAATGTGTATGAATCACGTATATGTTTTATTTTTGTTTTGTTTGAGATAACACATTGGCCATTTTGGTGGACAATAACTGTCATTATGGCTTTGGCTTTCGCCAGTTGATGCGTCCATTAAGGTCTAGTTAGGTCATGTTTGTGTTTCTTTCCTTTTGATTTCTTTGAAAGGAGGTGCGGGTTACTTGTTTCGATTCCTCATCATTGCCTTCACTTCTATTTTGATACCATATTTTGTTATGATATTTTGTAGACGTCCATGCTTCTGCAACCTCCAGAGATAGTCGTACAGCGTAAGTATCCAATCAATCACAGTTTTGTGACTATCAATTTAGCGTTTGTAACCACATTTAAATGCAAGCAATATAGAACTTTCAGTTGTACAGTATCAAGTAAAAGTATAAGCCAATCTAAAGTTCTAAACGACATTAGGTATTATGGTGTGATGTGGTACAACAGGTTTACGTGCATTGGTCCGTTTAAACAATGAATGGTAACATAAAAGAATATATACCGTTGAAAATCAATTACACATAATTCGGCAAACGGTGGTGGTCCAAGAAACAGATTTTACTATATTACTAACATCAACTCTGTGCTGACTCGGCGTACCTCTTGCCCATTTTGTTTACAGTCGTCTCTCCAGGTTCGTTCGTCGATATATAAAGATTGGGTACAACATAAATGTTATAAAACGGACTGCATGCATGGTGGTTAACCCAATCACGGTTGGCAACTTTGCTTCCCTCTTTGATTGCACACCGGTGAGTCGGGCTTAATATTATATGACGGTACCAGCGTAAAAGCATAAATGGAATTTTATTTTATTTTAGTATTCTTTATGTTGGTTGGCGCCTGATGCTCCGTCTTTGGTCGGGCCTCTCGGAGTCTAACTGTTGGTTTTCTTTTGCTCCAGCAATTCTGTTGTTGTATGCTGTCGAGTCCTCAACCTTGTTTCATCTCTGTAGTTTTTTGATTTGTATGTTCTCGGAGATGTTACACTGATGAGTTAGGAAGCCTTCATGCGGACTAAACAAAATAAGTGTATACCGCGACAGAGGTAAGGGCGAGGATTATGGCCATGTAAAATCGATTTAAGCCCCCCAGTGGAATTCTTTCCACTAACCGTTCCAAGGCGATTCTTCTGTGGCGGTTTATTTATTTTATTGTTTGTTACTTATTGTGTGTATCACTTGTGTCTTTTTATTTTGGATGACCATTTGGCCATTTTGTGGGAAAGTAACTGTCCTTAGGGCCTTCCTTTGTTAAGGTTTCCATTGTGGTCTGGTCGCTTCATGTTTGTGTTTCTTTCCCTTTGGTGTCTTTGATGGGTGGAGTAAGTTAATTGTATCGATTCCTGATCTTTGTTTTACTTCTTCTTTGACTTCTTTCCCTAATGATATTGTGGGAAGAATCTGGGATCTGATTCCTGATCGTTTCTCTTTATGCAAGATATCTAAAGAAAAACATCTGAGCTATAATTATTTCTGAATGTGAATATCAATGCTTTCCAGTGATTATATTATATATTATAACCATCGTCCAACCAACATTAAAATCAGTTTAAGTGTACTGTACATCATCGTGTAGTTTATATTTTCTTGTAATTTGGGTTCATTGGTTCCATTATGGAATTTTGAAAATATTTAAGGGTTACTGATGAGGCCTAAATGGCCGAAACTACCTTGTCTGGACCAGAAAACACTACACACTTTCCGGTTCTGTGGTGTGTTTTTTGCTTCTGAAGGATAACCCTTTCTAGAACATATTTAATTGCAGTGCAGTGTTGAATTGAATTCTGAGTTCATACATGTAACATACTTAACAGACTGGTACGGTGAGAAATTGGATTGCACCTAGAGCCTTATTCGATTAAAAGCCCAAATATATTCACATATAAATGTTTGATATGGCACTGAAACAGTTGGTTTTCTTATAGTTGAAGTGTCATATCATTAGGACTGGATTAAATACAGTTTTGGACAACGCTTTAACAATTAACTTGTGCAGAAAAAATACTAACTTAAAATCTATATCAGAAAGGGTCGTAGGTTCGAAAAGAAGTTGTTTAATTTATTAAGCACGCCCGGCCTATATATTTCTAAGTACTTCTGACTATTTCGATTTCATGATACCTTCCTTTTCACATTTCTCATACTTCAAACACAACATTTCTGACTTCTACTCGGACACATTTATTGCAAATCATCTTTTGTTGCAGCTTTGTATTTACGCACCACGAATAAACAATAGTACATACGGAATGTATTGCACGCTATATCAAAATTGACATCGTGACCACGACGGATGCACCTTCATACCTTTATTTATTGTTTTGACGGGAACACGTGTGTGTAAAGGTCAAGAAATATCAACAAAAGTGGATTATTGTTATATTCCCCATCTCAGATGAACAATCACCTCGATCATAGCAAAATATTAAAATATTGTCGTAAAATCGGAGAGAAGTACACTTCCTCAACTAGCTTCTCACTCCTCGAACTGTTAACTACGCAAGATTGTTTGTGCAATTATATGAAGGGCTGAGCTATTCAGTTAAAAGTCTGAAAGTGCCTGTCTTAATACGTCTATTTTCTTATAGTGGCTGAAATCATGATAAAACGCGTAGATGAAATCAATAACCTCGTGATACTTTGCTAAGAAGGTATGTATGCTGGTACCAAACAACCGCAGTGAAAAGGTAATGAAACCGGAAAAACATTTAGAATAATTTCACGACTTTTAGCTTGTAATACAAAACGTGCATTTTCTACCCATGAAGAACACTCAAATCGGGCCCATCGGAGTCTAACTGTTGGTTTTCTTTTGTTCCAGCATTTCAGTGGTTTCTTGCTGTCAAGTCCTCAACGTTGTTTCATCACTGTGGTTGTTTGATTATTTGTGTTCACGGAGATGTTGTACTGATGAATTAGGAGGCCTTCATGCGGACTAAACAAATAATTTGTCTAAATTGCGACGGAAGTATGGGCGAGGATTGTGGCCACGTAAAATCGATTTATGCCCACCGGTGGAATTCCTTTCACTGACCGTTCCAAGGCGGTTCTTCTGTTGTGGTTTATTTTTGTTATGGTGTGTCTTTGAAGTTTGGAGGCCTTCATGAGGACTTAAAAAATTATTTGTCTAAATCGCGACGGACGTAAGGGCGAGGGTTGTGGCTACGTAAAATCGATTTAAGCCCCTCAGTGGAATTCGTTTTCGCTGACCGTTCCAAGGCGGTTCTTCTGTCGCGGTTTATTAGCTCAACCGAGCCGAAGTCTCCGGGGGAGATTATTGTATAGGCATTGGTCCGTCGTTCGTCGTCGTCTGCGTCTGCGTCGTCAACATTTTCAAACAACATCTCCTCTGAAACTGCTTGTCCAATTGAAACCAAATTACATGTGGAACCTCTATGTGAAGGGGGAACGAAAGTTTGTTCGTGAGGACTGGGTAACATGACCAATATGGCCGCCATGCCCATATATGGTAAAAACCTTTAAAAACCTTCTTCTCAAGAACCGAATAGCCGATGATCTTAAAACTTGGTATGCAGCATCAGGGACTCTGGCCCTTTGTTCAAATGATGACCTTTGGTTGACCTTGACCTGTTTTACGTCAAGGTCAAATTTGGTCACTTAGACATTTTTATGGAAAAATGGCAAAAAAGTGTTTTTATCTGATTGTATATTAGCTAGTGGCAACGGAAATGGTATTTGCAATCAGCTTAATGGAATTTTTCAGTTTCAGAGGTCAAGGGCATTTACCGTTCTTTGTTCAGGACGGCTCAGATTCAGTATTTTTATTTTCTTCTTCACTTAAACTACTTGGCCAATTGAAACCAAATTACATGTGGAGCCTCTACAGAATGAGGGAATGAAAGTTTGTTCGTGAGGACTGGGTCACATGACCAATATGGCCACCACGCCCATATATGGTAAAAACCTTTAAAAATCTTCTTCTCAAGAATCGAATTGCTGATGATCTTGAAACTTGGTATGCAGCATCAGGGACTCTGGCCCTAACAAATTTGTTCAAATGATGACCTTTGGTTGACCTTGACCTGTTTTACTTCAAGGTCAAATTTGGTCACTTAGACATTTTTATGAAAAAAATGGCAAAACAGTGGATCTTTCGAATTGTATATTAGCTAGTGGCATCAGAAATTGTATTTTCAAAGAGCTGAATGGAAGTTTATCAGTTCAAAAGGTCAAGGTCATTTACCATCCTTTGTCCAGGACGGCTCAGATTCAGTATTTGTATTTTCTTCTTCACTCAAACTACTCGGCCAATTGAAACCAATTTACATGTGGAGCCTCTATAGAATAAGGGAATGAAAGTTTGTTCGTGAGGACTGGATCAAATCACATGACCAATATGGCCGCCATGCCCATATATGGTAAAAACCTTTAAAAATCTTCTTGTCAAGAACCGAAAAGCCGATAATCTTGAAACTTGGTATGCAGCATCAGGGACTCTGGCCCTTTGTTCAAATGATGACCTTTGGTTGACCTTGACCTGTTTTACGTCAAGGTCAGATTTGGTCACTTAGACATTTTTATGGAAAAATGGCAAAACAGTGGATTTTTCTGATTGTATATTAGCTAGTGGCATCAGAATGGTATTTACAATCAGCTGAATGGAAGTTTGTCAGTTCCAAAGGTCAAGGTCATTTACCGACCTTTCTCCAGGACGGCTCAGATTCAGTATTTTTATTTTTCTTCTTCAATTAAACTACTTTGCTAATTGAAACCAAATTACATATGGAGCCTCTACGGAATGAGGGAACGAAAGTTTGTTCGTGGGGACTGGGTCACATGACCAATATGGTCGCCACGTCCATATATGGTAAAAACCTTTAAAAACCTTCTTCTCAAGAATCGAATAGCCGATGATCTTAAAACTTGGTATGCAGCATCAGGGACTCTGGCCCTTTGTTCAAATGATGACCTTTGGTTGACCTTGACCTGTTTTACGTCAAGGTCAAATTTGGTCACTTAGACATTTTTATGGAAAATGGCAAAAAAGTGTTTTTTTTCTGATTGTATATTAGCTAGTGGCAACGGAAATGGTATTTGCAATCAGCTGAATGGAATTTTTCAGTTTCAGAGGTCAAGGGCATTTACCGTTCTTTGTTCAGGAAGGCTCAGATTCAGTATTTTTATTTTCTTCTTCACTTAAACTACTTGGCCAATTGAAACCAAATTACATGTGGAGCCTCTACAGAATGAGGGAATGAAAGTTTCTTCTTGAGGACTGGGTCACATGACCAATATGGCCACCACGCCCATATATGGTAAAAACCTTTAAAAATCTTCTTCTCAAGAACCGAATGGCTGATGATCTTGAAACTTGGTATGCAGCATCAGGGACTCTGGCCCTAACAAATTTGTTCAAATGATGACCTTTGGTTGACCTTGACCTGTTTTACGTCAAGGTCAAATTTGGTCACTTAGACATTTTTATGAAAAAATGGCAAAACAGTGGATCTTTCGAATTGTATATTAGCTAGTGGCATCAGAAATTGTATTTACAAAGAGCTGAATGGAAGTTTATCAGTTCCAAAGGTCAAGGTCATTTACCATCCTTTGTCCAGGACGGCTCAGATTCAGTATTTTTATTTTCTTCTTCACTCAAACTACTCGGCCAATTGAAATCAATTTACATGTGGAGCCTCTATAGAATAAGGGAATGAAAGTTTGTTCGTGAGGACTGGGTCACATCACATGACCAATATGGCCGCCATGCCCATATATTGTAAAAACCTTTAAAAATCTTCTTGTCAAGAACCGAAAAGCCGATAATCTTGAAACTTGGTATGCAGCATCAGGGACTCTGGCCCTTTGTTCAAATGATGACCTTTGGTTGACCTTGACCTGTTTTACGTCAAGGTCAGATTTGGTCACTTAGACATTTTTATGGAAAAATGGCAAAACAGTGGATTTTTCTGATTGTATATTAGCTAGTGGCATCAGAATGGTATTTACAATCAGCTGAATGGAAGTTTGTCAGTTCCAAAGGTCAAGGTCATTTACCGACCTTTCTCCAGGACGGCTCAGATTCAGTATTTTTATTTTTCTTCTTCAATTAAACTACTTTGCTAATTGAAACCAAATTACATATGGAGCCTCTACGGAATGAGGGAACGAAAGTTTGTTCGTGGGGACTGGGTCGTATGACCAATATGGTCGCCACGTCCATATATGGTAAAAATCTTTAAAAACCTTCTTCTCAAGAATCGAATAGCCGATGATCTTAAAACTTGGTATGCAGCATCAGGGACTCTGGCCCTTTGTTCAAATGATGACCTTTGGTTGACCTTGACCTGTTTTACGTCAAGGTCAAATTTGGTCACTTAGACATTTTTATGGAAAAATGGCAAAAAAGTGTTTTTTCTGATTGTATATTAGCTAGTGGCAACGGAAATGGTATTTGCAATCAGCTGAATGGAATTTTTCAGTTTCAGAGGTCAAGGGCATTTACCGTTCTTTGTTCAGGACGGCTCAGATTCAGTATTTTTATTTTCTTCTTCACTTAAACTACTTGGCCAATTGAAACCAAATTACATGTGGAGCCTCTACAGAATGAGGGAATGAAAGTTTGTTCGTGAGGACTGGGTCACATGACCAATATGGCCACCACGCCCATATATGGTAAAAACCTTTAAAAATCTTCTTCTCAAGAACCGAATGGCTGATGATCTTGAAACTTGGTATGCAGCATCAGGGACTCTGGCCCTAACAAATTTGTTCAAATGATGACCTTTGATTGACCTTGACCTGTTTTACGTCAAGGTCAAATTTGGTCACTTAGACATTTTTATGAAAAAATGGCAAAACAGTGGATCTTTCGAATTGTATATTAGCTAGTGGCATCAGAAATTGTATTTACAAAGAGCTGAATGGAAGTTTATCAGTTCCAGAGGTCAAGGTCATTTACCATCCTTTGTCCAGGACGGCTCAGATTCAGTATTTTTATTTTCTTCTTCACTCAAACTACTCGGCCAATTGAAACCAATTTACATGTGGAGCCTCTATAGAATAAGGGAATGAAAGTTTGTTCGTGAGGACTGGATCACATCACATGACCAATATGGCCGCCATGCCCATATATGGTAAAAACCTTTAAAAATCTTCTTGTCAAGAACCGAAAAGCCGATAATCTTGAAACTTGGTATGCAGCATCAGGGACTCTGGCCCTTTGTTCAAATGATGAAATTTGTTCGTGGGGACTGGGTCACATGACCAATATGGTCGCCACGTCCATATATGGTAAAAACCTTTAAAAACCTTCTTCTCAAGAACCGAATAGCCGATGATCTTGAAACTTGGTACGCAGCATCAGGGACTCTGGTCCTACCAAGTTTGTTCAAATGATGACCTTTGGTTGACCTTGTCCTGTTTTATGTTAAGGTCAAATTTGGTCACTTAGACATTTGTAAGGAAAAATGGCAAAGTAGTGGATATTTCTGATTGCCTGGTAGGCTGTGACATCAACAATGATATTTGCAGTTAGCTGAATGGAAGTTTATTAATTCCAAAGGTCAAGGGCATTACTGACCTTTGTCTTGGATGGCTCTGATTCAGTATTTTTATCTTCTTCTCCAGTAAAAGAGCTGTGCTGATTAAAACCAAATTACATGAAAAGTCTCTATTGGGTGAGGTAATTAAACATTATTTATGTTATTGTTTTCAGATGACCAAGATGGGCACCTGGCCTGTAGGATAAACCACATGACCTCTGGTGAGCGTAGTGGCCCATGGGCCTCTTGTTTTTATTTTATGGTTTGTCTTGGGGTATTTGTGTCGCTTATTTTATTTTAATTTTGGATAGCCTATTGGCCATTTTGCGGAAAAGTAACTGTCCTTTTGGCTTTCCGCTATTGATGTTTCCATTTCGTCTGTTGTTTAATATTTGTGCTTCTTTCCCTTTGGTGTCTCTGATAAGAGCTGTGGGTTGATTGTATCGATTCCTGATCATTGCCTCCACTTCTAATTTTTAAGGTCATGTGCCCTAACATACCTTTTGGATATGATCTGATTTGGAAGTAAAATATATAGACAAACTGTGGGTATTCCGATGGGAACTCACCGTGCGCCTCTTGTTGCAGATCTATTTTATTTTGTTACGACAGACATTTCATGCTGTCTCTCTCTCTCTCTCTCTCTCTCTCTGATAAAACCCAGGCCAGGCTCCAGCATTAAAGTGGTAACTTGCTGCCGAGTCCTCACCGTTTTTCTTTTTCTTATCTCTGTGGTTGTTTGATTGTTGTGTTCTCTGTGGTGTCGCACTAATGAGGGGAATGAACAAATTATTTGTCTAAAACGTGACGGAAGTAAGGGATTGCGATTTAAGTCCCCCCCCCCCCAAAAAAAAAAAAAAAATTTTTTTTTGTTTCACTGGCCGTTCCAAGACGGTTCTTCTGTCGCGGTTTATTTTGTTATGGTTTTATCTTTGAGTGTGTGTATCGATTATATATATATTTTTGTTTTGGATAGTCAGTAGGCCATTCTGTGGGCAAGTAACTGTCCGCTTGACTTTCAGCAATTGATGTTTCTTTTGGGGAATAGTTATTTCATGTTTGTGTTTCTTTCCCTTTGATGCCTCTGATGAAAGCTACGTGTTTATTGTATCGATTCCTGATTATTGCTTTCACTTCTATTTTACTCTTTGGATACGGCAGCACTCCTTTTAGGTTTGGATCATTTGATCCATAATGGTAAAGTCTCACCTAAGATATACCGCAAACAGGATGATTTTGACTTTAATATTGTAAAGTTCCCGTCTTAGACGGAAATGTCCCCCGTTCACCGTAATATGGAGTTATATTTATCAACTTATTCGATTTTCTAGAGTTTCATCTCTGTTACATGTGGGTTTACGGCGTCCCGCAAACCCCCATGCTGACAAGACAACCGAGCGTGATCTCTGACAGGTGTACGGGCAGCTGTGGGGTAAGGCACAAGAAAGATGTTAGATGAATGACATGAATTATTTACAGTATCTACATACAACACTTACTAACACAAAACATCACAATTTGTTGCTTCTGTAGCCAACTCACGACGTCTGCTCCGAAGGCAAAACAATGTTCTGTGCTCGGAACGGGTGACGTGAATACCTACAGAAGCAAACAACAAAAACAACAACAAAAACAAAAAAAAACACAAGACGCGACTGGCCAGTTTATAACTTAGGGTGAATCCCCCTCTCGCGTGACACTTCCTCTCGCGAACTAGTGCAAACTGCACACTAGTCTATCGACATAGTTGCCGATCACAAATTTGCCGATCACAGGTTTAGCGATCGTCCGAATATCCTGCAGGTTGGTTGACCTCTTTCATGGTCTCACATTTGTTGACAATGAACAATGATTTTGATTCTGGTATTCGCTGATTACGGCGGTCTGTCCGCCCTTGCTGGACCCTAACGCCTAGCGTCGTACCAGTACCTGCTGCTATGAAGCAGGGAGCAGCAGGTCACACATTGATGTGCCTGCAAATTACGATAACTGGACTAAGACACGAGTCACAAAACATACATGCTATATCATGATCCCCCTCCCGGAGAAGTAAGAATATGTTCATGCATATACCGTTATTGCGCATGCGCCGACCAGACATACAGGCTGATTAGTGCATGCGACAAATAACCGTACAGCAGAACTCAACTTGACTGTGCATCAAATTATCAGCACACAGCGCTTGACACAATAATACTCAAAGTTCATGTTTCCTTACTGAGCACTACAGAAATCAATTAATGCTCACTACTACTGAGCATAAAACTCATCAAATTTGTGCTCACTACATTATCACAAGTAAGAGGCAATTGAACAGACCACGCCTTTGCGCTACCTGGTCAGCTGCCAATTACAGGAAACATAACAATCTCTATTTCATATCCTTCTCCGCGACACGGCTCACAAATATAGCTATTCACAAATTCAATACATTAATAACAGATAGAAACTACAACAGAAGATTTTCATCTATAATCCACAACATTTGTTAGTGTCTCATAAGGGTCAACACTGTTTGCCGTAAATTCTCTCTGTATTTGGTAGGCACCCCGTCACAACCGTCCTCGCGACGCCGATGACGCAGCTGACGTCATCCCCGCCGCTCAGGCCGTTATGACGTGTGGCGACCAAATACTCCCACTTATCATCATCACGTTCTTTATATGTACATACATGCACAAACTGAGTTATCAGACAAAAACGGCATCATTACAAAATGAACTCGTAATTCTTCTTGAACAAAATTATTTCTAATCAACGTGAACATGCTTGTAAAATAAAATTCATTACGGTTCATCATCACGGATAACCCAACAGGCTCTTGTAAAAGTTTGCCCTGATGATGAAGATAAGGTTAAACCCGTCTTAAGTTTACGTCCCCTCTACACCTAATATCATATTGGGACGGAACCACGGTTTTCTAACCACAGCTAGTCAAAAGTCATGGATCAAACAAGTGACCCGGCGTTTATTAATTACATTCTACAAAAGGGGTCTAAAAGCCTAAATGAATCTAGAATGAGCGGGTGTCCAAACTTTACGTCTCACCAATATCTAGGGTCAGCATGAGACAGGACCTCACTTAGAAAGACTCATTCTACTACTGGAGAAGCCTGGGATCAATCCTGCGACGTCTAGCTGGCAAAGCTAGTAGCCAAATCACTACAGGCCACAACAGTGAATTCAGAATAGGCTTCAGAAAGTTGGGGTATACTAGAAGTAAACCCCTCCAAAACCTACAAGCATGTTCATACAAAAATAATACTAAACATAGATTTAACATACCTTTCAATATACTTTCTATTTCCCGACACGATGTTGTAGGTATACGTTACAACTTGACCTGCTGCTAAAGTGTTCGTTTTTCTCAGGGTTTATATATCTATGAATACTACCAGAAAATCATGCCTACTCATATTACCTTGCTCAATTCGTGGCGAGGTGGAGATACCGGCCACAAATAAAGCTAGATAGCAAAAATCGAGTAGATAATGGATTTGCGTTCAAATAGTATATTTCCCATAGGAAAAAATGATGAAACGACCCTATAAATCAATGACATGACTCCTGTCAAAACGAACACCCACACAACACGTGACGGGAATAAAAATCATATATGGCACAATTTGGCGGTTGGCGATTTTTAAGGCAAATTCTATAGGACTCAGCCTTATATCGCCCCCCTGTATTGTAAAAACAGCTCTCTATAAACCACTCATGCATACATCGTATGATATGTGCATGACTTGTTCGTGGAGCAGCACAGTTTGCGTACCATATTTCACCTAAAATATTTCACTCGCACCGCCCTACCATATTTCTACTAAAATAATTTAGATGTGCATAAGCACCGGAGAGGCTTCCTATTCCATCTCGTAACAATCTCATGCTCACGATATAATTAATCGAAAACAAAACTTCTTACTGATAGGCTTCCTGTACAGGTCTATCGGAATCATAAACTAAGGAAAGCATTTTCTAAATTTTTATCAACAGTACACTATTCTACATTTGTAGTTGAAAAGTACAACGTTATTTTGAAGGCAAAATATATGGAAATTGGGTTTATAAATTTCGACAAATATTGAAGACATTTTATAACAAATAAAAGGCCGCAGGCCAAGTATCTCCCGACGTTTCAAAAGTCAGTATGTGGTATGTCAGTAACATATGTTATAAACCATGTTTTGGGAGTTAAGGACAAAAGAATTTGTGTTACTAAAATGGCTAAAACTGACAAGGGGCCATAACTCCGGTAAAATCAGCCTAGTATGACCTCAGTGAAATACAATAATAATATTCATAATAATAATATAATAATAATAATCTTCATTGCATGGGAATATAACGTTTTATCAAATATCCTTGCAAATTGTAGGAAGAGTTGCAGAGATACGAACTTATGTTGATTAAATGGCTAAACTGACAAAGGGACACAATTCTGGTAAAATAGAAGTGAATGCGATGATCAGGAATCGATACAATTAACCCAAAGCTTCCATCAGAGACACCAAGCACAAACATGAAACAAATATACTAATGGAAAAATCAATAACGGAAAGCCAAAAGGACCGTTACTTTCCGACAAAATGGTCAATTGACCATCAAAACAAAATGATATAAGCGATACACACACTCAAAGAAAAACAATAACAAAAATAAATCGCCACAGAATAACCTCATTGGAACGGTCAGTGAAACTAATTCAAAAAATATTATCATCTTTAGGTCATGGTAACAATAATTTGAAAGTTTCGTCAAAACCCCTTGAAAACTGTAGGAGGAGTGGCGGGGACAAGATTGTGTCCACAGACGGACAGACGGACAGACGAACAGACGAACCCATTACTTCAGTCTCCTTCGACTAACGTATGGCGGATGGACAATTAAATACCATAAAAAGAGGGGGAACAATATAAGACGGCACCAACATTTTTTAGTTTATTTGCAGTTGGTGCCTATTGAGTTGTCTTTGCCTTGACTCTTCGTGGTCTACCTCTCGGTTTTCTTTAGCTCTAGCTTACAATGTATAGAAAAAGCTACGAGTCCTCATCAGTAATTTTAACAGTTATTCAAATGTTGTATGTGCTTATTGTTGTGTATTATTATTATTTATTTGATTTATATTATTTGTGCCTGTTGCACCTTGATCCGTTCTTCAGGGGAAGAGGGAGCTGGTTGCTGTGCTGTTTGTGATTCGTATTTTCCTTTTTATACCCCCAACTAGTTGGAGGAGATATCACTTCTGGGAGGTTCTTACGTCCGTGCGTTTTTGCTCCCGTTCTTTCCGTTACGCGTTTTGATGCAGCGCATGACTCATGAACCGTGCATGCTAGGATTTTGAAATTTGCTATATGGATTTCGGGTGAGAAGTAGCTGACACCTATTTTTTTCACAACAGGCCTATGCCCCTTTCGTTAGTTATTGCCATTAGATAAACATGATGAAATCTTGTCAGCAAAATATATCAAAAGCTATTGAGCAAGAGCGTTGAAAGTTTATGAATGGATAGTAGTGATAAGAGAATTAACATAGTTAACTTTTGAATAAATTCTGAGAAAAATGGATGAAATCCTGTTCTTCAGTTATTGGTCTTTGCAAATCTGGCAGTTAGGGGCAAGTATAAGGTAAGGGGCATAGATTTCATTATTATATCTTTTTTTGCTTGCGTCAAACTGAGTTTAGTCACTATATAAACTTATTTTATTTTCATTTAAAATTTTCATTATTAGCAAAGTGTTTCTTACTGATTCAACTGATCAGTTAAATAGAAGTGAAGGCAATGACCAGGAATCGATACAATTAACACACAGCTCTCATCAAAGACACCAAGGGAAAGAAACACAAACATGAAACAACTAGACCCTAATGGAAACATCAACAGCGGAACGCCAAAAGGACAGTACTTTCAAACAAAATGCCCAGTTGGCTATTCAAAGCAAAATAACATAAGCGATACACTTACTCAAAGACAAGCCATAACAAAAATAAACCATGACAGAAGAACCGCATTGGAGCTGTCAGTGAAACAAATTCCAAGGGGGGGGGGGGCTTAAATCGATGTTTTACGGGGCCACAATCCTCGCCCTGGTAAATCTTTTAAGTTTCTTTGGAGATGTGCGTTAGCTGATTAGCACAGAATCATTTGCAACAATATCGTCAATCCTTATAATAACAAGATCATTATCACCATATGGGTCATATTTGGCATGGTTAATTTTGCAGCCTTGAGTGTCACAGTTGGGAGCTGTGGGTTAATAGTATCGATTCCTGAACATTGCCTTCATTTCTATTTAGCAAGTTATAACAAGAGAAGTGGTCTACTGGCGAAAAAACAGTGTAAATTTGTGACGCTGGTTTGTGATGAGGAATAGCATTGAAGGGCTAGGGGTGGAATTTGTTTAGAACACTGCTCTAAATCAATACATCTTTCACTGCTGTGGGTTCGAACAGCACTATGATTTCATGTAAATCAACGAATTATACAGCTTTAGTTCGGATGTGTATGCCCCTTCCAAAGGCAGGCGGCATATGACATTTGCCCTGTTTATGTATGTATATTTGTATCTTCGGTTGTGCGGATGTGTGTAACTAAAATTGTGCCAAGTAAATAACTTTGTAATTCCGAAGTTGTCAGAATTTAAAATTACTTGGCAGAAATGTTACCCTGTTTAAGGGTAAGCCGTGCAAGATGCAGGTCTGTAGCTCCAAGGTCAAGGTCACGAAAAGAGTAATTAGTGACAATATGTGTTGCATACTAGTAAGAAAAGGTCACTCAGGAAAGACCACCATCAAGGAACGCAGCCATCTCAAGTCACTTATAGACAGTTAGTGACATGGAAAGTAGAAGAAAAACAAATATCTGGAATCGATACAATTAACTTACTCCACCCATCAAAGACACTAAAGGGAAAGAATCACAAACATGAAGCGACCTGACCATAATGGATACATAAACAAAGGAAGGCCATAAGGACAGTTACTTCCCCACAGAATGGCCAAATGGCCATCCAAAATAAAAAGACACAAGTGATACACACAGTAAGTAACAAACAACAACATAAATAAACCGCCACAGAAGAACCGCCTTGGAACGGTCAGTGGAAAGAATTCCACTTGGGGGATTAAATCGATTGTACATGGCCATTATCCTCGCCCTTACCTCTGTCGTGGTATACACTAATTTTGTTTAGTTCGTATGAAGGCTACATGACAGTCTACAGATTTAATTTATCTAATTACTTGACGTGCTGCAAACTGTAATATGCAGTACGTCGGTCAAACTAACCGCATGCTTAAAACTAGATTGAACGAGCATTATCGTAGAATGAGTAAGCCTAAGAAAACTGACACTTTCTTGTACCGTCACTTTCGACGTACAGGTCATTCTGTAAATAACATTATTATACAACCAGTGGAAAAACTTTATTACGATGCAAATTCTACATCTATATTCAAAATAATCAAAAGACATGAAGCTGAACTGAAATGGATTAAATTTTTACAGACCCCTTTTCCACTGGGATTTAATGACAACATTTATCATGAGGGTAATATTTCCAGAATGCCGGACTTTGATATTTTCTCACTCCTGGAATGTCGAAAACGCAGAACTAGATCTCACGGCACCAGGAAAAATGGTAACTTTAAACGTAAATCACGTGCGTTTAAACGAAACAATACTAGACTGAAGTGACTGTCAATTATATTATTAAATCATGGACGCCACCCTATGCTTTCATTTCTAAGTTCATTACCCGTTTCTGTTTTACGTCTTCTGGACACCGAGGCGAATAAATTCTACGATAGTTCTCATCAGTTATATGATGCGGCTCTCTTAACTAGAGGCTATACTCAGCATACTCTCCGGCCTTACATTGATTCTGAAATTAATCATAAACGTCATTTCTTCAAAATATCCTTCATTAATAAGGGTATGGATTTTATAGATTTGCCCAGTATCTTCCGTGAGAGATCGGTGCTTTCTTCCATTCCTGCTTATTTTCAAAATACTGAAACACCTATAATTTGCTATAAATATAACAAACCTGTTAGATCTATCATGTTTAATTTCAATAAACTTGTTTCAGATCTTGATATTGATACTAAGACTCCTGATTCATGTGATTGTAAAAACTCAAAGTATTGCTATCCTGCTGTTGGTCATGTAATTACTGGCAATTTAAAAATTATTCCTGATTCTAGGATAAGGAATATAATTTCTAAAGGACCGAAATATCGGTTTCCTTCTAAAATTGATTTCAGTAAATGTAGAGATGAAATCGCTGCTTCCTTGAATGAATTCGGTAATCGATGGTGTAAGCGAGATTATGTTGAGTGTAAAGCCCTAAAGGACTGGAAACTTAGCATTTTAAGACTAGTGAATAAACGCATTTCTTTCTATTCTCAAAATACTAACTTATTACCTCCTAAGCCCAAGACGTCTTTACGTCATCTTAAACTAGGTATTCAAGAATTTCATAAGAAGTTTGTTTTGGCCCCTGCAGACAAGGCCGCTAACAACGTCGTCGTTGTGTGGCGGCTCCACTATGTTAACACGCTTAAGCAGGAGCTTGGTGGTACTAAGGCCTATGAACTTCAGCCTTTGGCTGAAGAGAGAGCTATAGTAGATAAACATGTTTGTCTTTCAGCCACCAAGTTTGCTGTGTGTGTTAACGAAGGCCAAGACAAGCTTCCTACGCTATACTGGTTACCAAAACTTGATAAAAAACCTTACAAAGCACGGTTTATTGCAAATTCTAGTTCTTGCACTACCACTGAACTTTCTAAATTATTAACTTCCTGTCTTACTGCTATTAAAACGCATGTAATTAAATATTGTGATAAAGTCTTTGAAAGATCAGGAAGAAATCTGTTTTGGTCTATAAAAAATTCGAACGAGGTTTTAAATAAATTGAAATCTAGACAGTTTCGTGTTTCTAGTCTCTCTACCTACGATTTTTCCACTCTTTACACTACACTTCCTCATAATCTTATAAAAGAAAAGCTTAATGATTTAATTGAATGGGCTTTTCACAGAGAAGATTCTCTCTATCTTGCATGTAATGTCAGAAATGCATTTTTCACTTCTAAAGAGCATAAGAATTATACACTTTGGTCATGTCAGAAAGTGTGTGATGCCCTCACCTTTCTACTTGACAATATTTATATTAGATTCGGTACTAAGTTATTTAGACAAATTGTGGGTATTCCGATGGGTACTAATTGCGCACCTCTTGTGGCTGATCTGTTCTTGTATTGTTATGAAAGAGACTTCATTTTGTCGCTTTCCATTGATAACCAATTTGAAATTATTGAAGCTTTTAGCTCTACTTCTAGATATTTAGATGATTTATTAAATATTGATAATACCTATTTTGATGGTTTGATCAGTCAGATTTACCCCCTAGAACTTCAGTTAAATAAAGCAAATTCTTCTGATACCGAGGCCCCGTTTTTGGATTTACATCTATCTATTGTAGATGGATTTGTTTCGTGCAAAATTTATGATAAACGCGATGACTTTGATTTTGAGATTGTAAATTTTCCTTTTTTGGATGGTGATGTTCCTCGTGCGCCATCCTATGGCGTTTATATTTCGCAATTAATTCGATTTGCTAGAATGTGTAGTCATGTAACTGACTTCAACACTCGTAATAAATTATTAACGGCTAAACTCCTTAATCAGGGTTATCGGTACCATAAACTACGCAAAGCCTTTTCAAAATTTTATAGACGCCATTCTGATTTAATTTCAAAATTCAATATTGGACTTAAATCTCTTCTGCAACAAGGTCTATCGGAACCCGAATTTTATGGTGACTTAGTATATAAATTCAGAAAAATATATAACCGCAATGACTTCAGCACCCAATTTCGTAAAATCATTCTTCGATATAAAAAGATTGGGTACAACATGGATATTATACGACAGACTGCATGCATGGTAGTTAACCCAATCACGGTTGGCAACTTTGCTTCCCTCTTTAATTGCACGCCGGTGGGTCAGGCCTCAGATTCTATGACGGCTCCAACGTAAAGGCTTATTGAAAATTAAAGAGATAATGTTGGTTGGTGCCTGATGCTCTGTCTCTGGTCGGGCTCATCGGAGTCTAACTGTTGGTTTTCTTTTGCTCCAGCATTTCAGTGGTTTCTTGCTGTCGAGTCCTCACCGTTGTCTCACCTCTGTGGTTCTTTGATTTCTGTGTTCACGGAGATGTTGCACTGATGAGTTAGGAGGCCTTCATGCGGACTGAACAAATTATTTGTCTAAATCACGACGGAAGTAAGGGCGAGGATTGTGGCCACGTAAAATCGATTTAAGCCCCCCAGTGGAAATCTTCCACTGACCGTTCCAAGGCGGCTCTTCTGTGGCGATTTATTTATGTTGTTGTTTGATACTTACTGTGTGTATCACTTGTGTCTTTTAATTTTGGATGGCCATATTGCCATTTTGTGGGAAAGTAACTGTCCATATGGCCTTCCTTTGTTTAGGTTTCCATTATGGTCTGGTCGCTTAATGTTTGTATTTCTTTCCCTTTGGTGTCTTTTATGGATGGAGTAAGTTAATTGTATCAATTCCTGATCTTTGTTTTACTTCTACTTTCCTAACTCATCAGTTTAACATCTCCGAGAACATACAAATCAAAAAACTGCTTAATAAATTATACAACTTCTTTTCGAACCTACGACCCTTTCTGATATACATTTTAAGTTGGTATTTTTTCTGCACATGTTAATTGTTATAGCGTTGTCCAAAACTGTATTTAATCCAGTCCAAATGATATGACACTTCAACTATAAGCAAACCAACTGTTTCAGTGCCATATCAAACATTTATATGTGAATATATTTGGGCTTTTAATCGAATAAGGCTCTAGGTGCAATCCAATTTCTCACCGTACCACTCTGTTAAGTATGTTACATGTATGAACTCAGAATAGAGTTATTCAACACTGCACTGCAATTAAATATGTTCTAGAAAGTGTTATCCTTTAGAAGCAAAAAAACACACCACAGAACCGGAAAGTGTGTAGTGTTTTCTGGTCCAGACAAAGTAGATTCGGCCATTTAGGCCTCATCAGTAACCCTTAAATATTTTCAAAATTCCACAATGGAACCAATGAACCCAAATTACAAGAAAATATAAGCTACACGATGATGTACAATACACTAAAACTGATTTTAATGTTGGTTGGACGATGGTTATAATATATAATATAATCACTGGAAGCCATTGATATTCACATTCAGAAATAATTATAGCTCAGGGGCCAGTTGTTCAAAGCATCTTTAGCTTAACGAGCTCGTTAGTGGTCATATTGTTAACTCTTCTAACAAGTTTAATATTTAAAATTTTGGTATTTTTGTTGAAAAAAAATGTGATCAGCTTTTGCATTTGCAAAAGCTGCTCACAATTTTTCAGCAAAAATATTAGCATATTTGCCATAATAAATGATCAAAATCTTAACGATACGTTAACTAACGACGTCGTTAGTTTTGAACAACTGGCCCCGGATGTTTTTCTTTAGATATCTTGTAAAAAAGAGAAACGATCAGGAATCAGATCCCAGATTCTTCCCACAATATCATTAGGGAAAGAAGTCAAAGTAGAAGTAAAACAAAGATCAGGAATCGATACAATTAACTTACTCCACCCATCAAAGACACCAAAGGGAAAGAAACACAAACATGAATCGACCAGACCAGAAAGGAAACCTTAACAAAGGAAGGCCATAAGGACAATTAATTTCCCACAAAATGGCCAAATGGTCGACCAAAATAAAAAGACACAAGTGATACACACAGTAAGAAACAAACAATAAAATAAATTAACCGCCACAGAAGAACCGCCTTGGAATGGTTAGTGGAAAGAATTCCACTGGGGGGCTTAAATCGATTTTACATGGCCATAATCCTCGCCCTTACCTCTGTAGCGGTATACACTTATTTTGTTTAGTCCGCATGAAGGCTTCCTAACTCATCAGTTTAACATCTCCGAGAACATACAAATAAAAAAAACTACAGAGATGAAACAAGGTTGAGGACTCGACAGCATACAACAACAGAATTGCTAGAGCAAGAGAAAACCAACAGTTAGACTCCGAGGCTGGCATAAAAAAAAACAGGCGAAACGCGAACCAACGGCAACAAGCCAATTAACAAATAAGACACTGCAAAAGAACGACCGCTTTCGGGCGGTCAGTAGTAAAACTACTGGAGGGCTTCAACTACAGAGTTTATGCAATTGTAACTCTTGCACTCAGTCCAAGATATGAACCGTGCATGCTAGGGTTTTGAAATTTTATATATGGATTCCTGATCAAAAAGAAGCAGAAGGTATATTTTCACATCAGGATTATGCCCCTTTCCTGAGTAATTGCCCTTTGAAAAATGTCTCAAAACTATTAAAGGTAGAGAACCCTCAAAGTTTATATGGGTGCATTGCTAGTGATGAGTGGACGACCTGATTTACTTTTGAAGAGCTTTCGAAAATACTTCATGAATAACAGCCAATTGAAACTTTGGGCATTTGTACATCGCATGCTTTTTGATGCATAACTTTAAAACCATGTATGGTAGGATTTTAAAATTGCACATTTGGATTAAGCATAAAAAACAGCTAACACATATTTTATTTCGTGTAAGATAGTGCCTTAATAGCTATAAAAAAGAAGGAGCTGGTTGCTGGACTGTTTGTGATTTTTTTTTTTTTTGTTTTTTTGCTTTTAATACCCCCAACTTCGAAGCAGTTGGAGGGGTATATTACTTTATTGAGGTTCATCTGTCCGTGCGTCTGTGCGCCCGTTCGTTCTTTATGTATGCGTTTTGATGCATAACATTAGTTATGAACCGTGCATGCTAGGGTTTTGCGATTTCATATATGGATTCCTGATGAAAAAGTAGCAGACACTTTGGGGTTGAGACACACTGATGAAGATTAAATATCAGAAAGGCCTCTGTGTCACTAAATTTGGTATAGTTACGCCTTAATTATTGCCCTTTAAAAATGTTTCACGAACTAATTTCAGAAATGTATCTCAAAAACTTTTAACGTTAGAGCCCTCAAAGTTTAAGACTGCATTGCTGTGTTGCTGTGATGAGTAAATGAGCTAATTAACTTTTGAAGAAAAACTTCCGAAAAAATACTTCATAAATTACAGCCTTTCGAAAATTAAGGCAACCCTTATAATAACAAGACCATTATCACAAGGTCAGATTTTACATGGTTAAATTTACCAGCCTTTAGCAAGTAATATCAAGAGAAGTGGTCTACCGGTGAAGAAACGATGCTGGTTTGTGATGAGGAATAGCATTGAAGGGGGTAGGGGTGGAATTATTGATAACACGGTTTTTAATCAATATATTTCTCACTCTGAATTCATGTGAAACATCGAATTCTACAACAAAAGTTCGGATGTACATGCCCCTACCAAAGGCGGACGAGCATATGGCATTTACCCTGTTTGTATCTTCGTATGTTCGGATGTGTGTAACTTAAATTGTGCTAAGCCAATAACTTTATTATTCCGAAGTTGTCAGATTTTTAAAATTACTTGTCAGAAATGTTACCCTGATAGAGTCAATGTAACCCGTGCAAGATCCATGTCTATAGTTCCAAGGTTAAGGTCACACTTACAGTCAATTAGTGAAAATATGTGCTGCGTACTAGTAAGGAAAGGTCACTTAAGAAAGGCCACCATCAAAGATCGCAGCTATCTCAAGTCACCAAAAGATCGTAAGTGACAAGGATGCACACATAACAAGAGACGAAACATGAACCAACGGCACATGACAGGTAAGCAAATAAGACACTGCAAAAGAACGACCGGCTAGGGACGGTCAGTAGTAAAACTACTGTGGATCGGGGCTTCCACTACGGAGTTTATCTCATTCTGATTTAATTTCAAAATTCAATATTGGACTTAAATCTCTTAAAATTGGAAGCAACGTTTCCAAAATTACCTTTACAGTGTTGCAACAAGGTCTATCGGAACCCGCATTTTATGGTGACATATTATATAAATTCAGAACAATATATAACCGCAATCACTTCAGTACCCAATTTCCAAATATCATTCTTCGCTATAAGAAGATTCAGTACAACATAATGTTATACGACAGTAAATGGTCAGATGGATGAATAAAAAAATGAATAAATGGGTGAATGGAGTTGTGCGTTGATAGATGGTCGGACGTACGGATGAACTAACGACCACCCACATTCCATGCCTGCAGCAGAAATTGCAGACTATGAGTACTACCCACAAAACACACAACGAACATGCAACACATTGTTTTTCATATTTCCGCCCCAAACTACACAGACCGTTAGTTATCGTTAGAACCGCTTCGCCGAGGCGTTTCTAACGAGCACCCGAACAGAATATGAAAATTATAAGAAACTTTGATCAGAACAATTTTGGTTTTTTATTTGGTGGTATAATTTTACCAGTATTTGAAGAAGCATGTTTTCGTAATGAAAACTATTAAACAGACCAGTACGATAATACAGCGGTGCGACAATGGGGGGGGGGGGTGTTTTCACATCTCTAAAATGACTATTTTTATTATGAAAATCTGTCGTATTTTTTCTTATCTATACTGCAAACATAGGTTGAGGCGAGTACCCACAAGCTTTGTCTTGTAGCAGAAATAATGTATGCCCCACTAAACCCCAGTTTTCTTCATATAAGGTGGGGTTTAGGGGTGTTCATTCCACGGACATGTTCATGTGATGCTATGATTTCAATGTTATGTTTTGTTATATATTTATAATGTAAAAAATGTGTTTTGTTATGCATAAAATTATGGGGAAAAATGAAAAGAAAGTATAAAACGTTATGTTTCTATTCCTACCTAGGCTGAGCTACAGTAGAGTCTGTATAAAAGTTAAACCAACTTTTAACACATGGCACTTAAGGTGTAATATTGATTACTACTTCTCTTTAAGTTTTGTAATTTTTTATTCAAACACCACTGTTTAAAAATATTTTGTTTGTTGGAATTGAGGTTTAACGTCCCCGTCAACACAATTAACGTGATACTATAACCAGTTATATCATGCCAATATTTGTGCAGAAAGAACAACTGATAAGTAAATAAAACATCATGTTTGCGAGTCTATGCAATAGCGTCCCCTCTAAACCCAACTTTATACAGTGAAAAATGGGTTTTTGCATATACTTTATTTCCATTATTTCTGATTCTAGAACGGTTCTAATCCAAAATCTACGTTTTGAGCAGAAAGAAAAATACGCCACATTTTTAAATATAAACAGTCATTTTTACAAAGCCATAAATTCCATTTTATGGCAAAGACTTGTAAACCTTATGTGAGCTCAAATATCTTTCTCGAAAAGGTGGTAGCTCAGTTGCTCAAACCTGACATAGAAGCCATCAGTAGGTCGTCCAGCTGCACCACACGAGGGCAAAATCATGTTTTCCTGAACTCCCAATACCCCCATCAATCCCTTTACATACCAAAACAAACATAACCTCAACCAATAGGGCTTGAAAAACAATAAGGGCGAATCGACCCACCTAATCAGGGCGGAACGACCCACGGGCGAAACGACCCAGGGCGAAACGACCCACGGGCGAAACGACTCATGGGCGAAACGACTCACGGGCGAAACGACCCGAGACCGCTTCCCTCTATAATTGCACGCCGGTGGGTCAGGCCTCAGATTCCGTGACGGTTCAAGCGTAAAGGCTTACTAAGAATTAGAGAGATCTAATTCAGTTGTTACGAGCCAGGCGTAGCAGAAAGAAAAGCAAACAAGGCTTTTGGGAAAAATTTAACAAAATTTATTTACAAACTATCTTTAACCTGTAGAAGTAAGAAAATTTTACTTAGCTCTGTTTTGAAACATCCTTGAATGAATCTATTTTCCTTGATCCCACAGAATTCACAGTCAGAAATGAAAATTATATCCTTTAACAATCCAACACAGTATTCAGAAATAACTTTTCTTACAAACCCAAACTTCAAACTCCAAAGTCTGACTCAAAGAGAAAAGTCAATCTCTTTATAGACCCTAAGATTTCTCAGGAACGTTTCAGAGGATTGTGGAATAAGATTGGGTAATTTTCTAAAAATAATACAATCCCGAAAGTTCTGAAAGATTCCAAAGTCGGTTTCCTTGTAAACAAGTTGTTTACAAACTGAAAATAATCTGTGACTCATTTTTCCAGAAACTTCTTTAAGAAGAATAAACAAGATATTAATAGCATTATAAGGTCACCAAGTGGGGCGAAAGTGGGAATCAGAAAAATAAATCCTTATGCATAACACAATGTAATGTTGGTTGGTGCCTATTGTTCTGTCTCTGATCGGGCCAATCGGGGTCTAACTATTAGTTTTCATTCGCTCCAGCATTTCAGTGGTGTCTTGCTGTCGAGTCCTCAAAGTTGTTTCATATATGTGTTGTTTGATTTTGTGTGTTCACGGAGATGTTGCACTGGTGGGTTAGGAGGCCTTCATGCGGACTGAACAAATTATTTGTCTAAATCGCGACGGAAATAGGGGCGAGGACTGTGGCCACGTGGAATCGATTTGAGCCCCCTAGTGGAGTTCGTGTCACTGAACGTTCTAAGGCGGTTCTTCTGTCGCAGTTTATTTTCGTTATGGTCTATTTTTGAGTGTTTGCATCGCTTATGTTGTTTTGTTTTGGATAGCCAATTGGCCATTTTGTGGGAAAGTAACTGTCCTTTTCGTTTTCCGTAATTGATGTTTCCATTAGGGTATGTTGTTTCATGTTTGTGTTTCTTTCCCTTTGGTGTCTCTGATGGAAGCTGTGAGTTAATTGCATCGATTCCGGATCATGGCCTTCACTTCTTTTTATTTATCAAGTTTTAACCCTCGCCCTCAGTCCCAGTGCAGTATCTCACATTATAACAATAACAAATTGATCCGCATGGAGGTATTCTAGCTCAAAAGTGAATCAAAATAAAATACACAGTACAATGATCATTTATAGATTAATACTGTCCTGAACAGGATTGATATGTTACTGCTATGAAAAAGTGTGATTAAATTTTGCAACGAAGTGTTTGAAGATCAGGGAGAAATCTGTCTATAAAAAAAAAGTCTAATGAATTTTTAAATATATTATAATCCAGACATTTTCGTGCTTCAAGTCTGTCTACTTATGATTTTTCCTACCCTTACACTATACTTCTTCACAATCTTATAAAAGAAAAACTTAATGATTTAACTTAATGGACATTTCACACGGAAGAATCCCTCTGTCTTGCACGTAATGTAAGAAATGCCTTTTTCACTTCTAAAGAGCGTAAAATGAATACTTTATGGTCATGCCAGATAGTGTGTGAAGCTCTCACCTTTCTACGTAACAAAATTTACATAAGATGTGGTACTAAGTTATTTAGACAAGTTGGGGGTATTCCAATTGGAACGAATTGCGCACCTCTTGTGGTTGGCCTGTTCATGTCTTGTTACAATAGATACTTCATGATATCCCTTACCGTTGAAAACCAATCTGAAATCATTGAAGCCTTTAGCTCGACTGCTAGATATTTGGATGATCTATATAATACTGACAATACCTATTTCGTTGGTTTGATCAGTCAAATTTACCCACTGTAACTTTAAATAAAGCAAATTTTTCTGATACCGATGCCTCGTTTTTGGATTTACATCTATGTATTTTTGATGGGTTAATTTTCCTGCAAAATTTAAGATAAACGCAATGGTTTTGCTTTTGAGATTGTAAATTTTTCTTTCTTGGATGGTGATGTTCCTCGTGCGGCATTTTATGGCGTTTCTATTTCGCAATTTATTTGATTTGTTAGAGTCATGACTAGTCATGTAACTGACTTCAATACTCGTAATTAATTATTTTCTGCTTAACTTCTTAATCAGGATTATCGAAAGTTATTTAGAAAAATATGAAAAACTATAAATCTGCGATAAGGTCTACTCATGAAAACCGCCAAAATTTGCTGCCGCTTAATTTAAGTGTTAAACAGTATCGCGAACCGGAGAGCTGCTCCGTTCGTAGAGAGAGCTTCGTACCTTGCCTGTCGGGGCTCGAAGAAATATATGGGGTGCATGATGCTTTCCTGCAGAGCTGAACCGACCCGCACACGTGTATAAGCAAACCGCTTAGAGGATCTGAATAGAAATAGAGGCAATGATCAGGAATCGATACAATTAACCCACAGCTCCCATCAAAGGGAAAGAAACACAAACATGAAGCAACATACTCCAACGGAAACACCAACAGCGGAAAGCCAAAAGGACACTTACTTTCCCACAAAATGGCCAATAGGTTATCCAAAATAAGCTAATATAAGCGACACAAACACCAAAAGACAAACCATAAAAAAATAAACCGCGACAGAACAACCGCCTTGGAACGGTCAGCGAAAACGAATTCCACTGGGGGCCTTAATCGATTTGACGTGGCCACAAGCCTCGCCCTCGCGTTTAAGACAGATAATTTGTTCAGTCCGCATGAAGGCCTCCTAACTCATCGGTGCAACATCTCCGTGAACACAAAAATCAAACAACCACAGAGATGAAACAACGGTGTGGGCGCGACAGCAAGAAACAACATAAATGCTGGAGGAAAAGAAAACCAACAGTTAGACTCCGATGGGGTTAACTACCATGCAAGCAGTCTGTCGTATAACATTTATGTTGTATCCAATCTTTCTATATCGAAGAATGATTTTACGAAATTGGGTGCTGAAGTCATTGCCCAGGCCAGACAAAGCGATGCGAGTTGCCCCGTCCAAGTTTATAAACCCTATCGGTTTAATTGAGCGACAGGGCTTAAGATGTCATTTCATCTCAATGTCGGGTAAAGGTCCTAGAAAATTGGAAGCAATGTCTCCAAAATTACCTTTACAGTGTTGACGGGGACGTTAAACTTCAAATCAAACAAACAAAATTCGAGGTCAGAGAGTTCGCTCTCAAGCCTTCTGATTAAGTTCATCTCTTGTTGAATATCGGTGTCGTCCGTTTCCGTCAGTTTTCGACTATCCATGTCAAAGTGCTTTTCGACTTGGGACTTCCGGTCGTCGACATCTGATAGCTTCGCCAGGTTGTTCGCTAACTCGTCTCTCTCTCTCTCTCTCTCTCTCTCTCTCTCTCTCTCTCTCTCTCTCTCTCTCTCTCTCTCTCTCTCTCTCTCTCTAGTCATCGCCTTTTGTAAAGTAGAAGTAAAACAAAGATCAGGTATTGATACAATTAACTTACTCCACCCATAAAAGACACCAAAGGGAAAGAAATACAAACATTAAGCGACCAGACCATAATGGAAACCTAAACAAAGGAAGGCCATAAGGACAGTTACTTTCCCACAAAACGGCCATATGGCCATACAAAATTAAAAGACACAAGTGATACACACAGTAAGTAGCAAACAACAACATAAATAAATCGCCACAGAAGAGCCGCCTTGGAACGGTCAGTGGAAGATTTCCACTGGGGGGCTTAAATCGATGCTACGTGGCCACAATCCTCGCCCTTACGTCCGTCGCGATTTAGACAAATAATTTGTTCAGTCCGCATGAAGGCCTCCTAACTCATCAGTGCAACATCTCCGTGAACACAAAAATCAAAGAACCACAGAGGTGAGACAACGGTGAGGACTCGACAGCAAGAAACCACTGAAATGCTGGAGCAAAAGAAAACCAACAGTTAGACTCCGATGAGCCCAACCAGAGACGTAACCCGGCAAGTTTTCTTCTGACATGGGTGACCCACGCGGTGTTCATTGGCGGATCATCTATTGTTGACTAGAGGGTGTCAACTTCTTCTATGCTTTGACTTGTGGTATCAGCCACGCGGGAGAGGTCTTTCATTTCCATGTCTTCGAGGTTCGCACCGTTTTGGGCAGTTTCCTCTGCTGGCCGGAGTGCTTTCATAGTGGAGCTACTCAGGCGTGATGCTCTAGCCGTTCCAGCGGAGTAGTATTCAAAATGAGGGTTCTGGGACAACCCCCATCCCCACACTGTGGGGCCACAACCCACCGGGTCGGCCCTACCGGGTGGGGATGCCGAGAACTAAAACAAAATATTCATCCCCGCACTGTCGGACCAACCACCACCCGGGTCGGCCCCACCGACAGGGGATGCAATAGAATATAATATTTGTTTGCCTGCCATATCGCGGGGGAATCCCCTGAAAACTGGTGTAAAATGATTTACAACACAAAAAACCAACAGCCCCAGAGGGGTTTTATAGCGAATAATTTAGAATTACTTAAATATAAGGTTTATAAAGAAACAGAATGCAAGAGCCCTATTGACCCCCGCTAAAGCTACAGGGATCTCCTCTCCAAAGCCCTTGCTCAAAACCCACGCTTCGACGAGCAGCGCAGCAGTAATTTCGCCCAACGAATTGAACGCGGGTGCTACAACGGAGCGATTACCCGGTGTGCGGAATCAGCCAGTGCTTACAGCCGCCAGTGGGACTCTCCGATGTTCGTGAATATCTACAGCGCCCGCTGTGGCATCGTCCTGGCCAACATAGACCCCATAGGCACAATACTGAGCAAGGTAGAGGGTAGAGGATGGGCCCTAGATAGGCTTGCCTCAGGGGATTTGCTTCCGGATGTTTTTGGTAATATGACGGCCACTGAGCTGTGTCCCATGGCCGGGAAGACCGAACGCGACGAGGTAACGCGCCGTCTAAGCCAAAAAGTCATAGAAAAACTTCCACCCTCTTCGCCTGTCCTCTTTGCCACATACGAAACCACACATACCGCCAGGTTCAGATCGGCGCGGGAGACGAGCCATCGACCTTTATATGCACATGCAAAGAATGTGGAGAACACTATGAGGGTTCGCGTAAAAAGACTCAATTCATGCTAACTGCGGGGCCAGCTTTTCGTCCTAAAGATAAAATTTATGATCGGTATGAGGCAAATTTATATGCCGCGAAGCCTGTCACGCCAATTCCCAAGATGATGAAGGCAATCTCGCGGTCTTTCTGGTTGTCACTCGGTTGGTAAAAGTCGGAGAGTTGGGGCACGGGCCCCAGGTCAGCAAGGCTGACATTTTTCCCGGTGACATGCGCATAAAAGCGCATCGCGTCATCGACGTCTTTGAAGGTTCGAACGGCGTGCCCCTGGCGACAAAGTTCCTCAGTGATGAAATCAATACGCTCGTTCCGTTTCCGAGACCATTCTGCCTGTGCAGCCTATAACTGTTCGACCGCTTTATCGTGTCGCTTGCGTTCATCGTCCACGCCAGAGCTCTTCAACATTGAGAACAAGAAATTTGATCCCGAGAACGCCAGAGCGTTCACCAGGGCACCGTCAACGAGCATAGCAATACTTGCCATTACTTCATGATATCAGCAGGTATCAGCCTCTGTTTAATTAGCATGTCTGTGGTTGCCATGGCGAGAGCGACGTCAACTATGGCCATGCCAACATCATGGAGTATGAAGTCTAGTTTCGGGGGGGGGGGATATCCCCCATCGCCATCTTGCCAAGCCGGGCGTATCCCGCAGCGATGCCACAGACGACTGCGCTATGGTAGAGCGCGTTGACAAGCATTTTACCATCAGCTGCCGGGGCTGTCATTATTGCTACGCAACGGGCTTCACTCCATATAGAATTGGTCTGGGCTTGTCTTTAATTGTGGTTGCTTAGCGTGCGAAACAACAAGCCGCTTGGGCATCGACGCTGTTGATTAGTCAACGGGGGGTGCCACTTGTGGCGTTTGTATCACCAGAAGAAACATGAGTGCACCGCCCGTAAGACAAGCCCAAATGATCCATGGGGTCCAGTCGGTTAGTCCATGGTTGTGAGCTGCACCACTGCGCGACAGTTCCTTTGAGACACTTTCCTTTGGAGGAATACTGACATCAGCTGCGCTGACTGGTGGACGAAATGAGTCTTTGGCCGTCCGAAGCTGTTCGAGCAGCCGTTGCTGTTTGGCCTTTCTGGCAGCTGCTCCAGCACGCCCGGCCGCCACTTTTTTCGGATCCTTAACCGTGTTGCTTCGCAAAGGCTTGGGGGTCATAACTCTGTCTACAGGACTCTGTGCTGGCTCATGGTTCTCCTGTCCGCAACAATCTGCTCGTTCTACGGCATCTTTTATGTCATAGATGGCAATAGGGCATTGATGTCCAAATCGACAGTGCTTCACTGTAGTAAGCGCGGCAGTTAGCGGCGCCAAGTACATGCCATAGCGATGGTAGAGCTCGCAGGTAGCACTGCTAAGTGCGTGTCCGACAAACGGGTCGCCCTCGAGGTCAGCAATAAGACCAGGTTGGTTTTCGGCCGATATCGGGAGAAACATAGATGCCAGCCCTACATAAAGCTGGAGCGCTGTAGACCCCAGCGTTTTCGGCATCGCTGCCCCAAGCATTGTTTCATGGCGGGTGTAAAGCTTTTCGATTTCGCTAATGTCCTGAGCGTCGATCTCTTCTGCGGTGAGGACCTTCCCATGGACCACTAGTCCATACTGCTTGGCTTGGCCTCCCACTACCAATGCGGCGAGCTTGCCTTTGCTCTGTTGTTCCTATCTGATCATCGATCAGTTCGTCACAGTCCATAGCTATTGCTTTGCGATTCATTGCGAGTTGGCGGACCATTCTAATATTGTGTCGAAAGCGCTGGCATAAGCTTACGTGTGTGTTAACACATATCCGAGTAATGTAAACATACTGCCTTGCAACAAAGAACCGCAGTACCAGATGCGCGCCAAGCACTGTGATTAGCAGTCCTTCAGATACTTCGTACAATACTTAACACCATATAACCAGCTTGTTGGTCTGTCTTTAACAAAAACTTAGCATGCTTTGTCTCGGCTAACTGCTGCCTCACCGACGCCAGGTGTTCTCGTGTGGAGATCACGTCATTCTCGCGCAAGCAGTCTTCGAATGAATTACGATCCCTGCAGTTAAACAAACAGACCCAGCGCGTCTGCTCGCGCAAGTCCTTCAGGACGGAGTTGTACTTTTGGGTGAGGACCCAGACGCTCTGATCGGCGTGGCGGCCCGAGAACGCTAACTCTGACAGCATGTATTTATTTTTCGTCAAAGCCTTCGTGGCCGAGCAGTCATCCATGATATATAAGGTAGGCTCGCCCATAAACACCTGGTAAAACGCTCGCAGGTAATCGTGAAGGCGCTCGCCGGGGTCTAGAACGTAGACCTCAGGGTCGGTCCAGATCCAGGGGCGCTGATATGTTTTATTATACTTTATGGTGGGGCTGAGGACCACGATGTGCCGAAAGAACTCCCGGTAGGGGCCTTCGAGCAGATCGAGGATAAAATCGTTTTTTCCGCATCCCGTTTGTCCGCATATTGTCGCCGAATGGGCGTGCGCGGTAGGAGATTTATTCATCGTTCCTACTGAACATTAATAGACTGCTGAGACGAACCGGCCATCTTCGATGTTAAGCTGTGCATCCATGATGACGTAGAGGTAGATGTTCAATGCGCCAGCAGCCTCGGCTCGTTTCGTTATCTGGATGGTCACACCTTCGCTGGCATTCTCTATCCGCCTGGCGGAGCCGTAGAGCCGGTCGTCGTCGCTTGTCCTGAGGTCAAGCCACAGTGCGTACTTGCTGGTGAGGTATTCTGCCAGGCTTACGTCGGCTAGGGCAAGGTCTTTTTCGACCGTTGCCACTTCAGGGTGTCGCTTGCTACCGGCTGCGAAGAGCTTCCTCGCTTCATCAAACATCTGGTAAGAGCGCATCCCTATGCTGGAGAGCTGGTTGGGGATCCCCTCGATGATGACCTCGACCTTGGCGATTTTCGGGTTATAGAAGGCCTCTGTGTCGCGAGCGAAGTGCTGTTGCGCGGCTTCATCCTCAAAGAGCATCAGGATGCCGTTCATGCTGCGGGCGGGCACGTTGAGTTTGATATTCCAGAGAGTGTCGCTCTTGTCTTTGCCGATTTTGCGGCGCCGCAGTACCCTGTCTCACAGGATCGAAATGCGGCTTCTGTACTGGTTGTTGATCAATTTGGGCCAGCTCTGGCAGTGTAACCATGTCATACTCAAGACAGATGTTTCCAATGTCGAAAGAGGCACCTCTGTCTGTGGCCTGGATCACTCGGTTGTAGTTGTTGAACGTGAGCTCATACTCGAGTCGGTCGCCCAGCGCGCTCTGGTAGAATGGCATGTGACTCTCGAGTAGCTCGAAGTCCAGTCGGATGTAGAAACGATTGCCGAAAGCATCGGCGACGGCTTTGTCCGCTAGAATGGACTCATCTTTGTCGCCAGCATTGATTCGGATCCTCGTCGTATTTAGGTTTTCCGAATTATCAATGCCTTGGTACTGGCCATTTTCCTCTCTGAAGCCGTCCTCCAGAGATTGCGGTAGCAGTGGTACACATCACTGTCGTCGATGCTGAGGACCTCATTTCCCGAAATTTTAATTACGGTCTTTTTCACTAGGGCGCGGCCAAGGTTCTGAACCAAGGTCCGATTGGCATCATCTTCGCTGTGTAGTGTGATGGTGTAGGCCAACCTCGCGGTCCCGGGGACGATGACATCATATTTGCCAAGGTTGGGGAATCGAACGAGAAGCTGCTGGTTCGGGCCGATCGAGCTTGGATTGTTAGTTATAGACACCGATTGCCTCAACCCTTTCACCCCAAAGGGTTCGCGGAGGCACCGGTAGGGGTCAAGCTTTCGTCCGTACTTACTTGATAACATGGTGTCAGCTTCGTTGACACTCGACAAAGTCTGTTTTAAAGATGCGCGACAACCTTCAAATGCACATACTTATTACATAAATATGGCTGACTTTGAAAACCCCGTGTTCGAAGACTGGCCCGACCCTTATGATGACGCCGACTATGATGACACCGACTATGATGTGTCCAACCCGCCAGACGCTGTTATGGACCCACCACCGGACGTCGAGCAAGGACTACGCGCGGCCGGGGACATTCTTCAGAACCTCCGAGGCGAGTTAAGGCGGGCGGCACTTTCTGACCAGAAGAGGCGCCTGGTCGATACTTTCTACAAAGAAGTGAGCCGTGCCTATAAAGGGTTGCGCCTCGAAGGTAGTATCGACTATGACCAGTTTGGGATAGATGACGATGGTAAAACACTCTATTGGACCCCCGGCGACAAAAAGATTCCTATCGCTGCGACAAGGGGAGGATTCTGGTTTCTGGCTCTGTCCACACTGGCCTCGAGATATGGAAAAGGGGGTGTAAATGCAATTCGGCAATCACTGGGGCTCACTGACTATTAATCGAATATGCCGCGTCTCCACAAAGAGGCTGTGGATACACTCCAAAAAGCAGAGGAAACCCTCCCAAAAAACATTGAATCCGTCGAGATGACAGAGCTCCCCGGCATAGCCCACGACGTTATTCAAACAACAGGAGATGTCGATGCCGCATTGAAGACAATTGATAATCAGCCTATCGACACTGGGTGGGTCACCCAGGCCAAAAGAGAGCTTGCTGGGCTTGAAAAGGCCATGACTCGAACCAGAGATGAGTTGGCGAACAACCTGGCGAAGCTGTCAAAGGTCGACGAGGGAAAATCCCAAGTTGAAAAACACTTGGCCAGGGAGCGGCGGAAAAATGACGGAAACGGACGACCCCGAGATCCAGCAGGAGATTCAAGACCGAATCAGAAAACTGGAGGGCGAGCTCTCTGACATCAAAATCGAAAGACAGTCGAGGCTCGAAGCCCTCTCTACGAACAGAGAAGCTTTCCGGTCCCAGATTAACAGAATCCGTGAGACATTCAGGCGGCTCCTTCATGAAGACAAAACACTGGCTTAGCGAATACGGACACTCTTCCGCGAACAGGGGATAACGATCGTGAGCATCCTAACAGCGGTAGGGATGGCAATCTCGACCCTAGTGCTTGCGCCCACCGGCGGCGGGAGTGTACCGGCTTCGGCTCCAAACCCACCCGGCAAGGGCGGGGTCAAGGAGTGGGTTAAAAAACACCTACAGTTCCTCGGGCGTGCCCTGGCCAATTTGGCCGGCAAGGCCGCGGCTGCCCTGCCCGGAATCATCGGGTCCTTCGTCTATTGGCTCTTGAGCACGCTAGGGAAGTCCGCTTCATGGCTCGCAGATAATTTGTTGGCCTTGGTCATCGGCGTTGGGGCCCTTCTTCTCGTGGCTGCATGGGACTGGTTATCACGACCGCGTAACCAACCAAAGCGCCACTAGGCCGAGTGCAATCCCTGCGACTATGAGAGCTGTTTTTTTTTTCTTCATGATCGAGACCGGATGTCCAGTCTGCTGGCGGAGCAACCGCGGCAGACGTAGGCGACCCTTCGGGCGATGGCCCTGCGAGTACTCGCGGATCGGTCTCGGCTGGTGAGGCAGTTTTCCCCTGGAATGTTCTATCCACTTTAGAGGCAGGATTGACCAGTGCTGCCTTGTTTATTCCTGGGTTTTGGCCGATGGCAGCGTCTGACCCCGCTTTTCGGATTTGGTTATTATAACCTTGAACATTGCCGGGGTGGAGTGCCATGTCGCTCGGTATCAAGTAGAGCGCTCTCCCGCAGACGTAATCCATTGGTGTGGATGCATATTGCAACGTCTTTTGATAGCGATCGATGCTGCTGGGGATGTCGACGGGTGAGTCGAAGGCGTCTTCGAGATTTGCCGTAAACTGCTTTTGGGCGTCGAACTCCGTCCCGACTTTGAGAATGTTGGAACGGGTCTGAGCTTGCGCCCCCAAGATTGCCCAAACGTAAGTCCGAATCGAGTCGTTGAGGCGCTCGACACCCGCTTGCGTGAACCCTTCTGATTAATCGAGAATGAAAGTCGTCCACGCCTTTGAAATATCCATATTATGGCGTATGGCATCCTATGGGTGAAAGAAGGGGCCATCGGAGCTGTGATCACTGCGTTATTTCCCCGAATGGGTCATGAATGTACTAAAAGATCCGAGGCATTGACACCCGTAGTCCACATTTTGCCTCCAATCCTTATCAGGTGAAACGGCGAACTCCTCACAAAGCCACTTGTAGGCCCTGGAGTCATATTGGTTATCGTACCATAAATAGGACTCGTCCCCAGGGAGAGCGACTTTTAGCTCCTCAAGCAGACGCCTCGTCGTATAATAGACGTGAAAGCAATACAGGCTTGAAAGAAGGGGCTCCTTCGCTTGGAGATGGTCGTGGAATGAAACAGTACATCCTGCGGTTGCGCACCAAACCGCAAAGTTCAGCTGGCACTGCCACCATAATATTTTTATAGGCCCAGTGTCTCTCAAAAGGCTGCGATTTACGCCCGGTGCGCTCAGAGCAGACCAAGCTTAAGTCATTATTCGCCAGTAGTCTATTTAAATCCATCTAGCTCGAGGGGTAGTACACGATGGGCCGCTACCCAGGACTTGAAACTGGAGACAAACACCGCCTTCAGCACGTGGCCGAGGTCAAATTCCGTTTCGAAAAAGAACGAGACTGTACAAGAAGTACCGGCGCTGGGCTAATGTTGTTGATGGGATTGATACCGCGCTTACTGCGTCTAGTGTAGGGCTTGCTGCTTCTGGCGTCGGGCTCTTGTCAACCATCATCGCGACGCCTGTCGCCATTGGCCTTGTAGCTGGGGCGATTGTGTATGGGTTGCTAGGTGTTGGCGGGAAATGTATTGGACGAAAACTCCAAACAAAAGCCAAAAAACACGACGCGATTCGTATCTTGGCTGAATCGAAGCTAAACTCAATGGCCGACCGCATTTCTTTCGCGCTTAACGACGATAATATATCTGAAAAAGAATTTCGCCTGATTCTGTGTGAAATCGACAAGTTCAATCAGATGAAAGAAGAAATTCGTCAGCGCCAGAAACAAACTGTTGGTTTGTCGGAGGAGAAAAAAACGAAGTTGTTTCAACATGCGAGAGACGAGGCGTTAATGACGGCCCGTACCAAGCTGTTGGAAGAGTTGGACCAGATTTGTGTGTGTGTGTGTGTGTGTGTGTGTGTGTGTGTGTGTGTGTGTGTGTGTTTGGTGAATTCGGGTTTAACGTCGCTTTCAACAATTTTTCAGTTATATCACGACGGTGTCTGGTTGCGACAGGGAGCTCAATGCTCACGTTTATAGTGCTGCCTCACTGAAGTCCCAGACACATTACATGATGCCACATCCAGTCACATTATCCTGACACTGGATCGACCAGTCCTAGCTCTACCCCGTAAATCTGAGTGCCAAGCGAGGAGCAGCTAGTACCATTTTTAACGACTTTGGTATGTTGCGGCCCGGGATCGAACCCGAGACCTTCCGTTCCCCGGAGCAGACACTCTACCAACTGAGCTATCGGGGCCGGTCACAAATCTGGTCAATGTGGCACCTGAATATTTCTTGCCTGCGAGCTTAAAAGAGTGCAGGCTGCCTAGACAAGCAATTGTTTCTATTTGAGACTTAATGCTAACAAAGCAACAATAAATACACGGATCGGCGCCTCACGGATATTTATTACAGCCCTAAGGGTTATTGGAGGGGTCTTGAGGCCATAAAGAAGCTGGCTTCTGCGGCTAAGACCTCAGAAGATGTGGCCCGAGCTTGGTTGAAGAAGCAGGTCATCTGACATACCTACCTCGCCGCCCCGCAGCACGTTCCACGACCCAAATTCGACATCACCGAGCCGAACGAGGTCCATCAAGCTGACCTGCTCTTTCTGCCACACGACTGTGTTCGCAAGCGCACGTACAAATACGCCCTTACTGTGGTTGATTAAGCCTCACGCCACTAAAGAAGCCAAAGCGGTTGCTGAAGCTTTGTCTCGCATCTACAGGCGATGTCCTTTGAGGTGGCCCAAATTGCTCCAGGTCGACCCCGGTCGTGAGTTCATGGGCTCTGTCAGCCAGCTGTTGGCAAAGCACTCTGTCCAGGTTCGGTACGGTCGGGTTGACATCCATCAGGACCAGGGCATTGTTGAGCGCTTCAATCGTACCTTGGCTGAGCGGCTCTTTGGGCACCAGTACGCTCAGGAGATGCGACTCACTTCTGGTTAGCGGTCTACAGAGTGGGTGAAAAGGTTGCCTGTCGTTGTGACAGCCTTGAATGGTGAGGTCACCCGACTGACCGGCAAAAAGCCCTCTGTGGCCTTAAGGGCGCGATCGGTGGCACAAAAGCCCTCCTCTCTAGTTCCTGGTCGTCCTGATGGTCTCGAGGAGACAATAATCCCCTCCGGCGTCGGCGTTCGTTATCTGTACCAGCCTGGCGAACTTGAAGGCGGGGGGCGCCGGCGAGCGACTGATCCCATATGGTCCCTGGATGTGCAACGGCTCGGGCGCACAGTGACCAAGCCCGACGAGCCCGTGGTGTATTACTTGCAGGATAAAACTCAGCGCGGTTTTGTGCGCGAATAACTCCCCTTCCTCCGGATGGGGTTCTCAAGCGCTGAGCTCGAATCCATCCAGCTGGGTGACAATTTATCCGTTTGGTTTACGTCCTTCTTCAGTGGTCCTTGGTCTCGGAACTTTTGCCTGCAGTATCTTGAGGTTCTGGGGGGTCTGTAGTTGCCGGCGCAGCGAACACCCCACAGACAATTGCAATGGAGAGAGACAAGTATACCCATCTTTCAGCCATATCCACCAGTTTCACTGCTACCTAGGGGTTCGGCGGATCGACATATCCGTCTATAGCGGAAGACACACCCACCAAAACATCTGCAGCCTGCTCTGTGAGAGATTCGAGCGACTTTAGGTCGTCGTACAGCAGGGTATAGAAGGTTCCGATGGATTTTCTAATATTCTCGGAGATCACATTGCCTCCGGTCGCCGCCTCTCGCCGCCTCAGAGAGGCAATTATCGCTGTTAACGAAATCGACACCTTCCCTGTGATGGTTTCAAACCGACTCAGGCTTTTCTTTAGGAGTTCATAGAATTCCTTGATGGTCGGCCCATTTGCCGACTTGGCTTGGCCGATGCTATCGCGTAGCAACAATCGTAGATCGTCGACGACGCTTTCCTCTATTTCTGCCTTCTCTGTTGCGGCATTGGGTGTTTCCTCCTCTGCCCAGAGCATCTGAACCCTCGCAGCGCCGACGCCCAACTGCTTCTACATCCTACTCACAGGCGCCTTACCTCGCAGGCCCTTGATTTCCTGGATCTCCTCCTGGGTTAGAACTCTCTTGGGAGCCATCGTTTATCCTATATCCTATGATTTCAGAGTTCTTTAGACGGACTGCTCCAGTTCCTCTACGAACGCGTCCATCTGTTGGTGTGTGATATAATCTTGTAACCATAAGCCTGTGTGTCAACTCCGTTTTCTGCGATCCAACGCTTGGAATCGAAGGGCGACAGCAACACCTTGCTGAGATGCTGCCCGAAGATGCGGTGACGCTCCGACCTAAGAACATCCATGCCATGGCGGAAGGTTTGCTTCTCAAAGAGAGCCTCTTTGAACTGCTTATGCCTGATGCGCTTCTTGATAGTGGCTTTTCTCACACATTTGGCCGTCTTGATGTTGTTTTCTGATGCCTGTAGGATGGAGTACATTTTCGGCCGCAGGCCCACATACTCGGCGATCGACTGCTCGGCGCATTCGTCCTTCATCTTTCCGAGAACTTTCTTGTTCTCTGTGCTGTGCAGCGGGTGGTCTTTCGGGTAGTCGGACGTGTCGTAGAGGCCCTGGTGCTTGGCCATGTCCTCGTAGACATCCTCTGTCTCGATTTTCAGGAGTGGGCTGTCGGTGTCCGTGTAGAGGAGCTGGCAGCGGTCTTCGTACTGCCTCTAGAGCCGTTTGTAATAGAAATCGTACATCATACCTACGTAAATCGGGCGATTGAGCACTAGACGGCTCTTTTGCATCTGGACTGCTGCAAGATCATCGTAGAAGATATTGGCTCTGGCAAAGGTTGGGCTGGCGATGAGACGCCTGAGTTTATCTTCCTCGTTGGCGCGGACCAGCTTGACGTCAACACGCCTGCGGAGGTTCTCCATCGTCTTGCCGAAGACCGAATTGTTCATGAGCTTGTAGAGATCCTCCTCAAAGTCACTGGTGGCCTTCTTCCGGAGCTCAGTATTCATCCGGATGTAGGGCTCGATCCAGGGGCTCTGCTGAAACCGGAGGGCGCGATGAATCTTGGTCAGACGCATACCCAGAGATATGTGTAGCTGGAGATTCCGATAGTGGAGCAGGTAACGGTCTTTGTTGCGAAGGTTGCGTACCAACTTCTCAACCTCTGTAGGTGCTCCCCCAAAGCTCCACCGAGAAGTTCGTGCTGGTACTCCGACATCCACTTCTTCTTGACCACTAGGCGCTCTGGTGCTAGCGAATAGGTGTTGTGTGCCTTGTGCAGCTCTGTTGGATATTCCATATCTACCTCTAGGATATAGCCCACTACACTGTCTGCGAGTAGTTCTGCAATGGTTTCTGCGAGTCCCGATACATCGACCCACTGGAAGCCGCCGGTGGGGAGTGCCTGGCTCATAGCCCATCCGTAGAGATTTTTGCATCGAGGTATAGGATGTGGCTGTTTGGTTCTTCAGGTGTATAGCCTTCGACCTGAGGATTGTTGGCTTGGGCGTAGCCTTTCGAGACCATCGAGATACCTCCGCGCATCCCCTTCTCGACAAACAGGTGTTGGTCGTAGTCTGTAAGCAGCTCGAGCTCCACTCCTGTCTTTTTAGGAGGGCGTCCCACGAAAGACCGGGGCTTGTGTAGTAGTGTGTCGGATCCAAGCCGTACTGTCTGAAGCAGGTCTTTCGGAATTCCTCAAAGACAACTGCCAGCAGGAGAACATCTGTGCGATTGTAGAGGTCGTGTTAGTCCCCCAGGGACTTACACCCACAGACCTCAGATACTCTATGCGCGTGGGCGTAGTCGTCGTCGCTGATGTGCTCGTCGGCGAGCTTGCTGTAGAATACCTCTTTCGGAGGGAGCTTGGTCTCAACGAAGTGATCCCAGGGGTCCATATACTCATATGGGTAGATGCCTTTTCGGGTTAATAGCTCAAACCTCTGCTTGTCTGGCTCGTAGAACGATGTGATCTTGAAAGCTTCTGGTTTATTTGCCGCCACCAGTTTATCAAGGGAAGCTAGCAGGAACTGGGCGCTGTCGATAAAGCGAAGCTGTCTGAGAGAGAAGGCAATGTATTTTTCTGTATTGTTGGGGATGAAGGAAACTCTACCTTCGCCCCTCGAGATGGCCTGCTTGAGCAGGTGGGAGTCGTACCCTCTGAGGTTTTGGAACACCACAGGAATAACGGTGGTCTCTGGGCTTAGCCTCTGCTTAAGGTTGCAGGCGTTGTGAGCTGCCCCTCGATATTTTCTCGTGATATGGCAGTGGTCGCGGACAGAGTCACCGTTTAACGGTTTTTCGCATATATAACAATTCGCGGCATTGTTATGGGCCTGATAGTCCTTTCGTGTCATCCTTATGTTTTAGGGTTGGCTAGCACGCTCTTAATCCTGCGCTCTTCCTCCTGGGGTGATTTTAAGAAGTGCTCTGTTGCATTTGGGCCGCGATACTCGACAGGCGGCTTTGTTGTTCCATCACACCGCACCACAGTATAGCAGTAGCTGCAAGCCTCATGTTGTTGTGTTCGTTGGGTGTTACTTTTTGTAGGATCGCGTTCGGGGTCCTCGATCTTGGTGGTGAGAGCCTCAAAGTCTGCATAGATCACGAATGGGGTTGGTTGCTGCTTGTGGTGGTTCTGGAAGGTGCGCTTGTTCTTACCCTGCTCTTGCATCTCCAATCGGACAGCCGTCTGGCCGATGCTTTCGCACTCAAGCTTGTGGGCCTCAAGCAGATCTTTTCTCGCGTATCCATGAAGACATCGCTCACAGAAGTGCTTCTTATTACTGTGCTTGCTCTGGTCAAATAAGAGGCGGCTGAGGTGCTTGATCCAGGTGTAGTGGAATTTACCGGCCTTTTCGATCAGCAATAGGATGATCCTTAGTATTTCTCGTGGCTGCTTGCTGAGGCTGTGTAAGATGATTCCCTTGTCCCAGCCAAAGACATTGATGGCTAGGTTGTTCTGCCGCTCAAATTTTGGTATCTGTGAGATGGGTGTGGGGCTATCAATCCCTTCGAAGTTCATACCATCATTGGTAGTATACCAACTTGGTCTCTCTTGATGATGTGGTGGTGATGGATTTGCCCGAGCCGCTCGGAGCGTCCATCGAAAGCAGTCTTAGTCCTTGTCCTTTATGTTAACCAGTGCCTTCTTATATCTTAATTCTGCTGGGAGTGGAATGTAGGACATACCCCGAAAAGGCTGATATCTGGCAATGTCCAGCCAAAGGGTCTGTACCTGATCCAAAACCCAGCCAGACCCTCTCTGCGTCCACTTTTCGAGTGTTTCTTGGATATGTGGGAAGGTTTTATCGAGAGCCCCCTGGATTTCGCTGGCCTGGAGAAGGGCCTCATGTTTGTTGCGCAGCACGGGGATTGTGTACTCCTCACTACCGTCTAGGTTGTCCTTTCGAAGCTGAGCCTTGACAGCCAACTGGAACTTCACACCACCCAGCGCCTCGATCTCTTCCTCGAGCTTGCTACTGATTTTGGGCACCACAGCCTCGAGGAAAGTCCTTGGGTCTGCACAATGAGGATTATTGGTAGGCACGTCCATCTGCCAGCCCCTCAAGAAGTCGCTGATAACCCATGGGGTCTGCCTGAAAACTAGCTGTTGCTCAGCAGATGTAAACAAATCCAGGATCTCATCCTGATATTCCTTGACGGATCTCAGGACTTTCTCGCGGGGGATTGGGTCAAATTCCTTTTCGATGGCTTTTCTTTTGGCGGCCTGCTTTTTGCGTGGTGGTGGGGTAGGTCGATATTTTTCAGTATGTAAGGGTTTTAACAGGCGCCCTTTGACAGAGTCTGGGATAGGCTCGTCCTAGATGTTTTGAACCACATGAGTAGAATTATTGTCAGGTATTTCTGCCAGTAACTGCTCTATGTATTTATCCATTATCGCCATGTTACTGTATCTTTTCTTTTTCCTATATACTAACAATTCTCTAATAGAAAATACAGTAGAAAATCTTTCTGCATTTATCTTTTCTTTTTCCTATATATTAACAATTCTCTAATGGGAAATACAGCAGAAAATCTTTCCGCATTTTTCTTTGGCTTTACCTATATACTGACAATTCTCTAATAGGAAATAAATTAGAATCATCTAAACTCTTTTTAACCATACTAGATAGAAATTGCAGAAAGTCGTCTAAATTCTTTTTGAGGCCTTCGATTCCTGTTTATGTAATTTATGGTAATAACTGATTTAACACCACAATGAATACAAAGTAGATGGTATGTTTTCACCGACACCCCACAGTTTGTGCATTGTAGTGGTTCCGTTCTTCCTACCCTCTTACTGACACTATTGTGTCGCCCACAGCATTCTCCGCGGCACTTATTGTTGCAAGGTTCTCTCTTCCCCACAGGATCCAAGGATACTTGTTCACTTTTGTGCTGTATGTTTTAGGAACTATATTTCTCTAATACAAAAACACCCTACCCGGTGGGGCTGTTGGCGAGCGCAGGCTGGTCATGTGTTGGCCATGCGATATGGCGGGCAAACAATTATTTTATTCTATTGCATCCCCTCTCGGTGGGGCCGACCCGGGGGGTGGGTGGCCCCTACAGTGCGGGGATGATTTTTGTTTGTCATCGGCATGCCCACTCGGTGGTGGGTGGCCCCCATGGTGTGGGGGATGGGGGTTGTCCTAGAACCCTCATTTTGTATACTACTAGCGGTGTGACCAGAGAGCATCAGTGATCTCCGCAGTGCATATGTGCAATCTTGTCTATATCCTTTGGCCAGTGTTGATATGGCTAGAAACCGGAATTCTGCCCTCGTCGCAGCAACAGAGATCTTTTTGTCGCCAGACGTCCAGTATAATGTTTTGCCATCGGCATCAAACCCAAACTGGCTATAGCCGATCCTGCCTTCGAGGCGCAACCTAGGTATTGCTCACTTCGTTGTAGAAATTGTCAACTATGCGCTTCTTCTGGGACTCAAGTTCTGCCTGTCTTAACTCGCCGTTCAAGTTCTGCAAATTGTCCCCGGACGTGTTTAGCTCTGGCTGGACGTTCAGCGGTAGCGCCATAGAAGGGTCGGGGAGATTGGCACTATAATCATCGCCACCCCGGGCTCTTCAGGATCGAACAAGGGGTTTTCAAAAGTATAGCCAGCCATATCTTTCATATGTCACAATTTTTAAACAGAATCGTCACAATGGCTTCAAGCAAATTCGGACGTAAGCCTAATCCTTATAGCGGCCTCCGCGAGTCCCTGGACGTAACGGTCGAGCGCCGAAGCATTGTCATTTCTCACAATCCGAGCACAATTGATCAGAACCAACAGCTGCTAGTTCGGAACGATGTGATTGTCCCCGGGACCGTGAGGTTGGCGTTCATGAGCACGCTCCTCGGTGATGATTCCAACAGGACTGTCGTTCAGAACCTAGGCCGCGCAATCGTGAAAAATCGACCGTCACTATCTCGGGGAACGAGATCCTCAGCATCGGCGACAGTGACGTCTACTACTGGTACAATGATTACCACTATCAAGGCATTGAAAAGTCTGCTAATAGAAACGCAGCGAGGATACGAAACGATGCTGGAGATAAAGATGTGTCCATTACAGCTGACAAAGCAATTGCTTTCGGCAATCGATTCTACATCCCACTGGACAACGAGCTGCTAGTGAGCCAAATGCCACTTTACCAGAGTGCCCTGGGGGACCGGGTCGAGTATGAACTCACTTTAAAGGAATACAGCCGTGTGATCCAGGCCCCATGCGATGCCAACGCATCATATGACAACATCTGTCTAGATTACGACATGGTCACACAGCCGTAGCTGGCCAGATCGTTCGCCAGCCAGTACAAAGGCCACCTTTAGATCCTGTATGACCGGGTACTGCGGCACCGAAAAATAAGTAAAGACAAGAGAACGATAGCCCTCAACATGTCAGCCCGCAGCACGAAGGGTATCTTGATGCTCTTTGAAGGTGTTGCCGCGCAACAATACTTTGCTCGTGACACGGAGGGCTTCTTAAACCCGAAAATAACGACAATGGCGGTCACTATCGAGGGAGTCACTCTTTAGCCAAGGGATGCGCGCTTACCAACATTAGGACGGGGCACATATGTTCTTCGCCGCCGGCTGCAAGCGACATCCCGAGGTGGCCATGGTCAAGAAAGACCTTGCTCTTACCGACGTATCTCCGGGTGAGTTCTTGACCTCTAAGTTCGCTTTTTGGCTTGACCTCAGGACAAGCGATGGTGACAGGCTACCTGGAAGTGGCCGCCGCATAGAGAATGCCAGTGAAGTAGTGACCGTCCAGATCTTGAAAAAAGCAGAGGCAGCTGGTGCATTGAACATCTATTTCTATATCATCATGGATGCACAGCTTCAAATTGAATATGACCGGTTCGTCTCATCCTACCGCAGAACAATATACAGGCGTGCGGGATGTGGAAAACGGTTTTCAGCCTGGATCTGCTCGAAGACCACTACCGGGTTTCGTTCGACACTTGGTCCTCTGCCCTACCATAAAGTACAATAAAACATACCAGCGCCACTGGATCTGGACCGACCATGAGGTCTACGTTCTAGACCCCGAAGAGCGCCTTCTCGGTTACCTGCGAGCGTTTTATCAGGTTTTTATAGGCGAGTCTACCTTATATATCATCGAGGACTGCTAGGCCTCGAAGGCTTTGACGAAAAAGAAAGACATGCTGTCAGAGCTAGCTTTCACGGGCCTTCACGCCGACCAGAGCGTTTGGGTCCTCACCAAAAACTACAACTCCGTCCTGAAAGACTTGCGCGAGCAGACACGCTGGGTCGGTTTGTTCCACTGCAAGGATCGTGATTCATTCGAAGACAGCCTGTGCGAGATCCCCACACGAGAACAGCGGGAGTCGGTGAGGCAGCAGCTAGCCGAGACAAAGCATGCTTAGCTTTTATTAAAGACTGACCAGCCGGTTGGTTATATGGTGTTTAGTAATGTACGAAGTAACTGAAGGACTGCTGATCTTCATGCTTGGTGCGCATCTGGTACTGCTGTTCTTATTGCTTGGCAGTGTGCTTTCATTGCTCGGCTGTAGGTTAATACACACACACACTTCGGCCCGCCAACTCGCAATTAATATGGACTGTAACGAACTGATCGATGAGTTGCTGCCTACGCAGGGTACTGATGACAGTCTAGCTAAGGGGTTCACCCGTCACGGCGGTAAGAACGGCGGCGACGCCAGACTCGTCCGACGGTCAGGAAGAGCCCGATCACGAGTAACGGGTGCAAAAATACCGTGAAAGGCTCGCTGCATTGGTAGCGGGAGGCCAAGCAAAGCAGTATGGACTTGTGGTCCATGGAAAAGCTTTCACCGCTGATCAGACGTTCTGGACAATATCGAAATCGAGAAGCTTTACGCCTGTTACAAAGCAAGGCTTGGGGCGACGATAACGAAGCGCTCCAGATTTATGCGGGGGTTGTTGGGGTGTTCGTACCGATCCCCGACCAAACAAGGCTAATTCAAGAGTTGGAGAGCGATCCGTTCGTCGGGCACGCACTGGAAAGCGCTACCTGCGAGCTGTATCACCGCTTTGGCACATGCTTAGTGCCTGTCACCGCAACGTCAATGACCGTCAATCATGCCCGATTTGGACACTGCTACCCCGTTCGCTCATACGATGGTGGTTGAGATTACGAGTACGAAGGAAGACAAAAAAGCCCACGCTCCGGAGTCAGTGGCTTCGCCAGCGACGAAAAGAGTGACGAAGCCTAAGGAACCGAAAAAGTTCGCGGCCGGGCGTGCCGGCGCCGCCGCCCGAAAGGCCAAGCAAGAAGAACGACTGCTCGAACAGCTTCGGAAAGCCAAGGAATCGAAACGTCTGGGCGACGGCACGTCTACAAGTATTCCTCCAAAGGAGTCGAATGTGTCGGGTTGGCCGTTGCCGTTACTTCGCAACAACATACAGACAGCCGTAACTGGACCCCATTGATCATTGGGGCTTTCTTACGGGCGAGGCGCTCATGTTTCTTCCGCGGCCACTCAAATGCCGCTTGTGACACAAACAGGAGGTCCCGAATGCCCCGTTGACTAGCCCAGACCCATTTTATATCCAATAAGCAACCATACGCGCTCTACCACAGCGCTGTTGTCTCTGGCATCGCTGTGGGATACGCCCGGCTTGACAAGATGGCGATATGGGGTAGCCACACCCCCACCCCAAAGCTAGTCTTCACACCCCGTGATGTGGGCATGGTTATCGTGGACGTCGCTCTCGCCATGGCATCGAAGGCATGCTAATTACCTAATAACTGCTGATATCATGAAGTGATGGCAAACTAGTGGGAAAAGGTCACTCAGGAAAGGCCACAATCCAAGAAGTTACGTATAGAAAGTGAAAGTCTTGCCATGTTCGTTGGTGGCGCCCTGCTGAACGCCCTGGCACCATCGGGATCGAACTACGTGTTTTCCCTGTTGAGGAGCTTTGGCGTTGACGACGAGCGCAAGCATAACTTAAAGGTAGTTGAACATCTACAGGCTGCACAGGCAGAATGGTCTCGAAAACGAACTGACCGCCTGGACTTTATCTAAGAGGAGCTTCTCCGGCAGGGTCATGCCAAACAGCCATTCCAAGATGTTGGCGCCGCAATCCGCGAGTACTCGTAGGTCACCGGACGTCAAATTGACCCCCTGGGATAGACCCGAGTCAAGGCTCTCCGACGTTTACCACCCGAGTGATGACCAGAAAGACAGAGAGATTGTCTGCGTCGTCTTTGGAATGGTCGCGACCGGCTTTGTGGCCTACCAACTCTTTAAGAAGTGGGGTGAGTTTTAAATTCGGTCTGTTTTTCTGCGACTTTATAGCAGTCATGGGTCATCCCGAAGTGCTTTACTGCGCAAAGCTTGAGGTCGGCCACTGCGCCCGTCGCCACAAGATCCCTGGTCATCTGGACCACACAATGATCGATAGTGCATACAAGTCTCTCCATCTCTGGCAGCAGGATGAACGGTAGTCATTATATTTGCTAGCCTTGTGCTGTCATGGCCGAACGATCTGCGGTATGTCATGGCGAAGCTACCTGAGCCGGCCGCTGAAGACTGTTGGAATATCTCGCGAATCACGATGGAGCTAGATAGGAAGCTCGCTGCCCTATACTACAGCCACATGGGCTACTGAAAGGGACTAAGGGCCATCAAGAAGCTGGCGTCCGCAGCAAAAGCGTCTGAGCAGCTAAAAAAGCAGACCATCATTCATCGAGCAAAATTCGACATCGCCACGCCAAACGATGTCCACCAAGCTGCTGACCTGCTCTTTCTGCCACACGGCTGAGTAAGACGGAAAACCTTCCGCTCCGCTCTCACGGTCGTTGGCGTCGCCAGCCGCTAAAAGGACTAGCAAGACTACGACAGGACTCGCCGATGGCCTGGCTCGGATTTAAAAGCGGAGCCCCTTGCGGTGGCCGAAGCTCCTTCAGGTTGTCCCTGGATGCGATTCCATGGGTGCGGTAAGCCAGCTGCTCGCCAAACATTGAGTTTCTGTCCGACGCTGGCGTGTTGCTAACCATCGAAGCCAGGGCATTGTAGAACGCTGGAACAGGACCCTGGCTGAGGGGTTATTTGGGCACCAGTATGCTCAGGAGATACACCTCCTTTCGTGTCAAAGGTCGACTGAGTGGGTGGGTCGGCTGCCTGGCGTCGTAGCAGCACGGAACGTTGAAACGACCAGGTTGACTAGCATAAAGTACTCTGATGCCATCATGGCCAAGACTGCGGCACAAAAGCCCTTCTTGGTAGTTCCCGGTCGCCTCGTCGGTCTCAAGGAGCCCAAACTCCCCTGGGGATTTGGCGTTAGCTTCTTTTACCAGCCTGGCAAGCTAGAGGGCGGAAGTCGCCGCGCCAAAAACCTTGTGTGGTCTATAACGGTTCACCGGATAGGAAGCCCGGAGACCAAACCCGGTGAGCTTGTGGTCTACTACATGGTTGATGGGCCTAAGCGGGCTTCATGCGTGAGGAGCTCCTCGTAGTGCCTCCCGACACCCAGCTTCCGCCGGATGGTGTCTACAGGCATTGACCGGAGCGGCTCTCCTTTTCCGGTTGCATTCGGGATAGTTCAGTCTGACGTTATCATAAGAGTGGCCTCTGAAGTTGTCCAGGCGGTCAATTCTAAACTGCTGGGTATACACAGGCTAATAGACCCAGAGAAGCTGAATGGCACATGCAGCGCAGTGGTTGTTTTTGGCGTCCTTGAGTTCTAGGATATGACCAACCTTCGGGTTGAATCTGAGCGCTTTGGTCTGGTCTGACGCTTGTAGCCAACAAGCTTTTCTGCGATGGCCTTGCGGAGATGCTGCTCGGTCGGTCACAGTACCCCCACCGGAACCTTCCTCCGGGGGTAAGACTCCTCCTGGCGCTCGAACAGCATATTCTAATACCGGTCGCGGACCTTAAGTCTCGAGGTCAGGACCCGATCACATGGCTTCCAGACAGCCAGGAAGCGTTCCCTCCCGAGGCAGCCAGGGAGAGCCTTTCGTATCTCTAGGCATTGGACTCTGTCCGACTGCAGGCGGATTCGCTTTTTGAGGTCCTTGAGAGGGGGTCTTTGGTCCTGTTATCAATGTTGACTTCCTCATAGTAGCTGGCACGCTCACAGAGCCAGTCGTGGGGCATTTCTTAGGCGATTAGGGGGATGCTCTTCCTGGTCATAACAGCAGATAACTAGGACGCCTCGCCCCTAAAGCCAGTCGAGGAAGATTTCGAGTGGAGCGGGACACTATGCAGACCTCGTCCCAGATGGTCGCATAAGGAATGAACTTCTGTCCCATCCATTCGGGCGCCGACTCCGTCTCGCCACTCCAATGTAGGAAGCTGTGATACGTCCTGTCCTCGACGATCCTAGTCCGTATTTCTTACGCCAGACGGTGAGTTCTGGCGGAAGAGCTCGATCGCTGGCTTGGTTTTGTCGCTGCTTACGCCGCTGTTCAGGTAGCCCAAGCGGTGCCTTGACAGCATGTCGTCGTGGCGGGGTACGATGCTGGGATTGAGGTCCTTTGCGTGCGTGATGTAATCAAGCTCGGCGAGGTAGGCCGCATGTTTCATTGGCAATGTAGACCTCCTCGCCCTTGTCACCTCATTGGGCTGTGGCAACTGAGGGAAAGTACTCTTCCCCGAGGATACAGAACATGCACATGTCCTCCCCACAGTTGCAATTCTGCTTGCGCACGAAAGACTCAACCCTTTGAAGCTCTTTCAGTGCTGATTTCCGGACATAAATGTTGTCAGTGGCCACCCAAATTGATCTCATCTGGCGTGAACCTTGAAAGCATCGACAGGAGGTTGATGTGGGCGTAGGTCAGCGTGCTTGCATTCAGGTGGGTGTACTGGGGCTGAGACCCGTCAAAGTATGTGACCCAGAGGGCACCTTTTCGGGGTACCAACCAAAGCGCCACTCTAGCGGGTGTCGCACTCAAGGAAGTCGAGTTTCCATTTGTCTGCCAGCAAACTCCTTTTCAGCCTTTTTACATCGGCCTTGCTGCCCTGTGAGAATTTGGCGATGGCGGAGCAGGCCAGATCTCTACCGTCGGGCAACCAGACCTCAGTCTGCTTTTCGAAGGAGACGATCGCCTCCCTAACTTTGAGAGACTTCAGCAGGCCAGAGTCTGTGAGGAACGCCAAGAGCGGTGGCGGGGCTCAAGCGCCGCTTGAGGCATCTGCGAAATGCTTTCCAAACCAAGCAGGGATGTCAGGGTTGCATGTAGCCTCAAACTCTCATTCCTGGACCCCGGCAAAGTCTGTGCCAATGTCTTTGGAGAGAGTGCCATTGATAGCTGCGCGTGTCATGCGTAGGGTTGGGTGCCCGAAGCGCTCGAAACAGGGCTTCTCTACACCCATACCCTGGAAGGACGCCAGATAACAGGCCTTCATTTCGATGCTGACACCGTCCCTCGTATCGCCGTCTATCCAGTTCCACAGCCAACCGTTTCAATGGTCCACACAGACCACCTGAATATCTGGGAGGAGGCTGGCCGGGGTTAGCCAGCCGTTCGTCTCCTTTGCCACAATGCTGGCCGCGTGATTTTTGCCGAACGCATCGCACAGGCGGGCGCACGCCTCCCGGAGGCTGTCGTGGGCCTCTTGCGTCATAAATGTGCGACAGTCCTGGAGCATGAACGGGTCGACTGAGAGTTGACGGTCTTTGTCGCCTAGCAGCCACACCGCTAATGGCTAGCCTGAGTGACCTCTCTGATGGCGTGCCAAACGTCGTCCGTGAGGAAAAGGACCTCTCTGCACCGCGGGAAGTGAATATCTTTGGACCAAGCGTGACCATTGTGGATGGCTGTGCTGATATTTGCTGCTGTTAAAGATGTCCTAACCGGCAATGTCCCTTAGAATGACGCCCTCCAGAAAATCTTTTCGAGGCCTGCGACGTCGTCCACCATGGCACCATTCTCGTGAACCTTCCGTTCCCAATCCTGTATTTTCTGGCGCCCAGTGGGCGTCAGACCCTGACCTCACGTGGCTCCTTCGAAGTGCTCACAACTCTCTGGGTAACAACGTTGAGGTCGCCATCTCCTAACGGAGCTTGGTTGGCAGGGTCCGGGTCTCTAATGGGGTAGAGGCCATTTGAAACTGCACTGCCGGGGTAGGCATTCTGATAGAATACACTGTCGATGCCGGTGAACGCACCGGACTTGGTGTCCCGAGTGATCTCAACGATGGCTTCCCCCTTCTTTCTCTCCACACGGACTGGATGAAATTTGTCTTCGAGGACCTAATCGCCCTCAGAATATTCCCGCAAGAACTTGTGTTTCAAAATGAACACGCCCTCTGGAAGGCTAGCGAGAAGCCACTCCGCCCGTTGGACTGTCCTCCACTTCCACCCTCCATGTGGAGAAACCGCACCAGCGCCATCAACTTCGAATTCGGCTTTGGCATCATTTAAAATTTCAATTCACTCTTCAGAGGGACAGAAGAGGAGGCGGGGCCTGCGTTTCCAGTTCGATAAACCGTCGATAAGCCACGGGTCGCCCGGTTCAGCATTATGGGCCTGTATAATCTCGTCGAGTCGCTCACGTAGCTTTTGTAGGGCCGCGGCTTGGGTAAGCCGGCCATTCTCCTGTTTCTCTCTGAAACGCCTCCCTCAGAGCACGAGCTCTTGCAGCTTGTGACATGGCGATGGGTATGTCCTGATCACACATCTCTCTAAATGGAAAGTCGGCCAGGGAGGACCAGCAATTGGTGACCCCGGCAAACCGATCACCGCAGTCGTTTCAGAGCCACCTCTGGGGCACAGCCTCATCAGGTGGACTCTTCGCGGTAGGTCCTCGAGCGATTGCGTCCTGGCCGCTAAGTTGGTCCCGCCAAGGAGGTGGTTGGGGCTTTCCCAGAAATGCTAAAGCCATTAGGGGAAGGTTGTCCTAGAACCCTGCTCGACTCTACTGCTACTGTGGCAGGCAGCCCAGAAACCATGGTCTGGAGAGCCCCGGGTCAGCGAGGGTGTTGGGCCTTCCCCTTGGGTTAGGAGGAGGGACCCTCTTTGAAATGTGCATGGAGGCTTGATAGGGCATTCGTGATGGTGACCTCTTCCTGGTCCGGGGGGGGGGGGGCAAGGAATGGGGGCTTGGAGCTTCGATATGAGAATTTGCGCAGATAAAATACAAGGCCATTTACTATGCCATTTGCTGCAAGCATAAAATTGGAGCGCCAAACGAACTTGCAGAGGCGATGATTATACTATACTGTGCGCCGTTACGTGTCCGAATCCATGCACAAAATAAGAAGACATAAGATGTGAAGCGATACCGGTTCCTTTTTTGCGAGTCGGCAGATTTTCTAGCGGGGTTGCATCTCTCTGTCGCATGAAATCTTTCTCTTTACGCCGTATTGTATACCGTCTTCCCAAGCGAATCCAAGCCCGAACGTTTTCCATTGTTTACATTATATGCATTCGGGTGTCAAGGTCAAATCTTAAAAGTTAAGGAACCTACATAGGATACCTAAAGATTGTAAGTATTTTCTTAGGTTAAGTACGACTAAAGCGAAAGAATTTCGCTGAAGTTCACTTAAGCAACAGTTAAGTAAATACTTAAATTAAGTTTGTACTTAAAAGTATTTCTGGGCCATGAACAGCTAAAATGCACAATATATACGTTATTCTATAAATGAGTTAGTGTTTGAGTTTTACGTCTCACCAACAGCTAAGGTGATACGGAGACGGGACCTCCGTTTAAAGACTCATCCGAAAGTCTGGAGAAGGCGAGTAGCATAGCCACTACACCACGGAGGCTCCTATTATATAAATGAGGTTGCCAACACTGTCTCAAAGCTCAAATGTGCCACTGTCGTATATAGTTGACGAAATGTTAGAATTGACGTCGCGACGTGAACAACTTCATACACGCCGCTTCCAATGCGTGAGGACCAAATATCCTAACTAACCAACCTCAATATTTGATCAACCATAAGCTACGATTATGAATACATATGTATAAACACGGGCTTCTAAACGTGATTGAAATATATACAATGGTGAACTCAAGACCCTTTTAACCACAATAGAAGTGAGCAATGATCAGGAATCAATACAATTGACCCACAGCTCCAATCAGAGACACCAAAGGGAAAGAAGCACAAACTTGAAACAACTAGACCCTAATTGAACCATTAATAGCGGAAGGCGTAAAGGACCGTCACTTACCCATAAAATGGCCAAAAAGCTATCCAAAACAAAATAATATAAGCGATACACGCACTCAAAGACAACCCATAACAAAATAAACCGCAACAGAAGAACCGCCTTGGAACGGCCAGTGAAAAGCATTCCACTTGGCGGGCTTAAATCGATTTTATGTGGCCACAAGCCTCGCCCTTATTTCCGTCGCAATTAAGACAAATACATTGTTCAGTCCGCATTCCCACACATGCCACATTCCCATTATATTTGAGTGTGTGTACCGCTTATATTATTTTGTTGTGGACAGCCAATTGGCAATTATGTGGGAAAGTAATTGTCCTTTTGACTAGCCGCTATTGATATTTCCATTAGGGTCTAGTTGTTTCGGGTTTGTGTTTCTTTCCCTTTTGTGTGTCTGATTGAAGCTGTGGGCTACTTGTATCGATTCCTGATCATTGTCGTCACTTCTAATTTCTTATGGTTACTATATCGTGCACTTAATAAGGCTGCTGCTAATACAACATGGATTTTAGCATAAACATATCTAACGGCTGTGCATGAGAATCATACAGGCATGAATTAAGTGAACACACTGAAGATTCAGGCCAAAAGTATTGTCATCCAGCGAAAATGTGTTAAACAGATTTTTAATAAAACTGGGTTTCCTCCGAAGAATACTGATCAAGATTCCATAGGAACTCAGGTTGTAATGTGTCAGTGTAATATCACCGCGGAAAACATGGTTTCCGCATGAAAATATCTGCAGCACTATTTTCCAACAGGCTACCTTTTTGGCAGAATAATTATAAAATAGAGAAGCCTCTGTGGTGTTGTGGTTATGCTACTCGCCTTATAAACCAGGGATTGTCGGATCCAGACTTTCGGATGAGTCTTTAAACCGAGGTCCCGTCTCCGTATAACCTTAGCTGTTGGTTGGACGTAAACTTGAAACACAAACACACACTTATAAAATAGACAAACGGAAGCCTACTCTAGGGACGATTAACGCCACTTTCAACCGCGTATGATCATGCAATTATCATACGGCACAAAATAATTTGGCTGAACAACAAATATTCTTAAAATAATTTATTTGTACCGAAGCACGAGATAAGCTTCATTTAATCTATCTCGTAACAATAGGGTCTTTTTTGTTTCCTGTTCATAACTTTGTAATTACTTAATTGATTTTAATTTTTGGGGCAGAAAGTTTTACCGCTATGAGACGATGTGTCGTGCGCGAATCGAAGTCCCGTAGCTCCGATGTCAAGATCAATCTTAGAGGTTAAAGGTAAAACATAGGGTCTGTTTTCAAGTGCAGTCCATTACATTGTCATTCCTTCATGGATGTTGAAATGTTAACCATTATAAGACGGTGTGCAGCATGCAAAACCTATGTGTATAGCTCCAAGGTCAGTGTCAGATTTAGAAGTCAAGGTGAAAAATATGAACCATTTGTCCTTTCAAGATAATAACTTTGTAATTTTTTGGTGGATTTGACATTATTTTGGCATATGTTTTCCATGTGCAGCGAAAACGAATCAGGTCTTTCCGTTATTATAAGATCGAGATCATGCTTAGAGGACAAAGCTAAAAACTGTTGCAGTCGATTTAAGTCTGTCACATAACACAAACGCCTGTGCCCCGTGTCTTAAAGCGGGTGCATAAACGTCATATGGACATAATTCTTGTTTACTTGTGTTTTTGTTCATTGAGTATATTTATCGTCCACCTATGATTACACATACGCTCGCTATCAGCTTGCTATGGAGTGAATACCCTTAACTGGGCCATAACCCTAACCGGTTTAGACAAAGCACAGAAGAAACATCCTGTATTTAGCAAGCATCTAAGGGATAATCTAAATGTATATTATACATGTGATTTTAAATGAATTTGTCATTTTCGGTAACTCAACCCAGGTTATTCTATCACGGTCCTGGCGTTAAGGCTTGCTAAGAATTAAAATTTAATTTTATGTATTGTTGGCTAGTACCTGATGCTCTGTTTCTGGTCGGGCTAATCGGCGTCTATCTGTTGGTTTCTTTTTGCTCCTGCATTTCAGTTATTTCTCGATGTGGAGTCCTCAGCGTTGTTTCAGTTCTGTGGTTGTTTGGTTTTTGTGTTTTCGGGCATGTTGCACTGAACAGTAAGGAAGCCTTCATGCGGACTGAACAAATTATTTGTCTTAATTGCGACGGAAGTAAGGGCGAGGATTGCGTCCGTGTAGATCGTTCCAAGGCGGTTCTTCTGACACGTTCTATTATGGTTATAGTTCGTCTTTGAATGTTTATGTCGCTCAAATATTTTTGTTTGGGATAGCCAATTGGCCATTTTGATTGAAAGTAACTGTCTTTTTGGCCTATCACTATAATAGATGTTTTTATTAGGGTCTAGTTATTTCATGTTTGTGTTTCGTTCCCTTTCGTGTCTCTGATGAGAAATGTGGTTTAAATGCATCTATTCCTGATCATAAATTTCACTTCTTTTTTGCTTAAAACAGGTTGCTTGCTTGGTAAAGGCGGCCTCTATGACAGATTTTACTGTGTCTATATCTATTGTCATATCAGTTTTAAACGCAATAGCTCATATGATTTGGAAAATATGAGCTATTAAAATTTAAATGTAAAATTTAGCATAAACAATGTTGAAGGTCACTTTTATAAACGCGGTATTGCTGAAAAATTATTGGATCTATACCCACCAGCATACCAAATATCATCTTAACCAATCATGCGAGTTTTCTAAGCGCTTTACCAGTAGAAATATGAAATACTTAAACAAATAATATGAAAATCTTCAAAAGGATTGTTTGTCTTTAACATTGACTTTTGGTCAATAATATGGCATGGGTATTGCTGAAAAAAAAAACCTTGGACTTCTGTCAGTCAACATACCAACATATGACAATAATTCGGGAGTTATGAAGTCTTAAAACCATAACGTGTTGGCGGACACTGACGCTTATGCCGACGCCAGTGACATTACCAACACCGTCAGCGGGACTTTTATAGTAGGTCTTCCTTTGCTTCGTCCAGCTGAGCTTAAATAGCATACAAATCATTTGCCCATAAACTCAAAGCATTCCAAACTTGGGATACTTGCAACAATGTTGACCTAGCTGACATAGCATAATGTATTAGCAGATCAGGGCCTGCACGGATTTCTTTAAATGCTGAAATGTTTGTAAGACTTACATCAAACAAAATTGTTACCCCTTTGATTCGAAATGAACTATTTAGCACTATTATTGGTGGTTGTCAGTCATTTGTGTATCACAATGGGCATCGGTGACCTAATTGATAAGAGCGCTGACTCTTAATCAGTATGTGTCTCACCGCTGTGGTTCGCGCCACGCTCGGGTTACATGTGAGATGCTAAGTTACGTATCGGAAAGACATGTTGTTCTCCGGCTATTCCGGTTTTCGCCCACCTCTGATTAACGATCGGCTCGAAATAAGTGAAATAACCTAGAAAGCACCTTAAAACCAAACCTAAAACAAACGTGTTTCTGGCCGATTTGTTAGACCTTGATACAATTGACTGGGTAGTAAACTGAAAACTAATACTACTTTGAAGCAAATAATATGAAATAAATCAAAAGGAATAAAATGACCTATATACTGCACAAAACTGTTAGTATTTTGATCCTTTTAAAAGTTTTAATATTCATTCGAAGACACGTTGTAAGCATTAAGACACTATGTCAATTTTGTTTGATTCATAATTGTTGTATCAGAGCTCATTTCATATCCCTAGAGTTTTGTGTATGCAACGTGTTTTTAACCCTGGACATCCCTATCACAGCAATTGTTATCTGCTTTGTTGTACGACTGTTACCTAAAAGTCATTCTCCCAAGACCAGATTGCTCCTCTGATCTTTTTCCACACTGTTTATCTGCATGCACTTATATGTTTAAATAGTTTGCAAGATGATGCAGCAGACGTCATAGCTTTTACAGACGACATTTTTAGATACAATTTTTCTTGGCATCTGAAGGGTTTTACACTGACTAGTCAATTGAATGCTATGAAAAGCTGACCTATTAAAACTATTAAGAACTAAGTGGTCATGCTGTCAGTGAAAGTTCCGGAGAACCCTAGAACAAAGGTATCTTGGCCATGCGCGTGGAGAAGTACTTAATCTTTGTTAGAATCCTAAACCTCATCGACGGGGAGCCAGACTGCAGATATATATGTTAACAAAATCCATTAACAATCCATTAATAATAGACATAAATTAAGCATAACTGGACCTTAACGGCTTGCCAAAATGTAATCATTATAATGTTTGAAAATATAGTTCTCTGATCTGATACCAAAGTTTATAGTTCCGCAATGAGTTTTAATTCTCTTGTAATCCAACAAAGAAGTTGGATGCAATCTTTGGTGAACAATTCTCAAAACTAAGCTCATATAAAAATCGTTCGCCTTAAACAGATCTAAGGAACAATCTAAAACAGCCAAATAAGAATTTGCTAATATGCCAAAATAATATTTTATTTATTTATTTATTTATTTATTTATTTATTTATCTATTTATTTATTTATTTATTTGACAGACATGATCACGTATATGATGAAGTGAAGAGGCGCGCTAGCCAAGAACATGCATATGGACAGCTTGAAACCAGTACAGGTACTTCACCGGAGTTTAGAGTTTGCCTTTACATTCGAGTGTTAAGAGTCCAGCGTAGCAGGAAGGAAATAAAAAAGGCACCATCAAAGAGCTAACGTCAGGTGTCATGTTAGCTCTCCCTCATACAAGACCGGCCTTAAAGATGTAAACTGTGTGTGCTTAAACCCCTCTTGTATTTTCTTCTTATTCTTCAAACTAAACATTAATAGATGGCATGGCCTGTCGTTTACAATACTCACAATCCAGTTGAGACTGAATTAAGGGATTCCGATATGAAATCACCAGAGCGTTTTGCATAAATATAACTGTCTGATGGTTTACTTGAATAAAATGTTGCACAGGTCTGTTGGATATAGGCTTTTCTAGCATAGATATATTAAAAAAAAAACTTTCAATCAAAGCATCATCTGCCGAAAAACGAGAGGCTTCCTCCAAAGTTTCAACTTGTTTTCCATCGAAAATTCCTTATTGTCCCAATTGATGCCATGGTTTGAACACATCAACAAGGGCAAACTGTCTACATTTTTCATGATCAGAGTCAGTCGTCATTTTTAAGAAGACCGTCTAAGAAATAACTGGTATATATTTTGAGCAAATTCTACTTGATTCCGGGCAATTCTGTTCCACACGTTTCTACACGTTTTGTCTTTAATCCTCTGGATCAACCCACATGCCTTTAGAATAAGTTCTTTAACTAATTTGAGCGCCGCTCCACAATCATCGGACTGTAAATCGCTGGAGATTTTCCAATTACCACGCTTTGCAAAAGAACGGACCATGGTCCACTATGCCACTTTACATTTACAACTTCCTCAAAGTGCAAATTGTACTTATCAACCTGAATAGGACAGGATTTGGGTGGAAGCAAAAATTAAATTATAAAGCCTATTTCCTCGAACTCATTGTTGAGCCGTTAAGCCTAAGAAAGGATCTATCCATTACTTTTATTGTCCAAATTCCGTCACCACTAAAGTAAACGTTACTTTATTTCTGCTAGCAGTACATAAACCAAAGGTTTCATCGATTATATATATATATATTAATCAGCTTCGTGCTATTGGGCAACATAGTGTTATATATTTTGTGTAAACCCTCTGGTCAATATTCCTGTGCAACGGTGTGTATAATAAATAACATGTATTGGAAATATTTATATAATATTGCACTTTTAACTGTAAATATTAGTGTGTGGGCTTTATTTTCTAGGTAAGGTTTAGTTGTTGATATTGTAACATCCAAAACGGGCCAACGCCCTCTCGGGTGATATCATTAATTAAAAGACACTCAGTTGTGTGATAGATGTATTCTTCAGATGATAACAATGTAACTATGGAACAGTAACTAACGCCATAAGCGAAGTAACGTAATTGACATCACAATTAGATCTATTACTAGGCATCAAATGATAAGCTGATCACAGGATATTACAGATATATGTTCTGCTGTAGTGTATTTTTCTTTCAGATCCAACTCCGAAAACGTACGAGAACTTCTTTTAATCCAGAATAATATCAACATTAAAGAAGAGACACAGTGACCGAATGACTGTTCCGTCGAATGTAACATACATCATATAAATCTTCAAACATCAAAACCTTAACTAGAGTTTCCAGTGAACGTCTTGTTAAGGGTCCCAGCATCGAAGATAAAATGCCGTCTAGTTTTTTTTTTTTATTATTATTTCGAATGTAGTACTGATTTTGCTTGACTGTGAAAACTTGATGACATGTAACGATAATGTTGACAAATATTTAGAATATTGCAGTTTTGAGACAGGACATTCTGTAGTTGGACTTAATTGACCATTTTGTGGGAAAGAAACTGTTCTTTCGGCTTTCCGCTATTGAGGTTTCTATTAGGTCTAATTATATAATATGTGTGTGTGTTTCCCGTTGGTATTGCTGACGGGAGATGTGGGTTATAATTGCATCGATGCCTGATCATTGCTTTCACTTCTATTGTATTTATTAATTGCATTTTAAAACCTTCAATCTTGTATCGTACGTGCGTTCCTTTTTGGTGGTGGCGGTGTGTGTGTGTTGTTCTTCTCACAAAACATTTGCCTCTTGAACCTTGGGAGAGCTGATGCCATTATACAGTCGGTTTGAAGTATTGCGCCGTGGTGAATAGACTGCCAATATTGCTTAAACGCTTCACATTTATATAATAGTTTTAAATACCGTTAAATAATACACCGGATGCAAACTAATTGTCCACAGGTATAATTTCGAATGTTGAAGAGCGACGACCTACTGTTAAATCCACTATTTTACGGCAGGATACATGTCTTAAATCCAACCCAGACATATTGAACGCTTTTTGAAGACATTAGCCGGAAACATTGAAACTTACCGAAGGCGCAATGTCTTTTATCTTTTATAGTTTCAGGATTACGCCCCTGCCCATTGGGGCTTGAAGAAATAGATGTGCTGCATGATGCTTCTACGCAGAGCTGAAAACGACCACACACGAGTACTGGTAAACCGCTTAAAGGATCTAAGTAGTAGTAAAACAAAGATCAGGAATCGATACAATTATCTTACTCCACCCATTTAAGACACCAAAGGGAAAGAAACACAAACATGAAACGACCAGACCATAATGGAAACTTAAACAAAGGAAGGCCATAAGGACAGTTACTTTCCCACAAAATGGCCAGGCAAACCTGCCCAGGCAAAGCGATGCGAGTCACAACGTCCATGCTTATAAACCCTATTGGTTTCATTGGGCTCCAGCGCTTGAGATGTCTTTTCATCTAAATGTCGGGTAAAAGTTCCACAAAAAAGGAAGTCACGTCTCCAAAATGACCTTTACAGCGTTGATGTGATGTTAAACCTCAAATCAAACAAACAAAACAAACAATAGTTTCAGGGTCAGATTGTTCGTTAAACACGTCGCTGATGCGACATGTCAGCATTCTAATACCGTTTCGAAAGCTGATGAACAAGTACAAAATATAGAAATGAAGGCAATGACCAGAATTCGATACAGTTAACCTTCAGCTCCCATCAGAGACACCAAAGGGAAAGAAACACAAACATGAAACAACTTGACCCTTATTGAAACATCAATATCGGAAAGCCAAAATGATAGTTACTAACCCACAAAATGGCCGACTAGGTATCCAAAGAAAACACAATACAAGCGCTACACACGCTCAAAGACAAACCATAACAAAAATAAATCGCGACAGATGAACCGCCTTGGAACGGTCAGTGAAACGAATTCCACTTGGTGGCATTTTAAATATTTTTAGTTTTAAACTCAGTTAAAGAGGATTCAAAGAGGGCCATCTTATCGAAAACCTCGTATGTTATTCTCATTTTTATCTCAGACGTACATATTATCCTCTAAGATGGTTGGTTGGTTGGTTGTTTGAGGTTTAACGTCCCCGTCAACACTGTAAAGGTCATTTTGGAGACGTTGCTTCCAATTTTGTGGGACTTTTACCCGACATTGAGATGAAATGACATCTCAAGCCCTGTCGCCCAATGAAACCAATAGGGTTTATAAGCATGGACGGTCCGCCTTGCACCGCGGTTCCTGGACAGGCTTAGATCCTCTAAGCGGTTTACCAGTACTAGTGTGCAGGCCGAATTCAGCTCTGCGTGGAAGCATCATGCAGCCCATATATTTCTTCAAGCCCCTATGGCGGGGGCGTTATCCTCTAAGAGCAAGATTCTTTGAACTTTCTATGAATCAGACCCACAATCCAATATTCTGTGATAGCCACTTTAACCTTTATTAAAGTAATTTAAAGTACCATTTTTTTTTTTTTTCGATTTAATTTCATTTATTTTTACTTGTCATTTGATTATTGTGCATGTTACTTATAATTCAGGGATATAAATGACAAGATTAATGTCCAAATTCAAACTTAAGTTTAAAATATTCTTAACCTTTTACATGGACATACTAATATGATAAATTGAGTTAACTGAAAAGTACGTTTCTATCCATCTGATTCATCTACTTACAAACACAGAAACTAGAATTTAAATAATTCAAAACAATATTGGAATTTGGAATAGAGGGAGATTAGTAAAAATCTGATGAAACTCGTTTATTTTATTAGTTACGGTCAGTATTCTGTACTAGGTATTCTGGACAACGAGCCTAATAAATTCTATGATTATATTAATCAGTTATATGATGCTCCTCTTTTAACTAGAGATTACACTCAGCATGCTCTTAGTCCTTTCATCGATTCTGGAATTAATCACAAACGTCATTACATCAAAATAGCTTTCAATTATGAGGGTTTGGATTTTTTTACATTTACCTAGTATCTTCCGAAACATTTCGATGATTTCATCCATTCCTGCTTATTTTCAAAACATAGAAACCCTCATAATTTGATATTTAACTTGTTTCTGATCTCTGGTTAGGCTCATCGGAATCTCAATGTTGGTTCCTTTTGCTCCAGCATTTTGGTGGTTTTTTTGCTGTCGAGTCAGCACCGTGGTTTCATTTCTGTGGTTGTTTGATTTTTGTGTTCTGAGAGATGTTACAGTGCGGGCTAGGAGGCGTTCATAAGGACTGAACAAATTATTTGTCTGAAACGGCGAGGATTGCGACCGCGTAAAATCGATTTAAGCACCCCAGTGAAATTCATTTCACTGACCCCTCCAAGACTGTTCTTCTGTCGCGGTTTAATTGTGTTATGGTTTGTCTTTGAGTGTATGTATCGCTTTTATTTTTTTTTGTTTTGTTTTTGGTAGCCAATTGGCCATTTTGTGGGAAAGAAATTGTCATTTTGGCTTTCCGCTATTGATGATGATGATGATGATGATTTCGTGTTTAACGACGCGTCAACCGCTATTGATGTTTCCATTAGTGTAAAGATATTTCACGTTTGTAATTTTTTCTTTTGTTTCCCTGATGGGAGCTATGGTTTATTTGTATTCATTACTGATCATTGCCTTCACCTCTATTCTGATATTGACACTAACACTCCTGATACCCGAGATGGTAAAAACTCAGTGTATTGCTATCCTACTGCTGGTCATATAGTTACTGGCAATAAAATAGAATTCATGATTCCAGGATAAAAATATAACTTCTACAGGATCGAAATATTGATTTCCTTCTAAAATTGACTTCAATACGTGAAGAAAAAAAACCGCTGCTGCATTAAACGAATTTGGTAATCGACGGTGTAAACGAGTGTTGAGCGTAAAGCCCTTAAAGAATGGAAACGAAGCATTCTAAAACATCTTTCTACTCTTAAAATACGACCTTATTACCTCCTAAACCTAAGACGTCTTTACGTCATCTTAAACTAGGTATTCAAGAATTTCATAAGAAGTTTATTTTGGCGCAAGCAGATAAGGCCGCTTACTATGTCGTCGTTGCTTGACGGCTCATCTATGTTAACACTCTTCAGCAAAAGCATAGTGGTAGTAAGGCCTATGAACTGCAGCCTTTGGCTGTAGAAAGATCTATAATTGATGAATACATTTGCAATTCAGCCACCAAGTTTGCTGTATGTGTTACAAAAGTCCAAGTCAAGTTTCCCAGGTTGTGTTCGATACCTAAACTTCATAAAAGACCATACAAAACCCGGTTTATTGCAGGTTCTAGCTCTTGTACCACCATAGAGATTTCTACATTATTAAATTCACGTTTTACTACCATAAAAAGCATGTGATTAAATATTGCGACAAAGTATTTGATCGATCAAGAAGGAATCTGTTTTTGGTCTATAAAAATCTCCTCTAAAGTTTTAAATAAATTTAAATCAAGACGTTTTCGTGTTTCAAATATGTCCTATAAAAGGATTATCCTTTGGAAGCAAGGAATACACCACAGAACTGGAAAATATGAAGTGGCCATGTTTTCTGGGCCAGACTAGCTAGTTTCGGCCAATTAGGCCTAATCAGTGGCCCTCAAATATTTAAAAAATTCCACATTGGAATCAATGATCCCAAAGGACAAGAAAATATAAACTACACTATGATGTAGGACAGGGAGACTTTTTACGGCCGCCATACATTCCCAGACACCAGCTGTTGTTACGTCAGGTATGTTCTATCAAAGGGCAAAGGGTTATCCTTTGGAAGCACGGAATACACCACAGAACTGGAAAATATGAAGTGTGCATGTTTTCTTGGCCAGACTAGCTAGTTTCAGCCAATTAGGCCTCATCAGTGACCCTCAAATATTTTCAAAATTCCACAATGGAATCAATGATCCCAACGGACAAGAAAATATAAACTACACTATGATGTAGGGCAAATAAAAATAAAAAATGAGTTCCTTTAAGAGCAATGAAAACATTCGTAAGAAAGAAGATGGATCATACTACGTAGTTACGGCTAATAAAGCCTCATCAGTGACCCTGTAATGATCTGGCAAAGAAAGCCAGAGAAAACATACTGCAATTTTACTTGACAATAATTACATAAGGTTACGCACTAAGTTATTTAGACAAATTGTGGGTATTTTGATGAGTACAAATTGCGCACCCCTGTGGCTGATCTGTTCTTGTTTTGTTCTGAAAGAGACTTCATTATTTCCTTTTCCTTTGAAAACCAATTTGAAATTAGTGTAACCTTTGGCTCGACTTCGAGATATATGGATGATTTATTCAATATTGACAATACCTATTTCTATGATTTGCGCAGTCAAATACCCCCCAAACTTCAGTTAAATAAAGCATATTCTTCTGACACCGCGGCCCCGGTTTTGGATTTACATCGGTCTATTGTAGACGCGTGTGTTTCCTGCAAAATTTATGATAAACGCGATGAATTTGCGATTGTTAATTTCCCTTTCTTTGATGGCGATGTCCCTCTTGTGGCGTTTATATTTCGCAACTAATTCGATTCGCCAGAGTGTCTGGTCATGTAACTGACTTCTGCACTCGTAATAAACGGTTGCTTCTAAACTTATTAATTAGTGTTATCGGTCTCATAAACTACGCAAAGCCCTCTCTAAATTTTATAGACCTCAATCTGGTTTAATTTCAATATGAAATGTTGGACTTAAATCTCTTCGGCAACAGGGTCTATCGGAACTCGCATTTCATGCTGACTCGTATATAAATTGAAAATTTACTTGCAATGCTTTTAGTACCCAAATTCCTAAAATCATTCTTTGATATAAAAAGATTGAGTGCAACCAAAATATTATACGACAGACTGCATGCATGATATTTGACCCAATCGCGGTTGATAACTTTGCTTCTCTCTTTGTTTGCACGCCGGTGGGTGAGACCTCAGATTCTTTGACTGTTCCAGCGTAGAGGCTTACATATGTAATGTTGGCTTATATCCGATGCTCTGTCTCTGGTTGTGCCCATCGGAGTCTATCTGTTTTTTGTTTGTTCATTTTTTATTTTATCTTTTTTTTTTCTCCAGCATTTCAGTGATTTGTTGCTGTCGAGTCCTAGCCGTTGTTACATCTTTATGGTTGTTTGATTTTTGTGTCCTCGAATATTTCGCATTAATGAGTTAGGAAATAGAAGTGAAGGCTATGATCAGGAATCGATACAGTTACCCTAAGCTTCCATCAGATACACCAAAGAGAATGAAACACAAACATGAAACAATATACCCTAATGGAAACATCAATAGCGGAAAGCCGAAAGGACAGTTGCATTCCCATAAAATGGCCAATTGGCTATCCAAAACAAACTGATACAAATCAAGGGCGAGGATAGCCCCCCCCCCCCGTGATTTATTCACTGACCGTGCCAATGCGGTTCTTCTGTCGAAGTTTTTTTTTTTTTGTCTTTGAGTGTGTGTATCGTTTATACTATTTTTTGTTTTGGATGGCCAACTGGCCATTGTGTGGGAAAGTAACTTTTTGGCTCTCAGCTATTGATTTTTCCATCAGAGACACCAAAGGGGACGTTAAACCTCAATTAAAACAAACAAAACTATACAATTGAAGGCACTTCATATTCAACAAGATGTGTTTTTGAAACAGTGATGCCCCCCCCCCCCCCACCCCCGGACAGCGCATGTTAAATATTAAAGCAGTATCACTCAGAAATCGAAAGGTATGGCCAATGTTCAAGTCTTAAAAAAAGGAGGTCAAGGTCACAAGGTCAAAAATTATGGGATTGTTGATAAGATCTTGTGACAGAATGCATGTGTTAAATATGAAAGCCCTATCACTTACCAATTGAAAGTTATAGCCAATGTTAAAGTTTTTAAAAGGAGGTCAAACGTCAAGGTCACGAGGTCAAAAATTATGGCACCCCTGGTAAGGTCTTGTGAAAAAGAAGTCACATGTGAAATATGACAGCCCAATCACTTACCAATCAAAGGTTGTGGACCATGACATTCACCGGAGATTGCCGACAATTATTGGATTTCCGGGACATGCTACCTGTATGAAATGATTAACGATTTGCATAAGCTTTATAGGGAAAACTTCATTTAAACCTTTATAACTTTATTACCTTTAAATGTAGAATTGAAGTTTTGTTATATTTTTGTAGTAAAATCCAACAGCTTTCTACTGATATATTTTTGTCTGATTTAGAAAAAGATCTTCTTGCTTTCCTATTGTATTTAGTTACAGCCCTGTATTTCCCTTAATGGTGTCATTAAAAATAGCGAAATCATGTATCTAACCGATTTTGGACTAGATTTATTCTGAAATTAATTTGTGAAGTTTTGAATTCTGTTGGATCCAGATAGTGACTTTTTCAAACTTTACAAAGTTATGTTAGACTTTTTTGACATTTTATCTTTTTGCTTCCCCGTATTAGTAAAATTGCACTAGAACCGAGTTGCACTATTTAATTTTACGGTCGAAAATTGCCTAAGTCCACACAGTTACTATTCACAATAGCTTGAAATTAATGTTTAAACAAACAAATAATCATTTACTAACAGAAAATTGGCGTTTGGTGTTTTTGGAAATATTCGTTTTAAAGTTATTAGTCAGTGATATAGTCGACAATGCATTATTATTGTAATACGGGCCTCCGTGGCCTAATGGATAAGAGCGCTGACTCTTAGTCATTAGGTCTCTCACCGCCGTGGGTTCGAGCCTCGCTCGGGTCACGTGTGAGACGCCAAGTTCTGCAACGGAAGGTCAGGTGGTTTTTCTCCGGGTACTCCGGTTTTCGCCCACCTATGATTAACGATCGGCTCGATATGAGTGAAATAATCTTGAAAGGGCCGTAAAACCCAAACCAAAAAAAAAAAAAAAAAAAAAATTATTATTGTTTGTAGTATTATGCCGCTTTTTGTCTTTTTATATTCAGTAATTAATAGATTTTTTTTTTCTTCTAATCAGCCAAAGACAAGTAATGTGTTGGTAAATCCATAATGTTTGAAAAACATAACTTTTTTTTTTTGATCACCGCAGTGGAAATTTTTTAATTGACATGATGAATATCTTAATTGGCATTTCGAATTTAATCTTTAATTGAATAAGTATCTGTTTGTTAGCACCTCTCCGTCTGTTTTGAAGCCAAAATACTTAAAAGGTGACCGCAAACTATAAGGGTCCTACATTAATATATAGCAAATTATTCATGTTTTCATCATGGCTTTGTCAAAACCTAGTCGTTGTAACTTAACGGTCAAGAATTATAAAATGTTGCATGAAGGAAACCAATTACCTAAGATATTTTGAGAAAAAACGCGTGTACAAAGTTCAAGTATTCGCGTATTACCAGACGTATTATGTGGAAAGGATAATCACCAGAAGAGCAGCGCCTGAGGTATTAACCATTACATTTCATTACTCGTTATTATAATATTTATTCTTCTTCTTATTATTATTATTATTGTTATTATTATTATTATTATTATTATTATTATTATTATTATTATTATTATTATTTTCAGCTACCCACAATATTTATTTCAGGTTCTATCTTGCACATTACGTTAGCATGTCCGTGAAATGTATACCCTAGTAAACGCTTCTTTATATAGAGAAAAGATGGCTTTACGGGGGTATACAGTATTTTTTCTTATTTCTGCTCAAAAACATATATCATGGTTGCTCGTTAGAACCGTCCCATCGGGGCGGTTCTAAAGAGCACCCACAATCTGTCTTTTTGAGCAGAAATACCAAAATTTCACCAATTATCATTATAAAAATTTGTAGATAATTTAATAGTATGATATTATACGGTCATACTGTCGTAATGGCTTGCCACGCGTCAGATTATTGTCATTATTTTTACCATATTGCAACATATTTTTACCCCCACGCTTTTAAAAAAAAGCGTTCGGGGATATTGTGAACGCCTCCGTCCGTCTGTCCGTCCGTCCGTCAGTCCGTCATGCTATCTTCTCCTTAACCACTGGTCAGAATGTAACCAAATTTGGTACACAGCTTTTTTTACATGATGAGGGCGTGCAAAGTAACATTTATTTTTGGCCCCGCCCCCCAGGGGCCTTGGGGAGGGGTCATAAGGTCACATATCAATTAAATTCAATTTCAAAGTCAATTTCATAGATTTTGAAACAAAACTTTGCATAAGTAATGATTAATGATATATGTAACACATATTGAACGGGATTTTGGCTGCGACATCTTGATCATGCCCTAGGGGTCGGACTTTGGAGGGGGGGGGGGATCAGGGGCTCAAAATTCAAATTTTACCTAATATAGTCATATGGAATATCAAATTGAAGCGGGTGATTAGTAGAATACAATACAAGTAAAATTTTTGAGCCTGGGGTCAGATTGGGGCCCTGGGGGAGGGGTCAAAATTTAAGTTTTTTGGAACATAGTCATGTGGCATATCAAATTGAAGGGCATGATTAGAAGAATATAAAACAGGTAATATTTTGACCCTGGGGTCAAATTAGGGCCCAGGGTGAGGGGTTTTTGGTACTTGGCCCCTCTGTAGAAAGCGTGGGGATTTGCGATGGCGCGCCATCGACAGTATTCTAGTTTGTTCTGACACTACGTTAACGAGTGTATGAAAAATCTATACCCAGGTAAACCCCACTTTATGTAGTGTGGTATATATTATTATTCTAAAGATTTATTTCTGCTCCAAAATATAGATTGTGGGTACTCATTAGAACCGCCGCAATACTAACGAGTACCAAAGAGTACAAACGAGTACCAACAATCTATGTTCTGAACATAGATCAGATAACTATCACTAATTTTACCATATATGGCTTGGCGGCCATTTTGGTCATGTGACCTGGACCTCATGAGTAAATTTTGGTTTCCCCCATCCCATAGAGGCTCCGTATGAAATTTGATGTCAATCGGCCCAACGGTTTCCGAGGAGAAGCAGTTCGAAAATTATCACAATTTTTCGCCTCGGCGAGGCTATACTAAACGGAATGTAATATTTCCAAGTTCGTTGGTTAGATCTTATTGATATCTATCAGTATGCCAAAAATTGTTTAAATATTCCAAGAGGTTAAGTCACTATCACCAATTTTCACAAACGGCTTACGGACAGACAGACAGACAGACCGACCATATATGGCTTGGCGGCCATTTTGGTCATGTGACCTGGACCCCATGAGCAAATTTAGGTTTCCCCCATCCATAGAGGCTCCATATGAAATTTGACTTCAATCGGCCCAACGGTTTCCGAGGAGAAGCAGTTCGAAAATTTTCACATTTTTCGCCTCGGCGAGGCTATATTAAATGGAATGTTATATTTCGCAAGTTCATTGGTTAGATCTCATTGATATCTATCAGTATACCAAAAATTGTTTAAATATTCCAAGCGGTTAAGTCACTATCACCAATTTTCACAAACGGGTTACGGACGGACAGACAGACTGACAGACTGACAGAATGACATGATTTTAGGGCACTCTTAGAAAATCAACCGACTTCAGTCGGTTGCGTTTTCTGCGGGTCGTGCAATTGCAATTTCTGGAGTCATGGAATATGGCCTTAGCTTATATACCGTATGCATGCTATCGTAATGAAATATGAATTCATTAGTTCACATTTTACTAGCCAATCTTATTTGTATAATGTTGGATATGTTGAATATCAGTGTAGACTTTGTTTTGAACTGAAAGAAAAATATGCCTTTGACTGGCAAGGCTGCCCGAATAAAGAAATATGATAAACTCGTAGATTTGGTAAACCGCACGGAGAAAAAATAAAATTTAAATCCTTATCAAAATCAATCTTAAGAGCCGATATTGCGCAGGGGTTGTCTTTGATAACCTTTTTTCGAATAATTATGGTTAAATGTCAGATCACGATGCGCTTTGCCTATTTTATTGTCGAAGTGATTTTAACCCATTTATGCCTAGTCGACTGTTCTACTCTATATTTTAAACATGCCCATTTCCACTTTAAGGAGTGTCTGATTGCTTTTATTTTTCTTATTTTTTTTTGTCAGAAATACCCATGTTTCATGAAGACAGTGTAGATCCTGATTGGACTCCGCATTATGACCGTCTGATCTGGGCCTGCACTGTTGTCAATATCCAAATTTATGGGTTTCTAGGCTTAGTTAAATGGGTTAATCAGACAATAGCAATTTTCTTGGGACTTGGTTATATTAGACACATCAAGCAAACAGCGACCTCTCCAAGACAGCGACATTAATATCAGCCATGTACATCCGCGCAGTCTGATCAGTCTTCACTGGACGATCGAGGGATAGCAATGGACCCAAAGGTTGTCCCAGGCGGAAATAGAAGACTCAGACCAGACTGCGCGTGATGCGTAGGCTGATGTGAGTCTTCGCTGTACGCACATGTCTAAATGAAGATTTTGCTGTGCACCGGCTTAATATTTGTTGAATTTTATGGTTTAAATGACAACATTGTATTACATAATTACGTCGATCATCAATTTCATGTTGATTTCACACCTTTATGAATATCACTGCAAATATATCAAGAACTGTCGTCATTAAATGAGCCAGCCTATGAGAAAATGGTACTTATCACATAGGCGAACAGCAAAGGCTCAGGCTAGCCTGCCCATACGCGCAGTCTCGTCAGAGCCTTTGTTGTTCGCAGGCATGTAGTGTTGGCCTAGAGGAAGGTCCAAGTAAAGAGCCATGCTTCTGGCCCTATTAAGTGGCTACGCATGCGCATTTGAAGAATCTTAAAACGGACAATCCTAAGTACAATTTTCTCATGACTCGGCTCAAATGTCATATTTTGTATTTGAATGGAATGTCATATGTTATGAAATAAAGATACATATCCAGCATTCTTTTTGTTCTCTCTCTGTCTCTCCCTCTCACTCCCTCGCTCTCTCTCTCTCTCTCTCTCTCTCTCTCTCTCTCTCTCTCTCTTTCTCTCTCTCTCCAACCCACAGGCTAATTATACCTGCCACTGTAGTAGGACTGAAGATATATATTCTTAATAAACAAAATACAAAATCGATCGTCCAGTAAAGTTAGGTCCCGGTTCCGATTCCAGTTCCCGGCTCCCGATTCCAGTTCCCGGTTTCCGATTCCAGTTCCCGGTTCCCGATTCCAGGTACCGGTTCCCGATTCCCGGTTACAGTATTGTCACATACTGCATTAGACCACAGCGCGGCTAAACGGCGGGAGTAACGGAGACGCTCTAGAGTTGATGACCATCCGTCCCGCAGTGGCCCGGCGACAGGACAATGGACATGTACTCCTTTAGACCAAACTGCGGATAGGCTGTGGGAGTAGCGGAGACTCGCTATAGGCGATGATCATCCGTCCCCTGTGGCCCGGCGACAAGACAGAGGACACATACTGCAATAGACCACGCTGCGTCTAAGCGGCGGAGTAACGGAGACTCTTTTTATAGGTTTTGTGCAAATCGGGAACCGGGAACTAGTTCCCGGTTCCCGGTTACCGATTTAATAAGGAACCTATTCGATTTGACTATGTAAAGAGTTGCCTAGATAGAAATATTTTATTCAGTTATCAGTTGAAAAGGAATGACATCCTTTCTCACAGTTCATCCGCGCCGCAAATCTTTTAAAACCCACGCAGCCCCGCATTGAGCGGGCGGAACAAAGCTACTATACCGAAAGTTTGCGCGGGTTATAGGTCATGATCATCCGTGCCGCAATGGGTCGGCAACAGGGCAGTGGATACATACTGCAACAGACCACACGGCAGCGGGAGTAACGGAGACTCTCTATAGATGATGACCATCCGTGCCGCAGTGGCCCGGAGAAAGTGCGGTGGACACAAATTGCATTAGACCACACCCCGGCTAAGCGGCGGGAGTAACGGAGATTCTCTAAAAGCGATGACCATCCGTGCCGCAGTGGCCCGGCGAAAATGCAGTTGACACATACTGCAGTAGACCGAATCGCGGCTTAACGGCGGGAGTAACGGAGACACTCTAGAGTTGATGACCATCCGTCCCGCAGTGGCCCGGCGACAGGGCAATGGACATGTACTCCTATAGACCAATCTGTGGAGAGGCTGCGGGAGTAGCGGAGAATCGCTATAGGTGATGATCATCAGTCCCGCTGTGGCCCGGCGACAAGACAGTGGACACATACTACAATAGACCACGCTGCGGCTAAGTGGCGGGAGTAGCGGAGACTCTCTTAACGTGATGATCATCCGTGCCCCAGTGGCTCAGAGAAAGGGCAGTGGATAACCCTATTTATCAACTGAAATGCATTTGTAAAATATATGCACAGCGGACAAATCTTTATACCTTAAAATCAAATCGGGAATGTGTTTGCTCAAATTGACGATGTTCTTATAAATTCAATTCGAAAGGCTGCATTTACTATAGGATAACATTATTTATTAACTGCTAAGCTTTTTAAATATGCCCAAGTTAAACAGACAAAGCTTTATATACTTAAATCAAATCTGTTTAACCCACGCAAACTTGTGGTCTAGTTGCTTTGGTCCGCCCGCTCAGTGCGGGACTGCTCGGGTTTTAAAAGATTTGCGGCTGGGGTGAACTGTGAGTAAGGATGGCGTTCCTTATCAACTGATAACTGAATAAAATATTTATATCTAAGGAATGCCATCCTTACTCACAGTTCACCCGCGTCAGTGTGGTTTATTGCAGTATATGTCCACCGTCTTGTCGCCGGGCTACAGCGGGACGGATGATCATCGCCTATAGCGATTCTCCGTTACATCGCGGCCTATCCGCAGTTTGGTCTAAAGGAGTACATGTATATCGCCCTGTGGGACGGATGGTCATCACCTAAAGAGAGCCTTCGTTATTCCCGCCGCTTAGCCGCGGTGTGGTCTAATGCAGTATGTGTCCACTGCCCTTTCTCCGGGCCACTGCTGCACGGATGATCATCACCTTAAGAGAGTCTCTGCTACTCCCGACCTTTAGCCGCAGCGTGGTTTATTGCAGTATGTGTCCACTGTCTTGGCGCCGGGCTACAGCGGGACGGATGAGCATCACCTATAGCGATTCTCCGCTACTCCCGCAGCCTATCTGCAGTTTGGTCGGAAGGAGTACATGTCCATTGCCCTGTCGCCGGCCCACTGCGGGACGGATGGTCATCACCTAAAGAGAGTCGCCGTTACTCCCGCCGTTTAGCCGCGGTATGGTCCAATGCAGTATGTGTCCACTGTTCTTTCTCCGGGCCACTGCGGCACGGATGATCATCACCTTAAAAGAGTATCCGCTACTCCCGCCACTAGTCCCAGTGTGGTCTATTGCAGTATGTGTCTACTGTCTTGTCGTCGGGCCACAGCGGGACGGATGATCATCCCGTGCACCTATAGCGATTCTCCGCTACTCCCTGAGCCTATCCGCAGTTTGGTCTAAAGGAGTACTTGTCAATTGCCCAGTCGCCGGGCCACGGAGGGACGGATGGTCATCACCCCTTAAAAGAGTCTCCGTTACTCCCGCCGTTTAGTCGCGTTGTAGTCTAATGCAGTATGTGTCCACTGCCCTGTCGCTGGGCTACCGCGGGACGGATGGTCATCACCTATAGAAAGTCTCCGTTACTCCCGCTGTGATGTGGTGTAATGCAATATGTGTCCACTGCCCTTTCTCCGGACCACTGCAGCACGGATGGTCATCACCTATAGAGAGTCTCCGTTACTCCAACCGCCTAGCCGCGGTGTGGTCTAATGCAGTTTGCATCCACTGCCCTTTCTCCGGGCCACTGGGGCACGGGTGGTCATAGAGAGAGCCTCAGTCACTCCTGCCGCTAAGCTGCGGTTTGGTCTAATGCAGTATATGTCCACTGCCCTTTCTCCGGGCCACTGCGGCATGGATGATCATCACTTATAGAGAGTGTCCGTTACTTCCGCCACTTAGACGCGGTGTGGTCTTATGCAATATGTGTCCCTGTCATGTCGCCGGGCCACTGCGGCACGGATGGTCATCACCTTTAGAGAGTCTCCGTTACTCTCACTGCGGTGTTGTCTGTTGCATTATGTGTCCACTGCCCTGTCGCCGGCCAACTGCGGCACGGATGATCCTAACCTATAACCCGTGCAAACTTGCGGTCTAGTTGCTTTATTCCGCTCGCTCAATGTGGAGCTGCGCGGGTTTTAAACGATTTGCGGCGCGGGTGAACTGTGAGTAAGGATGTCATTCCTTATCAACTGATAACTGAATAAAACATTTCTATCATACGCAGGGAAATCTTTACATAGTCAAATCAAATCGGAACCCGGTTTCCTATTAACTCGGGAACCGGGAACTATTCCCGGTTTCCGATTTGCACAAAACCTATAAAAAGACAATAGCAGCTATTAAACGGGCTGCAATTAACCAAGGATAACCCTTAACGCGGTGTGGTCTAATGCATTATGTGTTCATTGCCCTTTCTCCGGGCCACTGCGGCACGGATGATCATCACCTTAAGAGTCTCCGCTACTCCCGCCGCTTAGGCGCAGCGTGGTCTATTGCAGTATGTGTCCACTGTCTTGTCGCCGGGCCACAGCGGGACGGATGATCATCACCTATCGCGATTCTCCGTTACTCCCGCAGCCTATCCGCAGTTTGGTCTAAAGGAGTACATGTCCATTGCCCTGTCGCCGGGCCACTGCGGGACGGATGGTCATCAACTCTAGAGAGTCTCTGTTATTCCCGCCGTTTAGCCGCAGCGTGGTCTAATGCAGTATGTGACAAAACGGGAATCGGGAACCGGGAACTGGAATCGGGAACCGGAAACTGGAATCGGGAACCGGAAATTGGAATCGGGAACTGGAATCGGGAACCGGGAACTAACTTTACGCTCATAAAAAAATGTACTTAAAACGCGAAATTACTATTGGAAAATGCAAACACCACACTGGGTAGGGTCGGAAATTGAACATGATAGGGTTGGTGTTTTTATGTTTATTTTGTTCTCTTATTGATAAATATAATAGGGTCGTGGGGGGGGGTTGAAGCAGGGTCGGTCGGGTTAGCGGAAACACGGCTATATTTTCAGGAAATAACAGATATTCCCCCGCTACCCTTACCTGCTGCAAGGACAACATGCTGTGCCCAATAGTAAACATATATCAATTGGACGCCCCGCTGATGCAAGATATACCTCTAGTTTACGTTGCCCAATCATCGAAGGCAATGATCAGGAATCTATACAGTGACTTTACGCCTCCCGTCCAAGACATCAGAGGGAAGAAACACCAACATGTAACAACTTTACCATAATAAATCATTACAAGTAGGAAGCTAAAATAAAGATTCCCTACCCCCCCCCACCCCCCCCCATCCACCCCCAACCCCACACACACACACACCAAAAATGACCAAACGGCTATCCTAAAATAAAAAAAAATATTAGATGCTGATATATACAAAAAATAACAATGCAAATACTGCTATAATCAATTTAAACGATTTATAGTAGAAGATGAGTCTCATATATTTTTATCTGCTCTAAATACAATGATTTACGGGAAGAATATTTAAATAGGTGAAGGAAAATTGATTATAACATTTTTAGTGCAAGCAACCCAGTGAATTTAAGAAAACTGTGCCTGTATTTCGACTCTTCGTTGCAAAGTAAAACTCTGAATAAGATATGGATACGTTCACAAGTTCCTTATGAGAATAAGGATTCACTACTTCTTATATTTTTGCTGAAATGCCGTGTTATCTATATTTGGCCGGAGGCCTTTATTTACTCCACAAACTTGTACTTGTCAAATAGTCCGCAAACTTTTCTCATTTACTGTCACAGGGAATGTCTGACATATAATCTTCCATTCAAGATA